>CM076582.1:421207602-421708111 GCA_034641835.2 Pinus albicaulis | reverse complement strand
CGCACTAGGCGCTTACTGACAAAAAAACAATGTTTGATAAAAACTACTTTTTATTAATTTATATTTCTGTTAATCATTGCCCCAGTTAACATATAACTCAGAGGGTCTCCTTGTTGAGAGAGATCACCGTACAATGTTTCCACTATTTTTGCGGTGTGTTTATAAACATTTACGACACCGCCTTTGGTGCGTACTTTTTGAAAGGCTCATTGTTTTCTTGATTTTTTTTTTTAACCGGAAAAGTATGTGATTTATTTATAAAATATATTAATGAATGGTATGGTAGAGGTTTCATATTGATAAAGAAATGGCTAACAAGAGATCAAGTAACAAAAATACTGATAGCACATCGAGAAAAGAAAAGAAAAAGCAAGTTCTTTGTAAATTATTTACAAAAATTATTATTTTTGAACTATATGTAAGTTTAACTAGTATGAATTATTTACTGTGTATCATGCAGATGAACAAAATGAAAAATCTCGATAATATTATTTATGATCTAAGACCAGAAGAGCATAAAACCTTGATGGAAAAATTGTAGAAGGATGGATCAGGTGAATGAAATGATACTATCGATGCAATATGAGTTTCTTTTTGGAATTTTCATTAATAATATACTTAAAAATATTAGATAACAGTTTTCAAAAAATCAATCAATTCACATATGTTTAATGTTCCACGGGGACTAATAATGAAGAAAAGGAATTTTGTTATAAGAAAAGAAAAAAAATATAACTTTCAAATGAAAATGAATTTCTCCTTAGCTCATCTGGAGTGGTGCTAGAGGTTAGCGAAAGGGGAGTGGGGGCGGGGGGGGGGGTTGGGCGATTTTAAAAAAAATCGAGGGATCTATTGGAACAAATGTATCGATGTTCTTTCCACTTACAATAAAAAAATCAATCCATTGATTCCAAGAAAAAAAAATATTTAAATTACAGGATGAGTTTCTATAGAATTGGTTAATGAGAAATGTCATACTTTTAATAGCAAAAACGTACAAAAAAAAAGAAGGAATGAAAAGGTAATATTCCTTTAAAAAAAATTCTAGAATTATATGTATATATTACTCGAAAAAAATCATTAATAAATATCACTTTTGTTATATTTACTTTTCATATATCAATATAAAAATGAAATAGTTTATTGTCATGTTAAATTTTGAGGAAGATTATGAAAATCTCGAAGGATGTAAGAGCTGATATCAGAAATATGCCAGTAGGAATTTCCAAAAAGGTGTACAAGGATATGGTTAAAGAAATGGACATAATTGCAATGCATGAGGAGCCATCTCAGTAACAACATGCTTCAAATTTAATGTGTAATCATTGAAATTTTCGATTAGGCACAATAAATAAAACATTTAGCATTAAATATTAATGTTAAAGTATTTTCTTGCAGAAAATAAAAGAAAATGGAACCCATTTAGCACATAAAACATGACGACAAAGAATAAAATGGTTGATATCTATGATTTTCAGTAATTGTTACTTCCTTATAACTACTTAACTAGATTTCATTTTTGTATATTTTAAATTGTTTTATAACAATAATTATTGAATGTCTTCAAACATGTGCTAACATACAAAGAAGAACCATTAGATGGATTGATTGAAATTGGGTTAAATTTGGGTTGTGAGTATATGTTGGAATATTAGAAATTAATTGTGGAATTTGTAAGCATCTATCTTGTTTTAGTTAACTCCGTCAATAATTAATAGAACAAAAAAATCTTTTATATTAAATATATGATTTGTTACGGGGTATAAAACTGGCATGAAACAAAGTATGGAACTGTGCCCATAAATGAATTGTTGAAACATGGTATGAAATTTGGTTTTGAAAAAATCTGTATAGTTCATAAGTCAATTCTTGCTATGGTACATTTATTTTTTATTTACATTGATGTATATTATTTACTATTGCAATTTTAATTATTATCACTAATGTATATACACTCATTACAATTTATTTTTATGTTTGTAGATGGAACTTGAAGAATAAGAAAACAATCTACACAGTGAACAAAACATTCCTCAAAATAACCGAAGTCATGGAAGTAGCTCGAGCAGTGACAATAGTTGTAGTGGAGAATGATGATCGATATGTTTGGATATCAAAGAAAGGTTTTCTATTTAAAATATTTGTGTGTGAAATCAAACATTTTGTTTAATTTAATGTACCTAGTGTCCCAATTGGAAGACAAAGGGATACGAATAAATATCCCATTTTTTATGACAACGAGCGTCTTATTCATATATATAATAAAATACATTTTAATTCATTATACTGTGTTCTCCATTTTTGCAATGAAATGTTACACTAATAATTAAATATATGGCTGATTAAATATTATAATGAAGGGACGTGATATCTGATGATATGATATAACAAATTAATCCAAACATCACATTCAAGTGCACTAATAAAATTTTAACTGATATGAATATTGTTATAATATATGTGTCAAATTTTTATGAATAATGAATTTAAACAAATCACACTAATTGCACTGCCACAGGTCGATGTTTCTAAAAAATACAAAATGAACACCAGTGCATGTTATTTATTGCACACGAATTCATTTGTATGATAATGCACACCGATGCGTTTCTCTGAACTATGGGCTCTATGCAGATACCAATACCAATTTGAATTCTCGGTGCACTTTATCGATGACTACCACCTGGGCGGTCTGATAGGCATTGCATGCACTAGTAGAATTTTCCTTTAACGCATCAGTGTGTTTTTATAAGTTAACAGTCTACTCTGTTTTATAATCACCTAGACAACCCAGTGTGGTTTTACACCTTCACGACCCGGTGCGTGCACCTTACATTAGCCTGGTGCATCTTGGTGGCTGACATGCATTAGGACGTTGCTAAACACCATGGGGCATTTGAAATTTGTTTTCCATTCCGGTGCTTGGTATGTTTACAGTACCAGTGCATTCACACCCAATGCACGCGTCGATGAGAAAAACATCTGTAACAAATTCTTGTCGCCCTTTTTTTTTAATCGTGATGAAATCTCATTAGAAGCTCCGCCAAAACCTTCATTACCGAAAAAATATGTTGTAGCTTTTTTTTTTGACAATTTTTGCTAATTTTATAACACTAAAAACCTCCTTTAAAACGTCCTTTAGAGGGTCTTTTCATTGTAGTGTTGGAATTGATTTCTTAAATATGGGTTAATGTATTTCTAGTTTTTTCTTTCAGTTTTATTCCATAAATCAATCTACCTTTTAATGGATTAATGATATTTCATTATACCTACATCATTATTGCTAATTTGTTTAGTCACTGGAATGGTAATTAAATATGATGGCATAATTTGAATTCTCTTTTGGACCCAAAAAAAATGAGAATTAATTGATTTCATTTTTGCCCTATATCTTCCAACATTTTGGAACATTTAATTACTCAGAAATTGAATCCTCCTTATATTTGAAATGTCTATGTAATTTTCAAGGCATTAACATACAATCATTCCTCATGTTGTGAGTAAGAAAAAAACATCAACATGTAGAAATCAAAACCACCATCAAGTTGTGGGTATTGGCACTCCACCCAACCAACATTATATAAACATAGGAAAAAATAGCATATACTTCATGGTTATAGTGTTATTTGTGAGAAGTTAGAAATAATTACAATATTTATTTATTTTGTATAAAATAAATGGCCAAGTGTGTTATAAATTAGAGAGAGAGCTAGGTATTAACATGTTAAATGTAGACTATGTTATGGTATTAGCTTGTCATAATCAAAAGTGTTGAGTTTCACACATTTAGAAAAATAGAGTTTAATGTTTAATTGATAATTGAATTTGCATAACGAAACAATCTTTCTCCTTTTATACACTTTAGTATTAGCACTATGAATACAACAATCAAAGCATTATAACTAAGAAAATAACCATTCCTTCTTGGATTAACGAATATCATCTTAAGAAGTAAAATCAAAACCTAATTATGAATTATGAATGGATAAATTATTGTTTTCTTTATAATGTAATGAAGATTTGTTCTGTAAGGAAAGTGGGATATAGGCATACCATTTTGAATCAATAAGAAGAAAAAATGTCCCCATTTGAAAACTTAAAATACCCCAATGGATGGGACTTTATACAAGCACTCAAGGAAGTGTATTATTTTTTGGGTGATGTGTAAACTATTGTGGATATTCCACACAATCGTTTCTGACAACATATATGTTTGGTTTCACCTTTGTCGAATTTACCCACCCTTTTTCCCCATTAGAGCTTATGATTGTTAGGATATTTCGACACAAACTAAATAATAAGTATAACTTGGTCTAGCATAAAGTTTGAAAAAGTGTTTTTACTTAGTTATGTAGTTTTGAAACTTATAATTCAACCGTGACGATATGTAGTGATCCTAAAATTCATGCTCTCTGTGGTATTACTGACACTTGATCCATGGCTTAACACGTAATTGCTCCATGATGCCTATTTAATGAGAATGCAGGGTCATTTGTCCGGTGATTGTTTATGAGAGAAGCTTATGTAAATTTTATTTCTTTACATTAATAAATTTTCTAAAGTGGTTGCGTTGGCTTGAGCCATGGACTGTTTCCCTATTTGAGGTTTTTAACCACATCAAATGTTGGTGTGTTGATATGTGATCTGTCTGTGACCACTGACCTTTGGTGTTCTAATCTAAGGAGCTTACCCTATAAATTCTTACATGTTAGAATAGATGTTTGAGGGTTGCGTTTGTTTTTTATCC
Source organism: Pinus albicaulis (assembly GCA_034641835.2). Classification (NCBI taxonomy): domain Eukaryota; kingdom Viridiplantae; phylum Streptophyta; class Pinopsida; order Pinales; family Pinaceae; genus Pinus; species Pinus albicaulis. The sequence goes on along the minus strand of CM076582.1, from coordinate 421,703,364 downwards.
AAATTCAAAGCCAGTTTTGACTACATGCAACTGTCATTTTCTACATTTATTATTTCTAACAAATTTCAGGTTGGGAGAACTGTTATGTTGTATATAAAGCCTCTATTCTAGTGAGGAACCCCTTTCATTTCATACAAAAAAAAATTCGGTTTCCCTAACTATGTCATTTTACATCTGGAGGTAGAAAGTATTTTTTTTCGCATAGATTTATTTATCCCGATGATTATTTCGATTTATAGTAATTTCTTTTTTATTACCTGATCTACACCCTCTTCTCTATGTATGTTATTTTCTTTCTGCTCTGTGCAATATGGCAAACCAAAAATAGAAACATGGAACTTTTCTCCTACGTATGTTATTTCCCTGTAACTCTGTGCGATCTCGGGAAATCAGAATAGCGAGAAAAATATTTTGTTCCGAGTCGCACTAACTAGAAATATAACATGAAGCCATAGGGCTTGTTTCTTCTTTTTTTATTTGCATGGTTGTTTTTTTTGCAGGAAAATGAGCATGCACCAGAAAAAATAAAAAAATAAAAAACCCTTACCCATTTCCAAAATTTACTAAATATTTAACTAGCTCACTTGGTCTAAATTTACTTTATGAGAATAGAGGTCATGGATTCAAGTCTCTTTGTCAAGTTACCTTTTCTACAAAGTTTTTTTTTTCAAGTTACTTTTTTCTAAATATATTTTCTTCAAGTTAATTTTTTCTTTTAAAATGGTTTTTTGTCCAGATATTTAAAAGAAGAAACACATGTAACTTATGTTTTAAAGTTAGTTTATGTAATAATGTTCCTCACCCATTATAAAAACTGAGTCACTTACAGTCTAAAGACACTTTATAATTTATTTAAATTACAGTCTGCTTGGTCATTAGTTGATAAAGTAACATCGTAAAAGTGACTCTCACTTATTTATAAAAGTGGGTCACATAAAGTAGTATTTTAAAAAAGGAAATGAAATTATTATATGAAGTTTGGAAATGTTTTTTTTTTTTTGATGTACAACTTCGTCATCAATTTGAAGCTATCACGTGACTTGGCATCTAGTACAAATTTTCTTCAAAAAGGCATAACTTCTTCATCTACAAGTTGTTTTTAGAGTCATTTTTTTGAACTAGCCTAATTTTTTGAGATCTTTTCATTGGAGAAATTATTTTCAACCTTTACAAATTCAGTTTTTAAAAATGGAAAGTACATGATTGGTTATTCTCAATAGAACTAATTATTTCCAATGGCTATCCTACATTGGATACTTACATAGAACTAAAGGGAATTATAGAATAGCCTCAAGACTATAATCTAAACCCACCAGTGAAGATAAAAATGATAAATGGGAAATAAACAATATCAAGAATGATATTTGATATGAATGTCCATTGCTCAAGGTCTTAGATTTCATATCCAAGAAATTGATGCCGTTTATGAAGCTATGGAAAAGCTAAATACTACTTTTGGCATTCAAAATGATATCAAATCCCACCACCTTGAAAATGAGTTTCTTACTTTGGACCCCAATAATTTCTCATCTATTGAAGATTTTTTGTCCAAAGTCAAAACGCCCAAACTTCTCTTAGATGGTTGTAAGGTCAAAAAGGAACATGGTAGTCTTGTCTATTCCATTATTGCTAAGTTAGGCCCAGAATACTCTGTATTTGTTTCCACCATCCATTACACTAGAGAAGTGCTTATTTATCAAGGAACACCCTACAAGTACCCTTCTTTTGATGCATTTTTCAATTATTTAAGAAGAAGAAAAAGAAAAAATACTACACCTTGGTATTATTAATACTAGAAACTCTTTTAAGAAAGCCTTAGCAGCCCAACAGCAACCAAATGCAAAGAATCTTAAGAAGCGAAATCCTAAAAAGAATGGTCCTAAACCAAACAAGGGTCTTAAGAAATCTCAAGTGCAAATGGAAAAATAACTCTATATCCTTGCAGAGAAGGTAGAGAGATAAACGGAAGGAAGAAGAAGCATATTCAGGGAATTATGACCTTAGAAAATTTCTCTCCCAAAAAATTCTGATTTCCTTTTCCGAAGTAGCAGAGATCGAGATTCATTTTTTTTACTCCAGTAGGTAGTGTGTAGAGCTAGGTACATAGAGGGTTAGAGGCAGTGTTCGAAATTTTTTTGGGTGAAATGGCAACAACCATCTTGCAAGACCAAGATCAGTTGGAGGGTTCCTCCAACTATGTAAGATCGAAGAAAAATATTTCCTTCCTTCTAGATGAGCTTGATATCAAGACCTTCATTGATAATGTGGTAGTTGTCCCCACATATACGGATGCATTAAAGGCCTACAAGAAAGATATGGATAAAGCTAAAAGGTTCATCCTCGAAGGAGTGAGGGATCACATTGCCTCACATATTTCTAGAAAAGGGACTTCCAAGAAGCTATCAGATGCATTGGATATAGTATACGAGGGCTATTTCGAGTAGTGGAAGATGTTCTTGGAGGAAAAAATGTGATCTAAGATGATGCAAAAGGGAGAACACATAGATCTGTTATTATCAAAGCTTCAAGATGTTTGATATCATGTATAGGTTTTAGGGTCAACACCTCTCACCATGGAGATGGTAAGATTGGCTCCAATTTTTTTTTTCAAAGAGTGGCGAGTATTTTTTAATATTATACTCGGCATAGAGAAGTTTTCAGATTGGGAAGGGATGTGTGCAACTCTTTAGTAGGAAGAAATGAGGAGAGATGTATCCAAGTGCAAGCTTGATGGAAGCAGATGTAGTGGGACGAATCCGAAGAAGGAGGAGGAGAATGAAGACCTTCCATAAAAGGGGCCATAGGATTAGTGGATGCTGAAGAAGGGCATCTCAAAGATGTTTTTTTTCGGTGTGGTGAGTTTCGTCACTATGCTACTGAGTTTCCTCTCAAGAAGAAGTACAAGGATGGGAAACATGATCCATAGGCTACAACCACAAGTATCGAGGAGGATTATTTTGTTATGATTGCCCACATATATCCAAGGGAGAATTGTAGTGACCTATAACTCTAGTTAGAAATATTTACACCTCTTCGATAAATACCTTGCTATGAGGGCCCATATCAGAAGTAACATGATGAACTAGTCTCAGTTGGTGCAGAGGAGCGCAAGAGGCATATTTTTAGTGGCTAGAAAACTCCAGTTACTGAGAAGCGCATAGGAGATTTTGTAGCAGTGTAGTCGAAACAATGCATAGTCAGTAGCAGCGTAGAGGATTTAGAGGGTCAACACAAAGACTACCAATAGTTAGATCTTTAGTATCAAATGCATCCAGTTGAACATTTAGTTCAATATTTTAGATTTTTTTTTGTTGCAACAGTAGCGTTGCAGTGTAGAGGTAGTTGGCAGCACAATGCAAGGTTAGTAGAATCATAGATGAAGAAACATAGTAGTTGTTGGGCAGTGATGTCTAACATCAGTAGTGTAGATGTACATGTTACAGAGTTAGTGTGATGCTTTAGTAGGATGCATTACTAGAGAAAATTCCTCGCCAAGAGGGAGTGTTTCTTTCTGGTAGGATCGGATGTGCTATAAATCTCAAAATTTGCAGGGACTCTTAGACACATATATTTTAGAATACCCGGAAATTGTATTGGGAAACTCCACCTAGAGGGGTTTTATTAAAATAATTAATTATTTTTAGTGGATGCCCAATTATAAAATTAGGGAATTAAAAATAATTAAATTTTTTTAATAGAGATAGGTGTGAATATTCTAGAAAAATACAAAGATGAAGCCAAGTTAATCTTATCCCTTGACTATGTTTTGATTTGTGCCATTTATTTCTCAACGAGAAGGTTATAAGTGAATGCTTGATGGAAATTTGGAAAACACATAGAGTAAGGGTCTAGAGATCTATTTCTCAAGTGTGCACCACAAAGCATCCAAATATATCATTGAGGTGATTCTTGCAGTGAGGGGGAGGGATAGTTCTGGTTGGAGATATTTTTCCTAAGCAAGGAATACACTATATAGAAGGATGAGAGAGAACCTGAAGTGGCAGCATGAAGGCCACTCTAAAAATCACAGAGCTACCAAAAGGATTAGATTAGATCAAATCAGATTAGATCTAGTGCTGGGATCTATGGTATGAGACTGGAGGGCAAGAGGATCAAGCATCCAGCCAATTGAAATATTAGTTGGCAGGAGTGACGCAACCCCTAGTAGTTGTGATGCAGAGCTCCACAGAGACAACACAAAGGCATTGTCAGGCTTGCGAGTTTAGGGTTGGGTTAGTGACAAATATCTAATGTTATTGTGAGGTAATCCTCACCAATTCTCTTTCAATAAAATTCTGTGTTTGATAGCCATATTTTGGATTCCATAGTGATTTTCAAAATTGTTGTTTAATAATACAAAATGTCGACTGCTACATTGGTTTTCCAGCATTGTTTTTTCTTGGGACATTAGTCGAATAATATTGGTGTCACTTTTATGTGCTGTATTTATTCTTTATCAGTACTTTTATTCTGAATTTTATTTATTTAGAGATGACTAAAATTGTATTTTCTTCAATATTTACTTGTAGAAAACATTAAATAACTAGTAGAATTTAAAAAGTAGGATAAGTAATATCAATTTGTTGCAGTAGGAATTAGGGTCATTGAATTTTCACATCTATGAACTAATAGATGATAATGAAATTAATGATATAAAGTAACAATGCTTCCTAGAGATTTTCAGATAAGTATGAGACCCCTATGCTCAGATCTATTGTTTACATCTGTATCTTTCAAGTTTGTGACATGTTTGACGAAATTCTTGTCATTGCTAACATGGGTTCAGTTTAGTCCTAGTTGATTTTTTTCAAAATGTATCATTGTTCCATTGTTAAAATACATTTATGAACTTGTCATTAATTTATGGGCACTGACGTGGCCTTTGGGCCTAAAAAACTGACTCAAATCCAAAGGATAATGGCACAACACTAGGGAAAATAGTCCCAGGACGCACACATGTTAATGTTCAGGGTGCATCCACAGCCTCCCAGATGCACCCATGCCCATAACGTGGGAGCCTCATGAGATTTGAGGGTTTAAAACCATAGTGGGACGTAGGGAAAGGTTTCCCGAGTGGTTGGCATAGCTCCTACAAGTGTTGTTGCTGATGTGGAAGGTCTATGTGATGTGTTTCTATCGATTCCAATTCCAAAGGTCATCTAGGAGGTTAAATATTAGGGCCCTATATTACTAGTGTAGTCCCTTATTGTTGTTAGTGTAGCCCCCATATTGTTATAAGTGTACCCCAGTATTCCCCATATTTTTATAATTGTGCCCCATAATATCCCAATATTATTATTGTTGTCCCCTTACATTATTATTGTTAGGTTGGCTAGGATTATATTGTGACCCTATGGACTCATATATATAAACAGGTGGTTTTTTCATTTGAATCATATAATATATTCATTTACTTAATGTAAAGGAGGTTTCCCCCTTGAAGTGGTTGATTTCTAAGTCATTGATCTCTCTTTTATTCTAATTTGTGAGTATGTTCCATAACATTGAATCATATCATAGTAACTATTTGTGACATCCTTACCACTGTTGGCAGATTACTTGGGTAGATGTGGGTGGAGGGTGTTATAGAGTGGTATCAGAGCATCATTCAACACTTGGACTAGAAGGGTGGTGCATTGGTCATGCATTAAAGTTGTTTTCATATGTGTTACTTATGTGTGTAGTCCATGTGCTTGTTTCATTTTCATGGTGTTGATCATAGTTGTAGTGATGTCACCATATGAAGGTTGATGGTGTTGTTGTGGGATGTGTCATCATGAATGTGTGATTGCATATGAATTTGTTATGCATGATGGTGTCTATATGTTGTTATGCATGCATTTTTATGGTGAAGGTTGTTGTGCATAAGGTCATTGTATGCAATTAGGTCATCATCATGATATTGATATTTTATGATGTTAATATGTTGGCTGAGATAGAGTGGAGATGGATATCATTAAAGCGAAGTTGGAAAAATGGACTTTGGGGAAAGAGCAGATCATCATATAATTTTGTATGTTTGTCATGTAGGTATGTGATTCTTGGTTCTTGTAAGAATTAGGGATAATTATATGTTTCTCATTATACTATTTTTATGGTTACATATATGATAAATGCATGTTGAGCAGTGTATTCATATACACATGTGTCAGATAGTCATGAATGATACTGACCTGTGGTTGAATGCATTGTTGTTTTTTTTATGTTAGTTAACTTGATTATTATGTTATATGTCATTAATGAATATGTTATATGTTAATGTGTAGTTAGCTCGATGATTATGTTATATGTTGTTGATGACCATGTTATATTTTAACTTAATGTTGTTATATGTTAGTTAAACTAATGATTAGGGTTATAGCATTAGTATATTGATGTTATACATACCATGCTAAATTGGATTGGAATATAAAGATGGTTAGTGTTATGAAATTCAGGTATTAGTCAACTTATTTGTGGCATTGTGTTGTACTAATCTAGATTGATCATACATATATGATTTTTATGCCTCAACAACAAATTTTTATGATCTTATGATTTGAACATGTTATTTAGTTACCATTATGGATATGATGACATTATTTATGTTTGATCTGATGATTTTTGAAGTTAGATAGTGCTAAGTAGTTTGATTGGGCAAACAAGATAGCCTCCAATGAGATAAATTTAGGTATGATTTCTCTTATTCCATTTATTTTGTGTCTGAATGTTTGATTACAACATCTATTTTGGGTTTGAGTGTTTGGTGTCTATTACATCGTCTATATATTTTTTTAATGCATGATATTAGTATGTGTCTATAATATTGCATGAAGAAATGATCTTGTTTTAAGATAGTTGTACTAATGCAATATCTGCTGAGGAAACTAATATGTACTAGATTATAACTAGGTGATAGTTCTAGTATTATGATTTAGACTGTTAGTTTATTATGACATCTTTTTCTAGTTGATTATGATATGATGTCTTGATATTTGGAGCATGTGATTGACATGTGTGAACAGTTGCAGGGAAAAATGCTTGGCCTTCGAGTGACAAGGTAATAGTCGATTTATTTATATAACTAACGACTATGTGATGTGAAAATACATAGTAACACTCGATTGCAACAAGGTAAAAAGGTAAAATAAATGAATTGGGAAAGATTAATCTGGATATGTTTGGTAAACCTAATTCCAAATTAGTTAGTGCTTTGCATATAGGAATTCTTTTTAACCTTGACATTCTATAACACTATTTGTATATTTACTATATTTATGAATATCTATTTTATAGGCATAAAAACAAATTTCCAAGTATGGCCATATTCATCATGGAATTGGATTTTCTTGAGAGGTGTATTTGTTCAACTACAAGAAAATGTGCTTGGGAAATCGAGGTAAGGTAATTGGCATATTGTATATTTATTTATGCATTTGTAGTTATGTCTTTATGTTAGTATGATGGAGGGGATTACATGGAAAGAGATTATCATGAAATCTTGAAAAATGCACAACCTGACCTTTCTTTTGGAATTATTGAGAACCATGGAGATTGAGTCATGGTGGTTGTTTCTGGTCTTGTGCTTTTGGTATTTTGTGATTTCTTGAGCTTGGTTTTCAGTTTTTTTTATGTATGGTGTAAGGGCTTGCCACTTTGTTTGTGGTATCATATTTTTATTGATTTTCATGGTTTTATTCTTGTTTTTTTCTTTTCTTCCCTTTTATGTTTTGAGTCTTCAGAATTGGTTGGGAAAGAGGAAATTTAATGGATATATGGAAGAGTTGTGTGGTACCCAACACGTAATGTAAGGCCTGGATGAAGCTCACCACATGTATAAGGGCATTTGAATGCAAGCCTATGAGAACTAGTTGGATTGGTTGGGTCCATTGTGGTATATGAAAAGTGATAGGACAATTATGATAAAGGTAACATAAAGGGTACATTAAATGGATTTGAGGTTTCAGATCTTGTGGCTATGTTGGGAATTGTTTTTTTCAATGTTTTTCATGTTGTGCATGAATAAAGGAAGTTCTCTTAACCTAGACCTTCTCATATGTAGTAATTTTGTTTTTATGATGATTATGTCGATATTTATATATGTATACATGTATGTATGTATATATATTCATATATATATATAGATATACATATATATATATGTATATATGTATATGTATATGTATATGTATATGTATATGTATATATATATATATATAGATATATATATATATATGACAAATTAGACTAAAACTCTAAAATATAGTGACATTATTATTGCATGAAAGATTTATTGGGCTTTCCCTCCACCTTATTCAATAAATGTAATATAGAACTAGTTTTCCAAAATGAATTTATGTATAAGTATTAGGGGTTATATTAGTGGAAACCTAGAGTTTATTACCTGAAGCTTCCCCTTGAATAAGTACTTTACCCTCGGAGGGTCAACTCTATTAGTAGTACAATGTGGTGATTTAGAGATGTCAAATATACAATTAATTTTTAAATTGATTATTTTTATGTTAATCGAATTTTGAAATAAGTTCTAAATCTCATGATATAGATAGAAATGACTGTTTCACTTCATTTGTATTCATGACTTCTAAAATTGATAACAAAGTTACACTTAAATTAACCAACTGAGGACATTTTGATTAGTTAGTCATATAACCAACTGAGGACATTTTGATTAGTTAGTCATATTGTTTCTCTTCATACCAATACCGCAACTCAACAAGGAACTAGACAATGTGCAAGGTCATTGTATTTATAGAAAATACCGCTCTTATTATGATAAAAACACTTGACTGTGTTATTTAATTAACTTACTGTTCTGCAACAATTACACAAAGATTGTATAGAGAAATACCTTCGAATTCTTTTTGACTGAACCTTCACTCTGCTGGAGAGGCTGCTGCAAAAACGAACTCTGTTCCTTCAGCGTATTTGACCTTCAAATAGCCTGGATTGGCTCTGATACCATGTTGGCATTTCAAATGCCAAGAAAATGCCAAGAGATATGCCAGAAATGGAAATTACAGGTGGCCTCCCTATCGGTTCCAACGCTTTATACAGATTTTCTGGCGATTGCTTATTTGTTATGTGTTGAAAGACCTCCAAATATGCTATCTTTCCCTTTCGTAGCGCACTGCAGCTCACTAATAACGCAGAAATGATAGTTCGAAGATAAGTATACATCGGTTGAAATGATAGCTCTACCAGTTGGAAGACAAGTGTAAAGATAATGCAGCAACGATATTTATGTTGATCGTAACAAAAATCTTAAATATATTGAAAAGATCGCGCTCTTTTAAATACCCAAACACTTATTATATTCCTGAAAAAGCTGGATTAATATTCTATGGACTTGTAACCAGAGTTTCTCACCAAGCGTGACAATGGCTTCTCAATGGACTCTCACTTGCTTACTGCTATTGTCTCTTACTACTGTCGCATTTTCTATTGACGTGCATAGCTTGAATATTGACGAATATCTCAATTACGTCAATCCTCCAGCAGTCCACAAATTTCAAGTAATTTCCAATCTAATTATATTATCTAACCTTCTGCACCATTTATTATATTATATCTAACTACATCTCTGCGCGCTTTGTTATGTTATATTGTTTACAATTTTATGTTATGCTACATTACAATGTACACAATTTTCCAATAACATTTCTCTTGCCGCAGAATGAACATGGAGATACCATTCTGTGTGTATTGTACGCTGATCAAATATCTCTTCGGGTGAGTAAAAATAGCAGCAGATATATACTGTAGTTTCTTACTCTGAATTTTAATTAAATTGGAGAGTTTTGAAATGTTTGAAAATATTTCAAACAAGATTGAAACTAAATAAACAAATGACTAACTTAAAGCAGTAGTAGAATCCAAAAAATGATATTTAGTATTTGTAAAATATTGAAAACTCTACGATCCAAATAATTATTATCATTTTTTTTAATATTTATATTTTTTCCTAGATTTATTTAAATATTTTAAATACTTTTATTAAATAATATTTATTATTTAGTTTTACTAGATAATATTTTTTTAAATAATAGCTGAAAACATAGTTACCAAATTCAATTATACTGCTTGAAAATTTTCAAAGATTCAATTAGGTTAGTGAATTAATGCATCGTATGTTAATTGATTAAAGCTAAATTTTTTATTAGAATTATAAATTTACAGTAGAATATTTTTTTTTTTTAAATCGTGAACACTTATTTAAATATATCGCTTATGACCTATACAATGGTCAGAGAATAAACTATCCAGACTATGACAGTTATTTTTAGCCTAAGAGCCTGTGTAATATGTAATTCCTGAATGTATATTTGTCAAATGTAAAGAAATATTACATCGACGGAAATTTTCATGATTTATTTGGGAAGGAAAAAAATTCATGATTCTTTTTTAAAATAGTGTTTTTGGTTGCAATTTGATTATTTTTTAATAAGGATGTGGAGTAAGTTTAAATTATAAGATTTGATATTTTTTATTATATAAAAGAATAACCATAAATATTCTTACTAATGGTTATGAATTTTAGTTTATATTGGTTTTATTAATGAATAATTTGTAATTGAAAATTCAAATGTATATTTTGAAAAAATATTTTGGCTATAGTTATTATTTATTCTAAATATAAAATGTTAAACAATATGAAATTTTTACATTTTCTGTAATCCAAAATTTGGATGAAAATACAACATATATTCACTATCATATAATCTTATGAGTTTTTGAGTGTATAAATGAAAATACAAATTCTCATCACTTCCGGTTTAAACGTGAAACTATTAGCTTTCTCATAACATTCATGATTGAAAACAATTTTAAATTTTTTTTGAGCTTTTGGATGCTATAAATGTTCATTTAAATTTTTTAATATATTAAAATAATAATATATTTATATATTTATAAAAGATATATTACCAAATTTTATGAGTATTCAATTTCAAATAATCAAATTTTTTCAATATATTGAATTTTAAATAATCTTTTTTTTCAATATGGGTATCTATAGTAAGAAGTAACTCGTGCATATTACAATATATTAATAAATAAGATGCATAATACGTGATTGATATGAGAGATGTTGTCTCCATAATCAAGATTACTTTTTTTAGCGAGCATTTTGCTTTTTTTTTACACTGTTGGGAGAAAATCATCTTTAAATGTCTGTTTGTTGAAGGCTTCGGAGCAACCCTCTGTGGAGACGAGGGATGATCGAAAGACAAAGCTACCACCAAAGTTTACAAGGTTTGACGTTAAAAGAGGGTGTCCAGAAGGCACAGTGCCAATTTTGGAAACGAAACGTGAAAATGTGGAAAGGGCGGGATCTGTGACACGCTATATAAACAGCCACAGGAAAATCATGACAGGAAATTCGACCCTCTGACGTTGGTGACGTGGTGCATGAGGTATTTTTAAGATTCTAGGAATGCCATCTTATAGGGATCTTTCTTAAATTGGAAAATATAATTTATGTGCGCCTTTATAATATTTTGTTGCTTAAATTAAACTTTTTGTAAATCTAAAAAGAAATTAGATATTTTTTAAAATATTTAAATATAATTTATGTGTGAAATTATAATGTTTTGTTGTTTAAATTATATATTTTTTAAATGTAAAGAGAAAATTAGATATTTTACAAAATATATAAATTAAGAATTTTCTTATATTTTAATTTTATTTTAGTTAATTAATTAAAATAAAATAAACTCCTTTCTATTTCATAAATTAAATAAAATGATAATTTATAAAAGAGGAAGTATACTAACAAACGGAAATAAATAATTACTGAAAATTTATATAAGGGAAAGTATATTGACACACACCAAAATGAATAAAAACCAAAATGAATAATTAGTGAAAATTTATATAAGAAAAAGTATAGTGAATAATTGATTTTTTTATTATTATTTAAAATAATAATGAATAACAAAGTCTCATTAAATCAAAAAATAAATATGAAATCATAATTGATTAAATAGTGATGTATAATCACAAGTTCCATAAAACAAATTATAAACATAAATATTTTATAAATAATTATTATTATATATTAAAATAAATATAGTATTATCAACAATTAAAATGTAGAAAAATATGACAAAATATGTTTGAATGTGATTTTTACCTAAAAATTTTATACACAATTTATGGGTCACATAAACAGACAATAGAAAGAGGTTTCATTTGGACTCTACAATGATACTAAGATAGTACACAACATGGTGCTCAAAGTTATGGTGGATTATAGATTGAGTACTGAGAAAAGATGTAGTGGGTTATAGATGCTTTGTGACACGCTTTATAAACAGCCACAGGAAAATCACGACACCGTGAGATAAAAGTCCAAGGGACGAAATTCGAACCTCTGGCGATGTGCAGTGTGAGGTATTTCTATTTTATTATGCTAAATTTGAATGCTTCAAAGAAGCTCTTGAAGGATTACAAATACTATTTTGGGCCATTCGATAGAATGCTTAAAATTAGAGTGCTAGGTTTTTAAGATACTAGGAATGTCATTTTATAGGTATTTTTTTTTAAAGTGGAAAATATAATTTATGTGTGGAAATATATTTTGGTGTGAGATTATAATGTCTTGTTTAAATTATAATGTCTTGTTTAAATTATAAATCTTTTAAATATGAAAATGAATGTAGATATTTGGAAAAATATATAAATTTTAAAAAATTTCAATTAGATTTTGTTAATTTATTTAAATTTTAGTAAACTCTTTTTTATTTCATAAATCAAATAATGTGAATATTTATATAAGAGAAAGCTTACAGAGAAAACTAAAATGAATAATTGGTTTTTATTAGAAATAATAATGAAAAGTAAAATCAATACTGAATTAAGAAATAAATATGAAAATATAATTGGTTAAATAGTGGTGTATAATCACAAGTTTTATAAAACAAATCATAAACGTAATTAATATTATATATTTAGATAAGTATAATATTGTATAATTGAATATATCTTAATTCTATATTTATTTTAAATATTTAATATATTAAATTTAAATATAGGTTAATTAATTTAATTAAGTTTAATGTAAGAGATATATAGTTATTGGTTTGGTTATTGCCTAATGATTTAAAACAATGTAGGTTTAGGTAATGGAGTGATTTTAATTAGAGAATTAGTTATTGAATTTCAAATCAAATGTATTTAAGTAAATAATAATGTAGTCATAATTTTTATAAAATAAATAGTAAATTTTAACTTATTTTAAATAAAACAGTATACATTAATTTTAATTATAAATTCAATTTTTTTGAGTTGTAAGCATTTTTTAAGTGTATAAATTTAAAAAAATGAATTATATTAGGAAGAACTTGATATTGCTTAATACATTCAAGGCTAAGATGAATTTATGCTTTGTGTGTGTATAAAGCATATATCTACTCCATGGTGACCATGGAAGGCATCATATATCTCTTTAATTTTGAAAAATAGACCAATGATTATATATATATAATATATCTATAGTCAAAATTTAACATTGAACTTTTTTATTTATGTCTCATATTATCCAAATCAATTTTTTTTGGGTGAATGATTATATATTTAAATATATGTTTCCATGATATGATATTGCAAAGAAAAAAGTATGCATGTGAGCATGCGAGACCTGGGTTGAGAATCCCATAGCTTTCTCACTCTCTTTATATATATTTATATATATATCCTTTTTAATTATGGTACAAATCATATTAGGAGAATGGGCTATGTGGCTTCAAGCTTTGAGGTCTTGCATGCTCTAACTTCTCTATTAGCGGGAAGGCATATCCTACATTCTAGTTAGTGCTTCTAGTGTTTTTAAAAGGTTTTTTTCATAGTCTTAGGTGTATACAAAAGTAGGAAAATCTTCAAAGGATAGTAAGGAGGTTTCATATGGGACTCGATTTGTAAAGATAGTATGCAACATAATTGTCAAAGATGTAGTGGATTATAGCTTGAGTGCTTACATAGGAAAAAAAAATTGGGCCTTAAATGAACCCATCTTAGCTAAAGGTTCCAATCAAAACCAGTTTATCTGGGACCCAAATAGATCAGGTGGAGGGTGAGGGTAGGTCACAATTTTGTCGATGATCTCAACATGATTATGCTAAGGTTGATATGGAGGAGAAAGTAATAGAAACTTTACCAAAATTGGGTCAAAGGAGAGGTATTGAAGTTAAATTTATAATATATATGTTGGTAGTGGGAAAGAGTATAGTCATGAAAAACATTCCAAAATGTTTTTCATTGGCTCTAATTTGTCAATTATATGGGAAATTTGATAGTGAATAAGCCACAAGGAACTATATAAGAAATAATTCAGCATGTATGATTAACTACTCTCCTTCATTTTTCTAGTTAGAAAGAGGTTGGATGTTGTTCACAATTCAAAAAGAGAAAAAAACGAAAACTTTGTTAGAATGTTAGTGTTCATGGCGACACTGAAGGTTAGTACTCTAGTGGTGGTCTATTGATTTTGATCTGTGAAGAGAGGCATTCAGTTTCCAAAACGTTTGGGTGGTACTCCCGCACCACTTCTTAGTGCACTAAAATTTGATGTCCTTTCATTGGTCATTAGATCGAATTTGTCGATTACTAGATAGACTTGTGTTGTCACTCAAGAATACCTTGTTTCTCATTTTCATTGGTGAAACTTAGTAAAAAAAATGAATGGAAACAAAGTTCATCAAATATCACACCAATAAGCCTCGTTGGATAGTCGATGAAAAGGTGAAATAATCAATTACTAGATCTCTAATGGAAGATTCATAAATAAATACATTGTAATTGGATAGAATACTGTTAGAAATAAAACAAGATTCTGTAATCTAATATGATGGAGAAATGTAAAATAATTAACATACTAAGTGACAACACCCCCATCAAAGATTCATCATTTAGTTACAAAATTCTAGAATATTGTTTTAACAATAAAGTTTTCGTGGTTCAATGCATATGTGAAAAATCTGAGAGGTGTTGACTGCTGATAGGGCATTACATCAAATAAAGTCCGATGATGTTTTTTTGACAATAGGGAATTGGGGAGTACAAAATACGATGAGAGTTTTTCGACAATACAAATTGGGAAATCAAATGGATAGGTACACAATAGAACAAGAGTTACCCAATGACACGACATCGAAAAACTAATATATATGTACAATATATGATGACAATTTTTTGTCCTTGATCAGGGTTTGATGCGAGATGTGACAATGACGCTCGTCGTGAGAGGAAAGTGGCATAGTGGGCATGCCACGAGGCAGCAAAGGTGGGCGACTTGTCCCATGCTACCTTAAGCCGGCAGTTAATGCAGCTAGACATAGGCAGATTTTGTAAGAGAATATTGGGGAAGTGTACCACAACTAGAGGGAAATAACAAGGGGCAGAGGGAATTTTTCACTATGATGTTAGTTTAAACGCCTGCGAAGCTGATAGACCTAGAATTGTGGCCGAGGAAGGGGACGAAGCGAGAAGGTTCTCCATCCGAAAGGAAGCACTGCACCTAGTATGTATCATTATCCCATGTGTTAATGCACCTCTCATCCTTCTTGTGTTGTCAATATGGGAGGGTGGTTTTCTCATAAACCATTGTAGACCGTGAGACCGTGTGTTACCCCACTTGTCCCTATTCCCATGTGTTGTCGATATCGGAGGGTGGTATTCTCAGAATCCTTTGCGAGAGGGAAGTAGATAGAAATTTTTCCATGTATACCTAGTTTATGCCTCTAAAAATAATTGTGACGAGAGAGCGAGACAGGACTAGAGGGAGAATAGGCATTCTAAGTATGGGTAAAAAGTATCAATGTGGTATCATGGCTGTACAAATTAAATCTCTCTCTAGCGTTATCTGGTTAATGTAATTCCTTGGTGAAAGGGTGGGAGACAGATCCATAATGAGGCGAAAATGCCTCTGTTTTTTAATCCTTGAGAGTCAAGTAGATTCTATTGTGAATAGATATAACTCTCACTCCTTTTCAGAGCTAATTATTGGTGTGGTGGAGCGAGACGGTGCTCAAAAGAGTTGGGTATGGCTCCTATGTCTCAACCTTGACTCTTAAGATGGTACTGCATGTGTATGCAATGTTTTTAATTTATGATTTGGGGTGATCATTTGATTTTTTTGGGTAAGGAGATTGATAAATCAATCAAAGGCAACACATTTGCTTCTCTTAAGCTCTGTAGCCTTGACAACGTCAAGCTCATGGAAATGAATTGTCAGTCCTTAAATTTCACTACATCGAAATGGACTGGTGTCAAGAAGAGGAATCCCATCATAGCCAATGGAAGATTGGCATTCAAATAGAGGAATGACACGAATGATGAGGCGGTGGGCTGGAAAGATGCGGAAGTCAATAAAAATGGGAGGAATAGTTTCTGTTAGATTATGAACAATGATATTATTTTTTTTTGTTTCTATAGGTATTCCTAGCCTCTCTATGTCTCTAGTCTCCACATGGAGGGCGGGAAACTAGTGTGGATTCGGGTGAAGGTACAGTTGTTGGGATACCCACGAAAAAACAAAATGGTGAAAATGCCGATAGGTAACGGAAATGCAAGGAAGATCAGGCAAGCCAACAAGGTAGGAAAATTCAAAGGCAAAGTGAAGGCGGGACCTAGCAAGCGAGGGAGGAAATCTAATAAGGAGAACATGCATAATATATTGCATGCTTATGTTGTTGGCATGCTTGCTTAGTTAAAAGCTTTGATATTAGGTTGGGAGTGAGACGTCAATACTAAAGTTGAGGATGACATTCCAGAAGATGAAATGGAGCTAATGGTGACAGATATTGGAAACCCAAGAGGACGATTGACCATGTTTAAATAGGAAATCCACCTCTACTAGACTATGAAGTGTATAATGGAAAATGCTATTGTGACAATGCAGGAGGAAAGAGGAAACCAAAAGGTAACTTCCACTTTGGCTGATATGCACAAAGACATCCATGAAATACAACTATAGGTACATTACCAGAATGTCCGTGTCAGACACATTGAACGTCAGCTCCAAAACTTGTATCAAGTGGATATGCTTTGATCAAGTGCAAAGGATCCAGAAACTATTGAATCTTTAGATGGGTAGTCACAAAAGTTTAGTTTTATTTTTGAATTATGAAGTGGGAAGCTAGTATTTACATTTTTAATAGCATGTTAAAAGATACTTTAGACAATATACCTTATAAGGAATTTAGAGACAGAACTAAGATATTTTAGTTTTGGTTGGCTTTTAACTCTTTAAGGTGGCCAATAGATCCGATTTCCTCTGGGAAAGTTGAGACTACTAGGTATTGAATTTGTTAATGTAACCTACTGATTTTGTTAAAATGAATGAATAGAGAGATACTACTAAAATGACAAAAAAAATGATGAGAGTTCTTTAACGATTATTTTTATGAAATACAATGGAAGAATACTAGATTTGGTCATGTTATTGTGCAACTTAATAATATTGCGTTAGAAAGGATGTCGAATATGTGAAGATCATACAAATTTCACTGGTGTTGTGTCATTGAAAGTCCGATGATCTTGGTAATATAAAAAAGAATGAATGAAAACCTACAATCATTTGAATATCATCATCCATAAATAAAAAAATTAAAAAAATCAATTTATACTTTATTGCAAGATATTTTTAGAGAGTCTATGGTAAACACTTGTTCTCACAGAAGGAAGGAGCTGGAAAACAAGTCATAGAGAAAAATTGAAGAGCTTGGTAAAGGAATTTATAAACTTCATATGGTGAAGAGCTTCATAAATGAATTTATAAACTTCATATGTTGAAGATATTGATAAAGGAATTTATAAATATCATATATTGAATGGGAAAAACTATATTTAATAAAACCACTAGGAAGGAGTCCATTTATTTGGAGCTAAGTACATCTAGGTTTTGATAGCTTGAATTCGAAGATATTTTTTGGCCTAATTCAAAATTCTTGTAAGATGAGGGTGTATTTATATAATTAGTTGAAATATAATGTGTACAAATCTAGTCTTCTCATTCCACCTCCAAAGCATTGATGGCATATCTGTACTTATATATGATCCGGTTTCCTTCTCCAATAATTATATTGAGAGACTAAAGGGAGCACAACAAGATGAGTTTGTCTATCAATACTTATTGACCATATACATTTCCCCATAGATTTCAAATTTTTAGCTCCATAAATCCCAAAGGAAATCCCACTAATATTAAACTTTTGACTCCATAACCTAACTTTCACTCTATAAGATGAATAAATAAGGCATTATTATGCTTCACCCTAGATTCTATCTCATGGCCCCTTGTAGGGTGGATCCATATCATATAAGGACATGAATTTTATCCCTTTCAGAAATCCCTACCCAAAAAATGTGATGCTTGGATTTAGGTATATAGCTAACATTCCCAACGTTGATATCTCATCTCTCTAGTTATTCCACGTGGCTTCAAATCACTTCACACTTGAAGAAATGAAAAAATGACCCTAATAAGTCATAGGACCTCCCTAAAATTAGTATCTTGGTGAATATATTGGTCAAATTCTCCTTAAATTCCTTACAAATATGGACACTCATTGAAACACAATTTGATCCAACATAAGGAAACATAATCAAATACGAAAACAATAGAGATATGTGCTATAAAGCAAGATCATGGTACCCACACAAACATACACACACACACAAACATGTATATATATATATATATATATATATATATATATATATCGACACACACATATCATTAGGGAAATGATCATATAGTAGGAAATAGATTTCATGTGGGACTCCATTTGCGAGGATAATACACACGATAATGCTCAGAGATATAGTGGATTATAGCTTGAGTCCCAACATAGGACAAATATTTTTGGAATCACATCAACCTTTATGTCGACCAAAGCTTCCAATCAGAACAGGCTCATCTGGGACACAAATTGGTGAGGAAGAGGTTGAGGGCAGGGTTCAACTATGTTGATCTCTTTAGCATTATTATTGTAAGTTTGATCCAAAAGAGAAAGTAATGCATACCTCCCCACAATCAGGTTGAAGGAACAATATCAAAGTAAAAATTCTACTAGTTTTGGTGGTAGTGGGGAAGGCCATATCCATAGAAAACATTCCAACCTATGTGTCACTTGCTCTTGTTGGTCACTTCTATGGTAGATTTTATAGCAAATAAGCCCAAAGGAACTAGATAATAAATAATTGGGAGTCGATAATCAGATACTCTGCCTCTTTTCACCAATTAGAAAGAGGTTTGATGTTCTTCACAATGCACTTGTTCTTGATGGCCAGTTCTATGGTCAATTTTATAGCAAAGAAGCCCAAAGGATCTGGATAATAAATAATTGGGAATCGATAATCAAATACTCTCCCTCTTTTCACCAATAAGAAAGAGGTTTGATGTTCTTCACAATGCAAAAGTATGCAGACATGAAAACTTTGTTTGGGTGTCAATGGTCATGGGGAACCTCAAGGTTGGTACTCTAGTGGTGTTATGTCCATGTTGATGTATAAAGAGAGACATACTCTTGCTAGAAAATGTGGGAGGTACCCCGCACTACTACATAGTGCACTACTTTTTGTCACTTATTGGAAGAACTTGTGTCATCACTATGAAAGAACTATTTTCATAGCTTTATTGCTGAAACTTAGGAAAAAATATCCAAAAAAAAGAACATTCATAAAATATCTGATATGCATGACTGGATGGATAACCAGCATAAAGATGACGAATCAATTGTTAGATATCCAATGGAAGCTTAATCAATATCTAGAATGTAATGTGATGGAATACTATCAGAAATTCATAAAGATATTATAATGTAATTGGATGGATCCATGTTAGATACTCGATGGGTTGCTTCAAAACACCACATCGGAGATAATTCATATAATTAAAAAGTCCTACAAAATTTTTACGACCATACAACTTCTGTGATTCGACGAATAAGTGAAAAATCCAACAGGTGATGTCCGATGATAGGTTGTTAGAGAGTATAAAATATGACAAGATTTTGCCAAAAATAGGATGTTCGAGAGTACAAAATACGATCAGAGTTTTCTGACCATTCAGAGTTAGAAATCCAATTTATAGGTACGAAAACTGACAAGAGTTACCTGACGATAGGGAATTGTAAATATAATGTATATGTATAGAATATACAGAGAGTTGTTTGAATATTATTTGTAGGAAACCTTAAGGAAGAATAATATATCTAATGAAGGTGTTGTCCAATTAACGAATATTACATCCGAAAGGATGCCAAATATGAACCGGTCCTGCGAATTCCACTAACGTAGCGTGATAATAATTTTGATGATCTTGGGAATATTTAAAAACAAATTGGAAATATACATTAATTTGAATATCATCATCCAAAAATAGGCAAAGCGTCACTTTACACTTTAATGGAAAAAATTCGTACACAGTTTATGGTAAACACTTTTTCTCACAAAAGGAAGGAGATGGAAAATAAATCACAGATAAATTGAAGAGCTTGAGAAATGAATTTAAAAATATCATATGTTAAGTGGGGAAATTTATTTTAAAGAAACCATACGGAAGGAATCCATTTACTTGGATCTAAGTGCACGGAGTTTTGGTAGCTTGAATTTGAAGAAAGTTCGTTGGACTGAATCCAAACAATTTTAACATGACGGTGTCCTTCTATTTATAGTTCAAGTATAATGCGTAGAAATCTAGTTTTCTAATTCCAACTCTACTCTCTTCCAAAGTATCGATGATGTTTCTATACTGATAGTTGATATAGCGGACTTCTCCATTAGTTATATTGAGAGCCTAAAGGGGCAACACAACAAGATGAGTTTGTCTACCAATAATTTTCGACTAGATATGTCTCTGTAATTTTCAAATTTTAACTCCATATATCCAAAAGGAAATCCTACTATTACCAACCTTTTTACTCTATATCCTAACTTTCCCTCTATAAATAATAGATAAGGCACTATTGTAATTCACACTAGAGTCTAGTTCATGGCCCCTTATTGGGAGGGTCCATCTAACAGAAGCACATGAATATGATCACTCCCAAAAAACCCTACCCAAATTTTTTGATGTTTTGCCTTAGGAATTGAACTCACTAAACAACCCCTCGTTCCTAAGGTCGATCTCTCATATTTATGGTTATTCATCATGGCTTCAACTCACTTCACACTTGAATCAATGCATTAAATTACTCTATTAAATCATAGAACCTCCTTGAAATTAGTATCTCAAGGAATAACTTGGTCTAAGTCTCTTTCAATTCCTTCCAAAATATGGAGGCTTATTGAAACACATTTTGATGGAACATAAGGAAATATAATAAAATATGGAAACAATAGGGCTATATGTTATAAAGCAAGATCGTGGTACATACATACATACATACATATGTGTGTGTGTGTGTGTGTGTATTACAATTGAAGAAAACATGATATAAAATAATTTGAACAAAGTGATCCAACACCTCATGCAGTTGCTCTAATCCATTTTAGGAACCTGAATATTTCATGAAATAGCTGAACCTCGTTGCTACAAAGACACTTGAAATGAAAGAAAGTTAAATTATCTAAGATAGGAAACCTGGGAAAATTAAAAACATCAATTTACATGAATAGTAAAAAAATATATATAAAAAGTATAATGTTGAGGGCATCTACTTCATAGTTTTATGTAAAACTTGGAATGCTAAATAATATAAAGGGAGATGCCATATGGTCATTTTCATGTATAGAATGAGATTTCTCTCCTTTAGACTCATGTTGAGTATTCTTACATCCATATTTCTTGAAACCCATATAGAGGCGACGTATCATGGTTTGATGATGTGGTGCATTATTTAGGGTATTTTTCAATACCCATCATATATCATTGGTATATGAAGGATATACTTAATAAGGTTAGTGAGATTTTATTTTTCTTAGTTGAGAAATAACTTACAAATATTGAACCGCGTTCCTTAAAATATTTCATAGAACACATCACATGCTGAAGAGTTGTAGCTAACGATATATGAGTGTTGCAAAGACTTTTAGAAGAGAGGATAATGGATATAGTTTATTCTTGTGAATTTGAGAGCACTGTTTGATGTCTCTCATTCCACATTCTGTGGAATCAACATTGCAAGGAAATAATATGGTAAGGACTTCATGTTTAATTCTTTTTGTGAATGATTTATTGAGGTATAGGAGCTTTATAGGAGCTTTATTAAGGAATGGTTGAAAATAAGCAGCGTGATCACTTCATTAAAGGAAAAGGTAAATAAAATAATTATAGAGGAAACAATCACAAACAACATGAGAAAGATCACGAGGATCATATAAGTCATGGCAGTGACAATCAATGAATGAAATTCAAAATACTAAAATTTTGTTACTATATTGGTAAAATAGGGCACATTGAGAAGAATTTCCACAATAACATTAAATATTGTGAGAAGGTTAAATAGCTTAAAGGTAATCAAAAGAAACATAAAGAAGCACATAGTACTTGTTCTTATTTTGTTATATTTTCCTAATCATTCTAATGCGTAGGAATTGATCATGGATTACTAAATACACTTCTTCATTTTCTCTTTAAATAAGGATAAGGAGATGGGTTGATACTACTTGGACATGTCATACTCTACAACCTTTCTATGGAGGGTTGAGGTGGTCAAGAATTTATAATAATTAAATTATTCCATTTTAAAATTAGAAAATATCCATCATTTTTTTCTAGATACTCTAAAAATTTATGGTCATATCAAACCCACATAGAAAGATATATGATTTAAATAAATCATACATGTATGGGAAATAATCAGATGCTAGTAAGGAGGTTTCATATGTGAATCCATTTGTTGGGATAATACGTTCCATGATCCTTGAATATGTAGTGGATTATAACTTGATTCTCAATATGGGAAAAGTATTCTATGCCTCACATCAACCATTGTCTTGGTCAAAGATTGCAATCGAAACAAGATTATATGGGACCCAAATAGATGAGTTAGAGGTTGAGGTTAGTGTCCAATTTTGTCGATATTCTTAGCATGATTATGTTGAGGTTGATGCATAGGATAAATGAACACATACCTCCCCATAATGATCTCAAAGGAGGAGGGTTATTAGAGTCAAAATTATAGTATATCTATTGGTAATGGGGAAAGGTACAACCATAGAAAACATTTAAACATATTTGTAAGTAGCTATAGTTGGTCACTTCTATGGGAAATTTTCTATCAAATAAGACACAAGCTACTCGATAAGAAATAATTTGAATCGTATGATAAAATATTGTCCCATTATTCCAAAATTAGCAAGAGGATGGATCTTGTTCATAGTTGAAAAGGATGCAGACACGACAACTTTATTAGAGTGTGCATGGTTATGGGGACCCTCAAGGTTGGTACTCTAGTAGTGGCCTATCCATTTCAATATTTGAAGAGAGATATTCACTTTTTATAAGGTTTGGGAAATACTCCCACACTACTTCATAGTGCACTAAAATTAGAAGGAATTTTGTTGGTTATTAGACAAACTCATGTAGTCACTTCTGCAAACCTTGTTTCTTAGTTTCATAATTGAAACATAGTAAGAAAAATTTATTGAAAGGAAGGCCCATCAAATATCTTACACACATGCATCATTTGATAACCAACATCAAGGAAATTAATCAACTATTGCATCTAAGATGGAGTCTCTCTTGGTACCTATAATGTAATGAAATGGAATACTCTAAAAAGTTTGACAAGAGCCTGTAATGTAATGTGATGGAGCCATGTTAGATAGTCAACATGCTTCTTGAAAATACCTAACATATTAATAAGTGAAAAATATAACATATGTTGTATGACGATAAGGCATATTATACTATAAAACACAAAGAGAGTTATTTGACAATAGGGAATTGGAAAGTACAAAATATGATGAGCTTTTTCTGACGATCTGAACTGTGAAATCTAATGAATAGATACAAAATCTAATGGTAGTAACCTGATGATAGGGTATCAGAAATATAACATAGATGTATAAAATATGATGAGATTTGTACAAATGTTATTTGTACGAAATAGGATTGAGTAATACTATATTTGATGATTTCTTTGTACATATGATGAATATTGTATTGCAAAGGATGCCAAATATACAAATATCCTACAAATTTCACTAATGTAGTGCCATTATAAGTTTTACGATCTTGCCAATATTAAAAATAATTAAAGTTATACATTCATTTCAATATCATCATAAAAATAAGTAAAATTTCAATTTACACTTTATTGCAAGATATTTGTACAGAATTGATAGTAAACACTCGTTCTCATAGAAAGGAGTTTGAAAACAAATTGCAAAAACAAATTGAAGTTATTCTTAAAAAAAAAATTGAAATATGATATGTTGAATGGGGAAAATTATGTTTAATAAAACCATAGGGAAGGATTCAATTTATTTGGAGTTAAGTGAATGGGATTTTTGGTAGCTTGAAGTTAGATAGATTGTTTTGGTCTAAATCCAAATTCTTTGAAGATGTTGATATATTTCTATTAGTAGTTGAGGTATAATGTTTCCAAATCTAGTCTTTTCATTCCAATTTTATTCTCCTCCAAAATATTAATAATGTTTCTATACTGAAAGATGATATATTGTCCTTCTCCATTAATTATATTGAGAGCGTAAAGGGACTAAAAAAATATCATTTTGTCTACCAATACCTATTGACCATATACATTTCCCTACATTTTTCAAATTTTTAGCTCCATAAATCCAAAAGAAAATATGAGTATTATCAACCTTTTGACTCCTAGCCGACTCCTAGCCTAACTTTCACTCTATAACACAATCATATAAGGAAATATTATACTTCATTTTAGAGTCTAGTTCATGGTCCCTTATAGGAAGGATCCATCCCATATAAGGAGATGAATGTTATACCTTTGTGACACCCCTACCCAAATGTTTTTATGTTTGGACATAGGTATTGAGCTAGCTAAAGAGCTCCTCATTTCTAAGGTTGATCCCGTGTCTTTCTAGTCATTTGATGTTCCTTTAATTCACTTCACAGTTGAAGAAATGTAACAAATTACTGTAATAAGTCATAGGACCTCCCTGAAATTAGTATTTTAAGGAATAGGTTGACCCGATTCTCCTTAAATTCCTTATCAAAGAGGGAGACTCATTGAAACGTATTTTGATGGACATTAAGGGAATATTAAAAAATCTATAAAGAATAGAGCTAGATGTTATTGAAATAAATAACATGGTATATGTATATATATAGAAAGAGAACCTTACATAAAATCATTTAAACAAAGTGATGCAACACCTCAACTACCTCCTCTATGAAATCATCCATCGTAGGCACTTAAATATTTCATGAAATAGATGCACCTCCTTGATAAAAATATAATTGAAATGAAAGAAAAGTAAATTATGTTATACAGGAAACGTGGAAAATTGAAAACATTAATTTACGTAAAAACATATATAAAAAATATAACGTTGATGCGTCCTACTTCAGCTTTTCATATAATAGTTTGAAGATCAAATAATATAAAGGGAGGTGTTATATTTCCATTGTGATGTATAGAATGAGATTTCTTTCCTCTAGGGGCATGTTGGGTATTCTTATATTTAAAGTTCTTGAGTTTCATCTATAGGTGTTGTATCATGGTTCTTTCTAGAGTTGTTAATATTCCCTTATGTTCCATCAAAATACGTTTCAATGAGTCTCCCTCTTTGATAAGGCATTTAAGGAGAATTGGGTCAACCTATTCCTTGAAATACTAATTTCAGGGAGGTCCTATGACTTATTATGGTAATTTATTACATTTATTCAACTGTGAAGTGAATTAAAGGAACATCAAATGACTAGAAAGACGCGGGATCAACCTTAGAAATGAGGAGCTCTTTAGCTAGCTCAATACCTAAGTCCAAACATAAAAAAATTTGGGTAGGGGTGTCACAAAGGGTTACACTAACAACAATAAGGGACTATACTAGTATTATAGGGACCTAACATGCCCCTCTCCTTCAAAAAAGTGTTGTCCTCAATGCTTGAGTAGCCGTGGGTGCTTCTGTATAAAATTCTCATCCTCCCATGTAGAATCTTCAGTGGGTAAGTTCTTCCACTTGATGAGATACTCTGAAATTGATCGATTTCATAGCTGTTGAGTTCTTGTTTCCATGACTGCTTCAGGTTCCAATATGATTTTTCCTTCCTCATCAAGTTCTGGCAATATTGTTTGAACTGGAAGATTTTCACCTATAACCTTCTTTAAGCATGAAACATGGAAAACTAGATGCACTTGTGAAGAAGCAGGAAGCTCCAATTTGTATGCCATAGTACCAATCTTTTGCAACACCTTGTAAGGACCATAGTACTTTGGCGATAATTTATTATCCTTCTTTGCTTGCTTGAGGGACATTTGTTTGTATGGTTGTGGCCGTAAAAATACCCAATCTCCTACATCAAAACTTCTCTCGCTACGATGTTGATCTGCCTGTTGTTTCATTCGATTTTGTGCCAAATTCAGGTTATCCTGTAAGAGTTGGAGAACTTCTTGCTGATGCTCGATGTGATCTTCCACTGATTGAACCTTCGAATTTTCCCTTAAAGATGATGTGATGGATGGTGGATGATATCCATAAAGTGCCATAAATGGGGTCATTTTTGCTGCAGTATGGAAGGAAGTGTTGTACCACCATTCAGCAAGAGGTAACCACTTGACCCATTGTGTTTGTTTATCAGATACAAAACAACGAAGATATCCTTCCAAACATTTATTTACTATCTTATTTTGACCATCAGATTGAGGATGATAAGATGAGCTATGAGCTAATTGAGTACCCAAACAAGAAAATAACTCCGTCCAAAAATTTCCAGTAAAAATGGGATCTCTGTCACTCACAATAACCCTTGGGCTTCCATGTAGCTTTTGAATTGTGTCCATAAATTTAGTAGAAATTGTACTTGCTTTAAATGGATGAGATAATGCACGAAAGTGTGCATACATGGTAAGCATATAAACTACCACCATGATGACACTCTTTCCTTCGGGCTTAGGTAAACCTATGATAAAATCCATTGAAATCTCCTCCCAATTTTGACTTGGAATGGATGAAGGTTGTAGAAGTCCCGGGGTCTTAATTGTGTCAACTTTATTCTACTGGAAAACCAAACATTCCGCCACAAACTTTTGAATATCAGATTTAAGGCCATCCAAAAAAAATTCTTTCTTCACCCTGTGGTAATTTTTTTAAAATCCTGAGTGTCCTCCTAAAGGAGAAGTGTGCAATTCAAAAAAGATCTTTTGTTTTAGTTGGGAATTCTTACAAAGACATAAGCGATCTTTGTACCATAAGGAATCATTTTTCCAACTAAATGTATCGGATGTACTAGGATCTTGCTGCAAATTTTGAATGAGTGTCCATACATATTTTTCCTTCTTCCATTCATCTCTTTCTTCGGTTATCCAACTTGGTTGGACAATATAAATGGCACAAAGAAATGCTTCCACCTGTTCATTCTTTCTTGAGATTGCATATGCAACAACATTAATCTTTCCTTTTCTTTAGATTATTTCAAAGTCATAACCCAACATCTTTGTGACCCATTTTTGCTACTCTTCTGAAGATAGTGTATGTTCCAAAAAGTGTTTAAGATTATCATGATCATTTTTTACCTTGAAGTGTCTTCCCATTAGGTAAGTTCGCCATTTCTTTAGTGCATGCAGTATTGCTAACATTTCCTTCTCATAAATAGGTTTATGTAAATACTTTCCTTTGATTGGACGACTTTCAAAAGAAATTGGTCTTCATTCCTGCATTAAAACATCACCAATTCCATTTCGTGAGGCATCACATTCCACAATAAATATTTTTGTGAAGTTTGGCATAGCTAAGACTAGTGCTAGGCACATTGCCTCTTTAAGATGTTCAAAGGCCTTAGTTGCTTTAAGAGTCCATGAAAATGAATCTTTCTTCAATAATGTTGTTAGAGGTGCTGCTATTATCCCATAATTCTTAAAAAAAAATTGATAATACCCTGTTAACCCGAGAAATACTTGCAACTGCTTTACGGTTGTGGGGACTTTCCATTCCTTAATGGATTTAATTTTTTTAGGGTCTACCTTAAGACCCTCGTGAGATACAATATGAGCCAGATATTCCACCTCTTGTAATCCAAAGAAACATTTGGATGTTTTTTCATATAATTGTTTCTCCTGCAATAGTTTGAGCACCCTGTCAGCATGTTCAACATGATCCTTCCAAGGCTTGCTGTAGATTAGTATATCATCAAAAAATACTAGAACAAATTTTCTAATAAAGGGTTTGAAAATGGAATTCATCAACCCTTGAAATGTAGAAGGTGCATTGGGAAGGCCAAAAGGCATGACCAAAAATTCATAATGACCCTCATGAGTTTGAAATGTTGTTTTTGGAATATCTTCAGCCTTAATTCTAATTTGATGATATCCTAAACAAAGATCCTGTTAGTTCCAGTCTTCACAGCTTGTCACCAGGGATCAACATGAGCTCTTACTATATCTAGTTTTGTTAGATGTTTTGCACACGATGTTTAGTACAAAACATGTCACAAGTGTGTCCATCAGAAGAAGCTCGGAAAAATATTTCCAATGGTATATCACACTCTCGTAACAGGCTCTCGGATTAGAAGATATGATCGAAATGAATGAGTGATTCTTGGTTATGCATGTTTTGAGGTCAGTTGTTGCACACAATGACAAGTTTAGTACAAAATCAGTTTGTGAAATAATGGTAAGGAATTTTTCACAATTGAAAGAGGTTTTTGTTCATCACATACAAAATAAAAAAAACATCCTTCAGTTTATGCACAGGTGCTACTATGTCGGAGATATATAGTGATATTTGGAGCCTACATTAAAACAAAGAAAATTTTTCATATTTTTTATTGTTTTAGTCATTTTAGTGAGGGGCCATTTTACAACAGATGGAAAGTAATTTTGCAAAACCGAAAGAGGTTTGTTTTAAAAACAAGCCATATAACAAAAACCTCTTTCTGTTTATTCACAGGTGTCACGAATTGGGATATGTGACTAGATCTTTAGAGCTCATTTTCACAAATTTAAATTTTTAATGATTTTCAGTTTTAGAGATGATTTTGTGGAACAAATTGCGAGAAACTCGAAACAAATTTCTCAAATTTGAGAGAGGTTTTTCTCCAACATGACCTTATATACAAACATTTTTTTCGGCTCTGTAAAGGTGCTATGTTTTAGGAGATACGAGGTCATCTTCAACACCTATTTTCAGAAATTTGGCCCAAGTTTAATGTAACTGATTCTATTTTGAAGAAAATGGTTGAGCTCAATTCCCTTAGTAAAAGGATGAGAAAATGTATATATTTTATGAATTTCATAGTGTAGAGGTTGGACTTTGGTAGAAGGTTGGAATTTTGAGAAAGCTTGGAGCTTCATTGTATACACATTTCAGCAGTTTGGCTAAGGAATAGACTAGGGTTTGCAACACTTTATGGGATTCATGTGGCATCTTGCTTTGGTATTGTGTTTCCTTATGTAATTGTAAGTTTACATGTGTTTTTTTTATTCCATCATATCTCTTTGCTTCATATTAACTAAATCAAACAAAGATAAAGGTATAATACATTGAAAGTGTAGTGCTCTACCTAGGGGTTGCTTAGTTATCTATGTTATCAACTGATTGAAAAGGATCCCTGAGTTCTTCATGCCCTTTTCAACTCCTCATCTATCTAAAACCTCTCCATATCACTCAATTTGAAGTACCAAATCACTTTCCTACCTTGCCCCATAGAGATCTCTACAAAACTGAGCCTCATTCCCCATGCCCAAATCTGCCTTTCACATTTGAGCCAAAAAAACACCATCAAATTCAATCAAACACCTCTGTATACATACCTAGCCTAAAATTAGTCATTACATCAGTGATCTCAAGCTTTCATTGGCCATATTTTCTGAGATTGACAAGGAGAGAGCCCTCTCCCAGCCTGGTAGGGCTAGCTACCAGGTTAAGCATGGTATGATGTTATCCTAGATCCTACCTTTCTCGGCTTGAGGTAGATTTAGGCCCTAACACAGTGGTGACCATACTGTATCTACCTCAGGTTGAGAAAGGTAGGATCTAAGATAACATCATACCACGCTTAACCTGGTAGCTAGCCCTACCAGGTTGGGAGAGGGCTATCTCCTTGTCAATCTCATAAAATATGGCCAATGAAAGCTTCAGATGACTGATGTGATGAATTATTTTAGTCTAGGTATGTGTACATAGGCATTTGATTGAATTTGATGATGTTTTGTTGGCTCAAATGTGAAAGGCAGATTTGGGCCTGGGGAATGAGGCTCAGTTTTGCAGAGATCTCTATGGGGCGAGGTAGGCAAGTGATTTGGTACTTCAAATTGAGTGCGATGGAGAGGTTTTAGACAAATGAGGAGTTGAAAAGGGCATGAAGTACTTAAGGATCCTTTTCAATTAGCTAAAAACATTAAAAACTAAGCAAACCCTAGGTAGAGCACTGCACTTTCAATGGATTCTACCTTTATCCCTGTTTGATTTAGTTAAGATGAAGCAAAGAGAGATGATGGAATACATAAAACACATATAAACTTACAATTATAGAAGGAAACACAATACCAAAGCAAGATGCCACATGAATCCCATAAAGTGTTGCAAACCCTAGTCTATTCCTTAGCCAAACTGCTGAAATGTGTATAAAATGAAGCTCCAGGCTTTCTCAAAAGTTCAAAATTCTGCCAAATTCAAAACCCCTACACTATGAAATTTATAAAATATATACATTTTCTCATCCTTGTACTAAGGGAATTGAGCTCAACCATTTTCTTCAAAATAGAATCAGTTACATTAAACTTGGGCCAAATTTCTAAAAATAGGTGTTGAAGATGAAGTCGTATCTCCTAAACCATAGCACCTGTTACAAAACTAAAAGAGATTTTTGTGGATAAGGTCATGTTGGAGAAAAAAATCTCTCAGATTTGGGAAATTCGTTTCTAGTTGTCGCAATCTGTTCCACAAAATCATCTCTAAAACAGAAAATCATTAAAAATTTAAATTTGTGAAAATGAGCTGTAAATATCTAGTCACATATCCCAATTCGTGACACCTATGAATAAATAGAAAGAGGTTTTTGTTATATGGCTTGTGGTTAACAAAACCCCCCTTTGGTTTTGCAAAATTACTTTCCATCTGTTGTAAAATGGCCCCGCACTAAAATGGCTAAAACAGTAAAAAATATGAAAATTTTTCTTTGTTTTAATGTAGGCTCCAAATATCACTGTATATCTCCCACATAGTAGCACCTGTGCATAAAATAAAGGATTTTTTTGTTATTTGGTATGTGATGAACAAAAACCTCTTTCACTTTTTAAAAATTCCTTACCATTATTTCACGAACTGATTTTCTACTAAACTTGTCATTGTGTGCAGCAACTGACCTCAAAACATGCATAACCAAGAATCACTCATTCATTTCGATCGTATCTTCTAATCCGAGAGCTGGTTACGGGAGTGTGATATACTTTTGGAAATATTTTTTCGAGCTTATTCTGATGGACACACTTGTGACATGTTTTGTGCTGAACATCATGTGCAAAAAATCTAACAAAACCAGACATAGTAAGAGCTCATGTTGATCCTTGGTGACAGGCTGCGAAGATTGGAACTAACATTGGCTCCATTGGGGATGGTAGCTCTTTGGAGGTGTCAAGAACATCGTAGACGAAGTGCCTCATCCATTGGGCATGGATGGTCAAACAACTGCAAACCAAAAACAACTCATACCAATCCAAAAACATATACATACTGCAACCTGTACATAAAAAAATACCAGAAACTGAAATGTTGCCTTTGGCAGCTTATTTATTTACAAATCTACCCTACTTTGCTGCAAAACCAATAGATCAAGTAACTCTATAATGCCAGATCAACCAATCAAGTAACTGTGACAAGGATGCCACTTGAAAGTGCTTCAACCAGGACACAAATGTAAATGCTGATAGCCATACATGCACATAACGAGTCTGTTTATGTAAAATAAAATTTTCTCTATCATTCAAATTGAAAAAAATTTCCATGGACATTGCAATAGGATCGAAAAAACTAGACTCTGTTTTCTGCCCCAACTCCTCAATACATGCTTCTAGCTACAAACTATCAATGCAAATATCCACGGGCAGCTCTATTGTTTGTTGTTTTGAAGGAGGGAGAGTTTCCAAGAACTTTTTGGGATCTCAGAATTCATATGATTCGATCTGATCATTTAAACACTGAATCTCCTTCTCAAAATTTTCAACAACTAACTCAAAGAAACTAGTTTTAGCTTTAGGAAGAAACTTCGGAGATCTCAAAAATTGAAGCACGACAATGAAAAATACTTCATCAATTTCAATATCCACTAACTGATCTCTAACTTCTTTTAAAACTTCACAAAGCGCAGGGTTTGCCACATACCCTACCATTTTATATTAGTGCATGAATGGATCAGTGAGCACTGGAATCTCTGGATTGATTTGGAGTCGCCAAGTGAATGTTTTAGCCTTCATATGTGTCTGACTGCTGTCCACCATCAACAATCAGATCTGCAACTTGAATGATCTTTCCCAGAGAAGATCTGTTACCTCTTTCCCAGTTTAATGTAATGGAGAAATTTGTAAGTCAGATGTTCAGTTTATAAGACTAGACCAAATATTTACTGAAGCAACTTTTATCTACTTATGCACTCACAAAGCAATGTGCAGTTCGAAGGCTACCTGGCTAACTTCAGGCTCCGTCTGTAGTTTATAAAAAAAATAACTCTAAAAAACAAATAAGATTTTCTTCCCCAATGGAGTCGCCACTATGTTAGGGCCTAAATCTACCTCAGGCTGAGAAAGGTAGGATCTAGGATAACATAATACCACGCTTAACCTGGTAGCTAGCCCTACCAGGTCGGGAGAGGGCTCTATCCTTGTCAATCTCAAAAAATATGGCCAATGAAAGCTTGAGATGACTGATGTGATCACTGATTTTAGGCTAGGTATGTGTATAGAGGTGTTTGATATAATTTGATGATGTTTTGTTGGATCAAATGTGAAAGGCAGATTTGGACCTGGGGAATGAGGCTCAGTTTTGTAGAGATCTCTATGGGGCAAGGTAGGAAAGTGATTTGGTACTTAAAATTGAGTGATATGGAGAGGTTTTAGATATATGATGAGTTGAAAAGGGCATGAAGAACTCAAGGATCCTTTTCAATCAGCTGAAAACATAGATAACTAAGCAAACCCTAGGTAGAGCACTGCACTTTCAATGTATTCTACCTTTATCTTTGTTTGATTTAGTTAAGATGAAATAAAGAGAGATATGGAATACATAAAACACATGTATACTTAAAATTACAGAATAAAACACAATACCAAAGCAAGATGCCACATGAATCCCATAAAGTGTTGCAGACCACTAGTCTATTCCTTAGCCAAACTGCTGAAATGAGTATACAATAAGATCCAAGATTTTCCCGAATATCAAACCTTCTACAAAATTCCAACACCTACACTATAAAATTCATAAAATATTTACATTTTCTAATCCTTGTACTAAGAGAATTGAGCTCAACCATTTTCTTCAAAATAGAATAAGTTACATTAAACTTGGGCCGAATTTATGAAAATAGGTGTTGAAGATAAACTTGTATCTCCTAAACCATAGCATTTTTTACAAAAATTAAAGAGGTTTTTGTAGATAAGGTCATCTTGGAGAAACACCTCTCTAAAATTTTGGAAATTCATTTCCAGTTGCTCGCAATATGTTCCACAAAATCATCTATAAAACAGAAACTGATTAAAAATTTAAATTTGTGAAAATGAGCTGTAAATATCTAGTCACATGTCCCAATTCGTGACACCTGTGAATAAAATGAAAGATATTTTTGTTATATGGCTTGTGGTTAACAAACACCTCCTTGGGTTTTGCAAAATTACTTTCCATCTGTTGTAAAATGGCCCCGTACTAAAATGACTAAAACAATAAAAAATATGAAAATTTTGCTTTGTTTTAATGTAGGCTCCAAATATCACTGTATATCTCCCACATAGTAGCACCTGTGCATAAAATGAAGGAGGTTTTTGTTATTTGGTATATGATTAACAAAAAAATCTTTCACTTTTGAAAAATTCCTTACCATTATTTCAAAAACTGATTTTGTACTAAACTTGTCATTGTGTGCAGCAACTGACCTCAAAACATGCATAACCAAGAATCACTCATTCATTTTGATCATATCTTCTAATATGGGAGCCGATTACGGGAGTGTGATATACCGTTGCAAATATTTTTCTGAGCTTCTTCTGATCAACACATTTGTGACATGTTTTGTGCTGAAAATCATGTGCAAAACATCTAACAAAACTAGACATCATAAGAGCTCATGTTGATCCCTGGCGATAGGCTGCGAAGACTGGAACTAACAGATCCAACTTGGTAAAATAAATTTCTCCATGTAATTCATCCAATAATTCATCAATCACAGGAATGATAAATTTATCTTTAATGGTGAGCTTATTGAGCTCCCTATAATCCTGACACATTCGCCATGATCCATCCTTCTTGTATACTAATACTACAGGAGTAGAGAAATAACTCTGACTAGGTTGAATTATACCCACCTCTAGCATTTCTTCAATCATATGTTCAATTTCGCTCTTTTAGACATAAGGATATCTATAAGGCCTGATGTTTGGAGGAAAAATTCCTGGAATCAAATGAATAGCATGATCATGATCACGAATAGGTGGGAGTCCTTTGGGAGTTTCAAACACCTTGGAATGATTGTCCAAGACTTGTTGGAGATCTGCAGAAATTGATGATTTTGATGTTGGAAATTATAGTGAGAATAATTGTGCAATTACACCTCATTTTTCTTTCTTTAGATGCTATGTCATAACATTAGAGCTTATTATCTTTACCAGATTCCCCAAAATACCTTATAATTCGACTTCCTTTCCTTCTGAAAAAAATTTCAAGAAAAGTTCTTGAAAATTAAAAGCTACCGTCCCCAAAGATTGTAACCATTGTACTCCTAGTAGAACATCAACACCTCCCATAGGAATGGAAAGCATTGGACTAGTCAATACATATTCCCCCATGATTAGCTTAATATTATGGCATTTTCCAGAGCAATTTATAGTTCCTCCATTAGCAACCATCACTTGACATTCTGGTGCTGGGTATAGGAAACAATTTAATTCCTTGGCTACCTTACAATGAATAAAATTATGGGTGCTACCTGAATCAATCAACACTATTACCTTTTTCTTCTTAATATGTCCTTCTATCTTGAGAGTTTTAGGAGTGGTAATTCCTGCCAGTGCATTACACAATATGGTCGGATTCATTTCTTCCTCTTCTAGGATTGGTTCCTAGTGTATATACTCTTCTTGTTCATTTTCTTGTTCCTCTTCACAATCTATGTAAAATAATTTCTTCTCAGCACACTTATGACCTTTAGTGTATTTTCTATCACAACTATAGCAAAGCCCTCTTTTTTCTTCCAATTTTTTTGGTGTCAACCTTGTAGGTTGTGGAAATCTAGGCATAGAAACACTTCCTCCTTTATAGAAGTGAGTGGTAGGATTTCTTATCACCATAATTTTACATTCAATTTTTCTTGCCAACCCAAATGCCTTCTCCAATGAATTAGGTTCCAAAACATGAAATTCATGTTGGGTGTTATCCTTTAAAGTGCCTATGAAGAGATCAATCATGTGTTCCTATGGAATATCAATTACCCTTGTATTCAATTTTTGGAATTCCTCAATGTTCTGCCCAACTAAACCCTTTTGTTTGAGATTTATCAATTGGCTAAAGAAGGTGTTAATCTTTGTATCCTCATAATGTGCTATCATTTCATCCGTAAAAAATGACCAAGTGACAACTTTTTTAAGGGAGAAAAGCCGTTGATACCATACAAATGTATTTTTTTCTAAATGTAAAGTTGCAATGCATACATTTTGTGTGTTTTGCACTTAATAGAGATCAAAATATTGATCCATATGTAGCATCCAGGTTACAGGATCCTTTCCATCAAATTCCCTCATATCCATTTTTGGAATATGGTGGTTCTTCCCAACAATATTAGAGGTTATGAAATCATGATTAACATTTATTTTGTTCTCATCATTATTTTCTTCTACTATCTTTTCACCATTAGGAAACATTTCTTGTATCAACTTTGTCAAACCTTCCATGTCTGCTTTTAGATCATTTTTCATGTTTTCCATGTTGTCTTTCATGTCATCCATCTTAGCTTCCATGCCAGCTTCCATGCCATCCATCTTAGTTTCCACACCTTTCTTCAAATCGTCCATCTTCGCTTCCACACTTTTCTTCAAAACTTCCATTTCATTTTTTGTTTCTCTTTGTGAGAGAAAAATTTTGTGCACTTGCTCTTGTAATTTTGATAGATCATGTTGCAATTCTTCATCTTCATGAGTCATAGTAGAGCCTTTTGAAGGCTTAATGGGTGTTGAATTATTTTTACGAGGCATATTTTAGAGCTGAATACTGATATCTATTCTACAATATGCCCTTGGAATCAATTAAAATTGATTCTTCAAACAAGACTTACGAAATTCAGGAAAAAAAAAAAGTACACACCTTTTTCTTGCTTTTGAGGAGCTCGATATCAAAATTTTATTATCTATGTGATTGCAGCACTTCAACATTTTAATTTCAGCGTCACCGTAGCCCTATGAATTCTCTTTCAAATGTCACAGGTCTAACTTGATTTGGATTCTCCAAGACAAAGTTGTGTCCAATCTCCCACAATGACCTAGTTATGGATTGGTTCAGTAGAGAGAAATTGTATGACATGCCACATGTCACTGTTTTGTCCTTCGGCTCTCAAATTGATATCCAAGACACTAAAGTTCGTGTACTTGCGACAATTTTTTACAGCACTCCAATTCGATGCTCAAAGAGAGAGTTATGAATATTTTCCCATGATCACCTCTGTGAGATGAAATTTGGGAGCCTGAAAAAGCACTACCTTCCATAGATCATATCTCCAAAAATATTTCCAACCAAGCTCCAAATTTTTTTGAAGAGTTTCCTTAGGATTTTGGCTTCGCACCCTAAAAATTTCAGATTCTGAACCTTCGTAGAAAACAAGTTATAGCGAACATGTCACGATGACCTGTTTAGAGCAGCAAAACCATATAATCCAAATCTCTGATACCAAATGTTGTGTAACCAGCTCCAAAAATAGAAGAAAAGAGAGATCAATGCCTTATAAATAAGCAACTTCGAGGGGGAAACCTCCAATATGTTACATAAATGAACAATTCTTGGATGATACAATTTACAAAACCTCCTTTCTATATATAGGAGTCCATGGGCCATAATGTAATCCTAGCCGACCTAACAATAATAATTTAAGGGCACAATAATAACAATATGGGGGTTACAAGGGTACAAAAATAACAATAAGGGGGTTACACTAACAACAATAAGGGACTATACTAGTAATATAGGGACCTAACAATGGTATATATATATATATATAGAAATAGATGCACCTCCTTGATACAAATATTTTTGAAATGAAAGAAAAGTAAATTATGTAATACAGGAAATGTGGAAAATTGAAAACATTAATTTACGTAAAAACATATATAAAAAATATAAAGTTGATCCGTCCTACTTCAGCTTTTCATATAATAGTTGGAAGATCAAATAATATAAAGGGAGGTGTTATATTTCCATTGTGATGTATAGAATGATATTTCTCTCCTATAGGGGCATGTTGGGTATTCTTATATTTAGATTTCTTGAGTTTCATTTACAGGTGTTGTATCATGGTGTTGAGGAGGTAAATCCCCTCTGCGGATAGAGGCGATCCCTACTAGCCCAGCAGGGGTCTAGCAACAAACAAACAATGTTATGACGCAAGTTCCTAATTACGAATGAAAAGGCTGGAGATAGAAGCCTACCTGGATTCCAACGCTAGGATCTGAAGAAGAAGCGTCCCCGTTCCTCAGCCTTGGCAGATCACAATCCCTCCACGAACTCCGCGGATGAACACCTGCACATGGAAGAAACGAACAGATACAAGCATAGAAACCATCATACGTAACTAAACATCAGTCAGAAAGGACATTACTCACATTAACGTGACAGAAAACGGAGTGGAACCATAATCATAATCATCTATTAAATAACCAGCGAAGAGAGATTACAACTAAGTTCTGACGTCGCAGTCTCCTTCGGACGGGTCTCCAGTCGTCCACGTCTCGCAAAGCTCGCCAAGGAAAGGGAAAACCTCTCCAGAGTCTCGTGACAATGGTCTCCTTACTTGAGTCAGCCTTAAGGGAAAGAGAGGATTCTTTACAACACAAAGACTCTTGGGAATATGGAGATTCAGAGCTTAGGCACTTCAAGACTATCAGCCCTTCAGCCCTTCCAACCCCTTCATCAATGGATGAAGGCTATATTTATAGAGGAGAGGAGGAGGTTGGGATCCCTAAAATAGTGGAAGGGAGGCCTTATCCTTTGGGAGGTTCCCCATATGGTGGAAACAAGAGGCCAAAGGAGGAAGGCCGTGGTTAGTCAGGCGAAACCACTCCTGATGACTCATCCACGAAGTTGTTGTAATCGAAACTTCGCCTCCTTTTTTAAAAAACATTACATAAACAGAGTGGCGCGGGTGCAACACTGGGACAGAGCGCCAATTGGCACGGGCTCAGTGTTAATTTTCCCCAATTGGCGCGGGTACATAACGGGCTACCAGCGCCAAGGCAAAAACAGGTGTTTTTAGGGGTCTTCTCAGGAAATGATCAACAGAAGGAATGTTGTCCTCATGGAAAGGGATACAATGATGGTATTTGCAAGGCATGACACTACTTATTGGTCACAGAAACGACCCTCCAATGGGTGAGATGGGAATTGCAGGGACGGTGACAAATTACTGTGTAACAGATGCCCCCTAAAGCATGAGGCCCGAGAGAGAGAGAGGGGTGAAATGCTTTACGAGAACATGTTCAAATGAAGCCCCACCGTCGGAAAACCTGTGCAGAAAAATAGAACTGATATCTAAAGTACATGATGTGTATGCGGTATGGGTGCAGCCATCCGAAATAGAGTATACTATAATCCAGATCCAAGGTATGGTCGCAGCCATCCAGTGAGGATCGATAAATAGACTCAGGTATGGTCGCAGCCATCCAATCAATGAGTCATGTACATAATCATAATAATCCACAATATCGCAGCCTGGATTACAACAGACACAATCCAGGGTCTTGCGCTCCATCTCGACCCGAACAAAGTACAAGTTCAAGCATGTGAATATGTGAGCTGAAGTCGAACATGCAGGAACATCGTCTGATTACCAGCCAATGATGAAAGCTTTTAACAGATGCGAGAGAAACCACCAATAATGACAATGGTCCTCAAGGTACTACAGGTACAATCCACGGCGTGCGAATAAATGAGTTGACGTCGAACACCCGCAGAATCACTCGATCGGAGGCCAATGATGAAAACCTCTCCTCGAATGCGACGAACCTGCCATTGAGGCATGCAGGCTCCAAGGTACCACGAGGAGTCTCTAGACCAACTTCCTGGATAATAAGTTGAAGTCGACAAGAAGTGACCTTGATCGAAGGTGGGCCATAATGATTCCCACATCGTTGACACGAGACAGAGAAACATGATGTTATGTTGTGAATCAGGATCGTATGAGAAACAGAGGAAGGTTGATATTTGCAGAGGTCAACTTCTCTTGAACATATTGACGGCACGACAGTGGATTTGGCAGTATTTGACATCAAAATATCAGAGGTCATAATGACGAGGCAATGAGCAGATGAGAGGTCAAAAGGGATTATCCAAACCCACAGAGGCAAAGTGAAGAAACGAGATGAGATGTCCCCAACCCGACACGAACGCAGACAAGTGCCATGTTCAAGAGTGACATACTGCCGACGACAATGACGATGGTTCCATTTTTCCCCCACCATTTCGGTGAGTACCTCTTTATTTTTAGACAAGCTTGAAGAGGATACCATATGCTTGTCATATAAGTCCGCCCTTCGGGCGAATCCATCCTAGTGCATTTAACGAGTCCTAGGAAGGAGGAAATCGGAGAATGTCATTTCTACTAGATCCGATGTCATCAGGGTTTAACGAGTCTGAAAAAGGAAGAACTCGACGTCTTTTCATGTTTAGAGAGTTTGAAAAGACAGCAGAAAAGAAAACTCCACAGGTCCCTTTTCGTAAACAGTTCCCCAGATCCGAAAAGGTAGAAAACAATATCCGGAAAAACCTCCTAGTCACGATAGGCTAGGGTATTCCTTTTTCGTAATCAATCTATCCCAGCCCGAAAAAGGGGTAAACGTATACTGGGTAGATGTTGATTCGTGTCCAATTTAACGAGATCGAAACGACAAGGGCCTCGGCAATATTTTCATGTTTAGAGAGTCAGAAAAGAGCTGAAAGATGACTCCTCCTGGAGGAACGAGTGGTATAAAGGGTAGCAACTGGTTCCGGTAATGGTGGAACTGCTCAGAACAAGTAAAAGTTAAGAGGCTGGCTAACAAGACCACTCATCGCAACGGTTCCTCAGGAACGGGTAAAACAACCAAGTGAAGGCATATGATCGGCCAAGCAGATAATGACAATGGAATGAGAAAACCAAGGCTCATCTGGAAAAAACAGGCTGATAAAATGGCAATCACAAAAGGTAAAGGGAAAGGTTTCATTTTTACACAAGCTTGAAATCAGGAAACTTTGCTTGAAGTTGGTTTCATTTTTACACAAGCTTGAAACAAAGATGAACTATGCTTAAAACCGGTTTCATTTTTACACAAGCTTGAAACGGAAACAAACTATGCTTGAAATAGTAAGCATGCCCCCAGCATGGTGACTCAATTCGAGGTACATGCCCCCCAAGCTTCAGTCCATGCACCTGAGTAAACAGATGGAGGGAGTGAAGGTTCAAGTTACGAGATCTAAGAAAGACTCGACTGGGATTTTACGAGAACTAAACAAAGGCTCGAATTGAACAGGAATGTGTTTCATTATTTTAACGAGGTTGACACATTAAAAGAACTATCCTCAGGACACCCTTGTTTCATGGTTTAAGGAGCTTGACACAGGAAAAGAACCATGCTCCGAGAACCTAGTTTCATTTTTTAAGGAGCTTGACACAAGACAATGAACTATGCTCCGACAACCTTGTTTCATTTTTTAAGGAGCTTGACACAAGACAAGGAAATCTGCTCCGACAACCTTGTTTCATTTTTTAAGGAGCTTGACACAAGACAAGGAACTCTGCTCCGACAACCCTGTTTCATTTTTTAAGGAGCTTGACACAAGACAAGGAACTCTGCTCCGACAACCTTACATAAAAATGAAAAAGAAGGTGGTGCTTCCAAGAGTTCCACTCCTGATGGAAGGAAAACATCCTGGAAGTCAGGACCCAATGCCCCCAGCACCTGATGCACGACGGCATCATCACTAAGCACAGGCATGGGGTAAGTAGCCACATAGTTGACCTGCGGTGGAGCAGATACAACGGGTGGATAGAAACCAGGAGGGGGTGATGGCGGACCAGATGCCATATAAGGACCAAAGAACGAAAGCTGATCAATGGTCACGATCCGTCCTTCATGTGGAAAGCACATTACGCGAAAGAGGGAGGAGACAAGTGTTCCCATGGCATAAGTGTAATCGCGCCCCAACAACAGATTGAAATCCAAGGGGCCTGGAACGACCATCACATCCATATGGACGGTTTTGCCTCCCAAAGTAATCGGTAACCTTGGAAGGATCCCCAACGGTTGACTCGTCCTTCTGTTAAAAGTCAACAGATTCTGCGTAACAGGCGCAAGCGGTGGCGAACCGAAGGCTTGCCAGGTAGTCGAGGATAGAATACTAACAGAGGCACCTTCATCTATAATGGTGCTGGGTACGACCAGACCAAGAGCCTGTACCGTGATCTCGAAAGGCACGTAAGACGGAAGGCGAAATCCTGCAAATCGACTCCAATCAAAGGAGGCGACCAGACTACTTGGAGGGGGCACCATCGAACCGAGAAGGTTGTCCCCTGATGTTACAGAAGAATAAGAAGCATCTTCCACGACCTCCATCTCGAAGGTGGGAAGAGTATCCTCCAGAGCCTCCATCATGGGAGGCGGAGGAGGAGCTTCCTGAAGTACAGGGATAGGAGAATCTTTCTCCAAGTCCGAAGAATCTGAAGAAACCAGAAGCACATGAGAGTTATGAGATCCACTCGCGACAGAAAAGACCTGGTGCACCGTAGACGGAGCCGGTTCAACCGATCCCACGACCAATGGTTGGTCAGGGATGGATTTGTGAATTTGAATTTCTGGGGGAGTGGGATCGACCAAGGATGACTCTTGACCAATTGATGGATCAGCTGGCGGAGGACTCAAAGAAAGTTGTTTATAAC
The DNA here is from genome assembly GCA_034641835.2 of Pinus albicaulis. Classification (NCBI taxonomy): domain Eukaryota; kingdom Viridiplantae; phylum Streptophyta; class Pinopsida; order Pinales; family Pinaceae; genus Pinus; species Pinus albicaulis. Next base: position 421,660,904 of record CM076582.1, on the reverse strand, counting down.
CAACCGGAAGGCATGGTGTAGAAACAACTGAGTTGTCCAAAACTTGCTTGGCTTCATCCATATAAGGACAAAGGTGAATGGCATGGTGCCCTTCACACAACTTACAGGGATTGGTGATCCTACCCTGCTTCTTAGGAACCTTATCAGTACCAGTTGAAGACGTGCCCCCAACCTGACTCCCAGAAGTCAAAGGCAACGGCGGACGGCCATCGGACCATGCTTCGAGCACCTTGGGGATGCCAGGGCAGTCTCGAAGAAGATGGTCTCCCGTGCACAACAGGCAAGGGAACTTGACTTTCCGTGGAGGGTTGGAAGGTTTATCAAGAGGAGATATCTCGGAGACAGTAGCCGTACATTTAGCCTCTCGCTTATCAGACTTCTTCTTCTTTGTCTTCTTCTTCTTCTTCTTAGCCACCCGGTTACTTGAATCCAGACTTTCACCAGGCGAAGTAGAAGAGGAGGACGCAGAAACAGGCGAAGAAGGGGAGAGGTCCACCTTGGAATCAACATGATGGTGTTCCATCGGAGGAACTGATTGAACAGTAGTGGAGACATTCGGAACGACAGAGGTTGAGAACAACCAAACAGGCAACCCAACAGTTAACCCAGGAAGGGACAACGTTGCCATATAAGGAGCACCAACATTTCCAAAAGGAGGAAAATGACCAGGATTCCCTTCTGAAGGGATTCCTTGGTTGGTAAACCCCGAAAAAGTTGCCATCAAAACTCAAAACCACACACGGGCTGAAAAAAGAGTTTAAGACACACGATCAAACGGCCAATAAGCAATATCTAAACGGGCGTGTAATCGTGGGCGATTAATTTTACCACATTGGAAAGTAAGAAATTCTACCGTTTCATATTTTAAGAGTCGAGAAACGATAAAAATATGACTCTATCTCTTTCAGAGTTGACACAAGCGTGAAAGGACAAGCGCTTGACGGTCTTTTCAAGTTTAGGGAGTCAGAAAAGACCAAATGACTGCTCAGGAAAAAACTAGGCACAAAGGGTGTACCAAATATCCGTGAACTGCAATATACACCTTGGTTTCAAAAATGAAACAGAAATCAACCAAGGACTTTCCGTACGTGCAGGTAGTCTCCCCGAATGCTGTGTTCGGTGTATCACGGGTATAGGGCGGCAGACTCAGCTTCCTATGGATAAAGGATTGAAAACCTATAGGGGTCTCCCTTTATATACGCGACGGTACGGGGAGCGCAAGTCCGTACTAGCGCTGTCTAAAGCCAAACGGCGAGCGACAGCTGCTAGGTTTAACGACGCCGGAACACGTCTCTAGCCTAGACTTTCTAAATATGTTTCGTTAAGTTCCAATGCTGCCTTAGGTTAATTGAATAAATTTTACAGTTGATCTTCAATTAAGTTTCAATTTTCAGGCCCTATCGTATGTAGTGTCTCAAAAGACTCCTAAATGCAAAGCTACATGAGAAAAGAAAACTTTCAATTCGATGAATGCTATCTAGTTAAGGGAAGAGCTTCAAACAATGATGCAACAAACAGCAAAACTGAAAACGAAACTCTTCCAAACTAGATGACTTTCACTATCCAAAAGTATTCTAAACATTCAACGATGCGAATAATGCAATGTAATCTATGCAAAATTCTTTTTTCCGAAAACTATGCAATTGTAATCTATGCACAATTTCCTTTTTCTTTTCAAATAATAAGAATGCACTCAATGCATTTTTCGATAAAATGAGAATCTACTTAATGCATGCCTTTAACAAAAGAGAATGCAATCAAAGCGATTTTTAGTTTTCAATCACTAAACAATGTGATCTAAGTCCAATGATGAATCTCAAAAACACTTTTTGATGCGATGTAATCTAATGCATTTAAACGAAAAGCAAACTATGAGACGAAAACTAAAAGAACACAAATCTTCTTAATGAAGGACGAAAGCAAAAGGGATGCAAACAAACACTAAGAATGCAATCGTTGTTTCAAAATACTTTGTGACAAAATCCCTCAAAAGTTGACAAGACATATGCGATCAAACACAAAAAGGACTTCCAAAGCAAGAGATCAAAACAAGGCATTCATTCCCTTTTACATCAAACAATCATAGAAAGAAGACATTCCAAACAATGAGCAATGTAATCTATGCTCATACAGAGGAAAGGCTGGAAGGGAAAGACACACTGGTGAAGGATTTAGGGAAAAAATCTTCAAATTTCACACATCCTGAAATTGGCCCGACTTGTACATGGACAACTAGCGCCAAGTGGCGCGACTTGTACATGGACAACTAGCGCCAATGGCCAATTGGCGCGGGTTGCTAACTGACAACAAGCGCCAATTCCTGAAAATGAAAAAACAAAGAATTTCTCCCAACCAAAACCAGACTTCCCACTTCAAGATGAATCTAAAACAAAACCAGAAGCAAATTACTGACCAAAGGAAACTTCCGAACAAGGATAACCCTACCACCTACAGGAAATGGCGCGACTGTCTGGCTGTAATCCGCGCCAGACAGGGGATGGCGCGAGTAATGAACTGGCAACCTGCGCCAATTGGCGCGACTGTCAGGCTATAAATCGCGCCAATCAAGCCAACCATGAAAAGATGAAAATTCGGAAAAACAGAGGTCAGATCTGATCCTCTGGGGCTGAACCAAAAGCCAAAACACAAGAAGAGCCCAACCCAGAAGGTTCATCAAGCAAGGAAAATCAAGAGACAAATGGCAAGGCAAGACAAAGACTCCAAGTTGTTCAGTCCGTAAACCAAACAGGAGATTGACTGAAGTAGCGTTGATCTACTCCGCTAATGCAGGGCAAAAGCGTTTCGAAGGCTATCTGGCTGTACTTCAGGCTCCGTCTATAGTTTACAAATCAAACAACAAGCTGGATCCCCAGTGGAGTCGCCAAATTGTTGAGGAGGTAAATCCCCTCTGCGGACAGAGGCGATCCCTACTAGCCCAGCAGGGGTCTAGCAACAATCAAACAATGTTACGACGCAAGTTCCTAGTTACGAATGAAAAGACTAGAGATAGAAGCCTACCTGGATCCCAATGCTATGATCTAAAGAAGAAGCGTCCCCGTTCCTCAACCTCGGTAGATCACAATCCCTCCACGATCTCCGCGGATGAACACCTGCACATGGAAGAAACAAACAGATACAAGCATAAAATCTGGCATACGTAACTAAACATCAGTCAGAAAGGATGCTACTCATATTAACATGATGGAAAACAGAGTGGAACCATAATCGTAATCATCTATTAAATAACAAACGAAGAGAGAATACAACCAAGTTCTGACGTCGTGGTCTCCTTCGGATGGGTCTCTAGTCATCCACGTCTCGCAAAGCTCGCCAAGGAAAGGGAAAACCTCTCCAGAGTCTCTCGATGATGGTCTCCTTACTTGAGTCGGCCTTAAGGGAAAAAGAGGGCTCTTTACAGCACAAAGGCTCTTGGGAATATGGAGATTCAAAGCTTAGGCCCTTCAAGACTCTCACTACAAATTTCTTCATCAATGGATGAAGGCTATATTTATAGAGGAGAGGAGGAGGTCGGGATCCCTACAATAGTGGAAGGGAGGCCTTATCCTTTGGGAGGTTCCCCATATGGTGGAAACAAGAGGCCAAAGGAGGAAGGCCGTGGTTATTCAGGCGAAACCACTCCTGATGACTCATCCACGAAGTTGTTGTAATCGAAACTTCGCCTCTTTTTTTTAAAAACTTTCCATAAACAGAGTGGCGGTAAACATCGTACGCAGCGCCAATCAAAGTGCTCGTACACTCTTCTCATCACACAGCGAAAGTACATACTGCTACTACCGCCAATGCAAAAACAAAGGTGTTTTTAGGGGTCTGCTCAGGAAATGATCAACAGAAGGAATGTTGTCCTCATGGAAAGGGATGCAATGATGGTATTTGCAAGGCATGACACTACTTATTTTTCACATAAACGACCCTCCAATGGGCGATATGGGGATTGCAGATTTTATGGACAAATTCTCATCGTGTAACAGTAACAATGCCCTAATACATCCCAAAAGGGTATTAGATGATATATGATTACCCAATCCTCCACTATGTCTTCCCAGGCAAAGACCAGAATGATGTATCTATCTCTCCCTCTAAACCAGGGAGGACATATTCCACAAAGGAACGTACTCATTCCTATACAAGGAATACTCCTAAGCTCCCTCTTGGCTCAGAAATTACCAAGTTTATTCCAAGTAAGAAACTTATTACCAGGTTCCCTCTTAATCAGGGACCTACAACAACAATAATGAAAACACCCAGCTGCTCATGAAGAACTCCTTCCTTCGATGTCATGAATTTCTTCGATGTTGAGTACTCTTCATATTTAGGATCTCTTCATAGGGCACAATTCATCCATCACTTTCATCCAAGAGTCATTTCTATCAGAAAATGATTCATCAATCTTCTTATTTGGTCTAGCTTCATGCCATGCTGCTTTCTTCCAAACCATACTTCTTCCAAGGATATTTCATCCTGCCATTTGGTTTTCAATTTGTGGAAGACATATACTTCCCTTTGGAAACCCTGCATAAGCTCATCAGATATTATTTAGTTATAAATATGAACTTTTAAATCAAAAGTTACCTTAATGATGATCTTTCACCATGACATCTTCTCGTAGGCCTCAACATCCTTTGTTTACAGATTGACACATCTCTTAAATATATGTATTGTCAAGGTCTATATATTTTCCAGACTTCTATCAGATTCTACATATATTCCGAGGATATTTTCTAGTCAAGTCTTCTTAGCTTCCTTGGATGTTTATTGCTTTTTATTATGGTTACATTTCTTACGATCACTTCCTTTTTCTTTATCCACACATTTTATTTCATTCCCAGGAAATTTCAATGTGCAGTTCCTTGATAATGTGCAATCACCTCATATTCCATATCATTGGGTGTGGATCATGCCAGTTGTAAACCCGTGCATCAAAATATTTTATGCTTTCTACTTTCCTTTGGTCATATTTCTACTACCTGTAACCATATGACCTATCTACATAACATCCAGTGTCAGCATAAATATACATGTATCTCATTTCCTTTCTTTTGAGTAATCTTGCAAAAAAATTTCTTAGAATGAAAAGTTTCATTCCCTTAAAATGCTTCATCAATATGCCATCATATCCTAATCCTATAATTCTGCAAGTCAGAATTATTGATGGAACCTTTTACTTTATTTCTAACCATTAAATCGAAAGAGGACTTCATTAGAAAAATGTGAGCATATGTTTCCATATTGATTAATGAATGATGAACCATGATCTAGATAACTGCCTTCTTATAAATGTTGTGAGGTTTCCAGGAGCCATTTTATCCCATAACATAAATGTCTCATAAATGTGTTTCAGACATCCTACTATGTCAAGCACTCCTACTTTAATGCTTCTAGTGATCCATATTACCTGCAACCATCAGAAATGTCAATATAATATTAAATATTGTACACATACCTCAATTTTCCTTTAGGTCATCTAGGCTCCTTTCAACATTTTCCTAGATTGAAATATCTTCAATCCCTTGATATGCTCTTATGTCATCATGCCATTATTCATGAATTTCATAAGTTAGAGTTTTTTTGAAACACTTGCTTCTTCTCTAGATCGGTGAATCTTCTAATGAAGATTTCATCAGAGAATCTTGAGGATCTTAAAGATCCATATCCAACATATGTTTCCCTTTTTATGCATGATGAGACTCGCTTTAGATGACTTCTTCCTTTTCTTCAAATGTTGAGTTCTACAAAATTCTGCAAAAAATATCGCCCTCAACTTGTCTTCTTCCATAGAAGCCCTAAGTTGTTGAATGAGGTAACTTACTTATCCCATGGATTTTGTTACCCTCATGATCATACGAGTTATTTTTTCTATGGCGTCACACCGCATCCTATCATTTATTGTAGACATCTCTTATGCAGGATTTGAGGAGCCATAAAGAGAATTATCACGAGGGAGACCAATCTTAATGATCTCTTACTCCCTCTTTCCATGGAATTCTTTCCATCAGCTCCTTCCATCCTTTCCGGTGACATGAACTTTCTTTTCTCCTATATTTGACATTGTCCTTTAAGGACCATCTTTTCTTGTAATGTTCATAATTCTTATTCCAACTCCTTTTATGTTTCCAATATTGTTTAATGACTTCACTTATCTATGAGGACTATGACTATCCTCCTTATTTCATGCAAGGACCTTCGATGACCCCACCAAATTATAGACCTCCTTTCAAATACGAAGTCATTTTACCAAATTTTATTACAGAATAAAATATACTCTCTTTTTTTTTTTGGGAAAAAAAGGCATAATTTTTCATTAATATGTAAGAAAAAATGCATGTTACATTTTACAGATAATAACCAATATGTCCGTCGTTCTATATCATCTCCGAAGAGGCAAATATTTGTTAAATAATCAGCTAATATTAGAGAAAAAACCTAAATATAATCACAAATATGTACATAAATACATGGTAGCAACCGATATAAATAATGTTGAAAAATAGAGTATTGTCAGCATGATAAAATATGGATCACCAAAAATGATAATTAAACAAAATTGCAGTCATGGAGTGACTGCTCCCATATCCTGTATGTCATCTATGAATGGTCGATGATAAAATTGGAACACCTATGCCCCATCATGCTCCATAATAAGCCACTGGCCCCATTCTAACTCTGATGCTTCTTTGGAAAGTTTGTTTGCCACTTGGTTCCTCTGCCTGTAAATGTGAGTGACAAAGATAATGTCAAAAAATGATTTCAGAAGATGCACCTCCCTCAATAATGTAATAAGTGTGTGTGAATGGCACTGTGATTGTGTATTGAACCAATTAATGACAATTTGTGAGTCCCCAAATATCTGTAATCTGTTGCATCCTTGTTCTCAGGAAAAAAGTAGAAGCAGCCGAAAGCTAAAGAGTTTAGCAAAATTATTAGTCCCCGGTCCCAGCGCCATCTCAAGATGAAAGAAATGAGTGGCAGATAAACGTAAAACCGTACCCCCCCCCCCCCCTCCCCCTCCACATCCATGATTGTTTGATGCACCGTCAAAATATGCCCATGGGTAAGTGTGGTCAATAGCTTCAAGGGTGATTTCCTTTTAGCAGGTGGGGTGATCTGCATCAGGAATGAGTTTATAAGTAGAAATGATGGTAGAACAAATGTGGTCCCAGACCACATGCACCCCATAGAAGGTGAAACGATTCCGACTGGTCCAGATTCCATAGGCAATCAACAATGGTAAGTTCTGAAGTTTGGCACAAGTAGCAGCATGCCACCATGCTGTCCAGTCTACTGATATAAGTGTGCCATACCAGGTGAGTGAGCATCCCAGTGCTAGTGTAGCCAAGCGTCGTAAATCCTCGATAACAGGGCATTCGAGGAAGAGATGTTGGACATCTTCCGCATGAGAAAAATAAAAAAACAATATCTCGATGGGCCCTAGATGGCCCGTATGTGAAGATTGTCAATGGTAGGAATGCAATTATTGAGAATGCACCACATGAGTAGTCGAGTTTTGTGAGGAGCCTGCATTTTCCAAATCGAGTGCCACCACCATTGTTTATTTGGAGGTTCCCTAGGCACATAAAGTGTGATATAACCTACTTTCGGGGAATATTTACCATAGGGTGAGAGAACCCACAAAAGGTCGTCCTCATGTTCAGTGAGCCAAATGTGTGAGGCTTGTAAAGCTCTTATGAATCGATTCAAGTAAGGTTGACCATCAATGGGAATATGAATATCTTGAGCCGATAGCCAGCCTTGTGCAGCCCAAGTAGTCCAATATGGGTCAGCCACCTGTAATAGATATAGATATCCAGCATGGGCCAGATGTTGAATGATGTCCTGTGGCAGTTTGAAATTCTGCCCAGTGCCCGACCAAGAGTCTGCACCCAATCGGACCTTAGATCCCGATCCGATGTGCCATGTCAAACCTTGCTAAATCAAATGGGTAGACTTTGCAATGGCCTTCCAGATGATCGAGGACCCCAGACAATGCTGAATGGAGCCTCTGATCCAGTCCAATGTAGACTGGGGGGGCAAATGCAACGTATCAACAAAGGGATTCCAGATTGCAAATGGTGTGATGAGATACATTAGACAATGAAGAACATAATAAGGAACAAACAGAAGGAGGGAGCGGAGTAGTACTCACTATAGGATTTGATTCCCTCTGAGTGGTGAAGAGGACATGGTTGTGCGTTCGAGCTTGAGTAATCGACCAAAACGGTAACATCACCTCGGGTTGAAATTGAGCACCCACAGGGTCCACCTCCGGTGTCGAGGAAAAACTTACCGGGTCAGTTTGTGTGGCCATGTGTACAACTGTTTTGATGAGGGGAGCCACACCTCCCATGAGAGGGCATTATCTGTAGAGATGTCCAACCAAATGACACCGACTGCATCTAAAGGGAACCTCCTCATAATCCAACAGTTGTTGCCTAACCATGCCATTGAATAAAATGTTGTAGTTATCATGAAGACCATCCCTCGTGTCCAGGAAAACCAAATTGCGAGCGACGGATATGTTGCCCGTCTCCATATAGGATCTATCATGATAAAGATAATGCCCAAAATCCTCCCCAATGCTGCATAGGGGGCTTTGTTCCAGAATTGCAATGACAGGCCAGGTAGACGCGTCCATATCGGTCCAGCCCCAGAATTCTCCTTATTTGGATCGAATAGAGGGGACCAGCGCTTTAACAATACCAGATGCATCTCAATGTGCCAATACTTGGATAGGACCCAGTCCACCAAAGTTGGTTGAGCGAAAGTAAGAACAAACCAACCCCTATTCATGGTTAGTACACTAGGAAGGTGTTCCATGTGACAGCGCCAAAGCTCATATGTCCAATTCTTGAGCCTTGCAGTAGTGTATTTCCTTCCCCGAACCTTACCCACTAACACCGCTGCCGCAGTCATCTCTATATTCGCCATACCCCTGTCCGGCCCAAATTTTGTATTGCGGCTATTCTGATTTTTTGTGTAGCGGGGAGTTTTCTTGCCTCTAAGCAGATTCGGTACCTGTGAGTTCGCTCCCGGATCAACAGGTCCGTATGAATCATAAGAGTGATGCTCGTCCGTAGTTGGAGCGTCAATGGGTATGTCCTCAAAGCAACCCGATGCCATAATCGGCGAGGATGCAACAAATGAAGAGACTGGCTGTTGAATAGCCTTCGCCCCACTGATGTAGAGTTTCGCAAAGGCTAATGCTTATGCACAGTTAATAGTAGGTTCACCAGTAACTCCCGAGCCTGACACAATGATGTTTCTCAATGGAAAGTCAGGGGTCTCTTGGGCTTGAAGCTCCCATAGATGCAACACAGATGACAACAGAATCGAGAAGGACAGAGAGTCCAACCAATTCAAAATGGGGTCAACACTAACCTCTGGCATGATCGACAGTGACTGAACAGTCTGGTGTAGAGACATAGATGACTCCCCATCCACCATGGCAGCCACATCATCATGCGGTCGATCTCCCCATATCTCAACACCCTCTAGAGGGTCGGCGGAATAGTTCAGTTCCTCCTCGTATTTGCTCATGATTGCCGGAGATATTTGCAGAAAAACCGCAACAGTCAGTGTTGGTGAGCCCAAAATGCGTGGTCAAATAGGATGGAAATCCCAATAAAATAAGCTGCAAGCAGTTGGTCGTTTTCCCCGCCAATGCTATATCTGTCACGATGAAATAAATAACAGGTGGAAGACTGTGATGCCAAGCGGGTAGTCGAAAGCTCAGTTGAGCTCCAATAATAAGATAGTGGGGTATAGGTCAGAGCGAAAGCTGGGCACCGAGGAGTATGTCGGGTTAAAAACAAAAAAAAGCAGCAGTCAAGAAGGAAACGGGCCCAGACCACCCACGGAAGCAATGAGCAATGAACAGTGAAGATGAACCTCAAATGAGAAACCCGTGACCGAAAACCCAGCAAGTCCCACCATAAAACATCGGCGATAGTGGAAATGGGTAAAAGTGTAATGCATGGGATTGTAGGTAGATAAAGTAAACCTTATGGGCAAGTCAGTTAGTCGGTAATGGATGCAGCCCCCCAATGGCGGCGCTGATGCAAAGCCGAACGAGTCGAGACCATCGCATCTCTAGGACTTATTCTAGAATAAAAGATACATACTTGACCAATGAAGATGAGATATTCACCTTGATCACTTTGATTGTAATATCCCAAATAGGGAAAAAATTTTATTTGCCGGGAATATCTTGAGATATTCCTATTTTCCAACTCCGGAAGTATTAACAATCAACACTGAACTATCTCAGAGATTGACTGCAGGGGCATTTTCTGGATATGTCATCTTCACAAGGAAGAATGAGATCCAGAGGCTACCTGGCCCTCTAGCAGACTCTGCCAATAGATCTTGTCAAAAGCTAATAATTCCCTTCAAGGAATTTCTGCAACAGTTGCCCATGAGGACACTGTATAAGGAAGCCAATGTGAAAACAAGGCAATCCAATGTTGGGATGCCTTAGAACATGTCTGATACTAACTCCCTGTAGAGTATGAGCTCAAATAAATAACCTTAAGTAGGTTACTCAGATCTCCCACAAGAATCTTTAGCAGCATGAAAACTTCAACAAGTAGCAGCAGTGAAATAGTGACTCATGGAATGCAAGAAGAGTGCAAATCTGATATATAATCTGTAGCATCAAATGTAATACAAATTCCTTGAGGAAAATGCCTCTCAAGGTAGGCTCAAATTAGCCTCAATAGGAAATGTACATGGAACAAGAGAATACATTGCTACATAAATCCAGCTACTCACTAACTGCGCAGTCTCCGAGGGAAAATGACTGCAAACTGATATATATAAGAAGATATAACAATACATGCTCAAATAAAGATGAGGGAGCAAGATCTCAACCCCATAAAACATTATTGCCTCAATCCTCCAAGGGATTGGCTAAAATAGGAAAATGTCGGAGTTGCAGTGTAGCTGCTGCAACTCAAATATAAATATACAACATGGAAGAGGGTAGGAAGTGCTGCAATATATGTGCAAACCTCCTCCAATGATCTCCAAAAGGAAGGGGTTGATCCCCTTACTGAAAACTGCACTCACCAGTGCACCACATGAAACCCTTGTGCAAGCCACCTTTGAAAATAACGTTGTATGGGAAGGAGACTGCATTGGGCATGAGAGAAAACATATGGTTTGATTCCAAATCTGCAATATGAGCTCCGGAAATCTCCTTTGCTGATTTCCTAGAGAAGGAATGAGCTTCCCCTCTACAAACCAACTCTGGAAGTGAGATGATGGAAGTCCCTCACTGCAACACCAACAACTCCAACGTTCTCTTGCTGCAAGAAGTAGCTGCAAATGACTGCCTTGGCCTCATGCCATGATGTGAGGAAGATGAAGAACAATCTCTCCATGGCCTCCCATGGAAGAGAAGGGCATTCCTAAACAAGAATCCCTTTTGTGCTAAACAAAAACAAGTTGAAGAGAGCTTCAACTTCGAATTCTATTTTCCAAAAACTATCTCCACAATAGCTCTCCTTCATCTTTTATGCAAAGCATGCATGGACCCCACTCACATTAGGGTTTCTCTCATTTCAAATTTCCCTCCACTCCAACTATGCAATCTTCTTGTGCAAGCTTCCCCTCTTAGGGTACGTTGTTGACTTTGGTCAACCATGGTCTAGCTCACTTGCCATTAGCCCTTTTCACACTTGGGGCTGCCATCTTAAGTCACTTAAGTGACTTTTTGCACCTTAGGAGTGATTATTAATTTGCTACATGGGCTCCCTCACCCATTTTATTAATTTTATTAAAATAAAAACAAAATTAATGTTCCAAATACTTTATTGCAAAATTTGGAACATTACATTGATGGTGGTTGAAGAAGAAGTATTGATGCTCCCTTTGGATGATCTTCTTCCAAACAAGGAGATTGCTCCTTTTAAGTTTTATGATGACAACATTTTAGATCCAACTTCCTTTTTATAGCGGTGATTACTACTTCATTGGATGACCTTCTTCAAGGAGAGGGTCCTTGCTATAATAATGATAATTCTTCCTTGCTTGGAGGTGCATGAGTGTATATTTGAAATGCTTCTTTTTCAATGTAGATTCATCATCATTACTGCACCAAATCCTGGACCTTTTATAGCATCAAGCTGTCATATGATTGAGACAACGTGATAGAATTAGAGCTACTGTACCATTGTAATCATTGAGCACAAAGATGATCATATTGTTGAGTATGTCATTGATTCATTGAGCTATTATGTTACTGTAATCTATGTTGCAAGAAAACCAAGCTATACAAAGAAAATGTTGCTGTGATAGTGTTGAAACAGTGAGGAGATGTCACTGTGGTGTCATTAAAAACTTTGCCTAGGTTCTATGCTTCAATCTGCACTGCGATCTTGAGATTCCATCGAGATTGAGTGTGTCCCTTGAGTGTATCTTAAATTGTATGCCCTTCCTTAACTGTCACCTTAGCTCGAATACCAAGTTGAGAAATCTAGGGCATGAGCATTAGATGATTTCTCTTTGTTAGTGTCTGTTTGTGAATGTTTAGATTAAGATCTTCTTCATCTTTGTTATTAGTGTTTTTCTTCATCAAATAGTAACCAATGCATGAACATAAAATAGGCAAGAGACACAACATGTAGGCTATGAGTTAGGGCCAAAACCTCTCACTCTTTGAGAAGAAAACCCGCACCAATTATTCTTATAGAGATTCAAATTGATGAATACCAAGACCATGACCCTTGACCTATAAGTCACTCCAAGACCAAGACACTAGTCTTCTGTTTCTCCTTTTCGATCTCCTTATCTATGAGATATCATCATGATGTCAATGCGCTGAATTATGGATTCCATTGTAGCAACGAATTGTAGTTTCCATGTATCCTTTGTCTGGACTATATTTATCTTCTTGTTAGCATCGAGACCTTCTCCAAGAATGAGATAGTATCATAGAATTATATCGACGCACCGTTGAACTACTGCACCATTGTAATATGATCTTATCACCATTCTGGCCATAATACAAAGAGGACCGAAACTGTATTGTTGTCTAGTTACCCGAGAATATCAGATGCATGCCTTTGTTGTCCCTTCAGTTCCTCGTTGTACCTTCCCTTGCTCGCTATCCCTTCCATAGGTACCATCCGAAATCTCATACCCAAATTGTCTTGCTGTACCATACCTTCGAAAAAATCAAAGATGTCTCACCGAAAATCTCAGAGAAGATGTCTGAATTTTCTGCCTTTCTGTGGTGTCCGCAACTGCATATTTATAATGGTTGGTTCTCTATAAATGAGCTGACATGATCAACAAATAGTTGTGTCCCATAATTTGAGCCGACATGAACATTATATATATATATATATTTGAGGCCGACATTAATAACATGAGAATCATGCTTGTCTTAGAGGACTTTCTAGACATTTTCTAAGTGTAACATCACTTCATTTACATGACTCTAATTATCTTTATGACAAGATGACAAATGCCTAAAGACATAAAGAAGAAGTCTTTGACCTATAATAAAATTCCTTGCTCTTTAAACCCATGAGGAAAGCATTACAAAATACATTTTATTATCTATGTATTCTTCATTACATAAATTCATAATTACTAGTCATTATGAAGACCGAACCTAGTTACACTTTTCAACGTCCCGTGGCCTTTGCTAGGGGAATTCTCTGTCCCCACTTCTATTTTTGCTAGTCATTGATGATTTAAGCAGAAGAATTTATGAGGCTGAAACATTGGGTTTCTTTGTTGGTTTATTGATTACTTGAAATATCTCTATCACACACCTTATATTTGTAGAAAATGTAATTCTTATGGGGGTGATCTCTGTATTGGAGTGGACCTAACTGCATCTACTCATATCCTCTTTTGGTGAGGCATCGAGTCTTTTCACGAATAAAGTAAAATCCATTTTAATTGTTTCATTGCCGAATGATCCATCCACCATGCATATTTCTAACATCTTCATGGTCAATGTTGTGCCATTAGACAAAGGCTTCGAGTATTTGGGCTTTATATTGAAGTCGAATAAATATGGGATTAAGGCTTGGAATTGGTTAATGGAAAATTTTGAGAGAAGGCTGTCTATGTGGTTGCATAAATGGCTTACTTTGGGGGTAGGCTGACTATCATCTAGTCAGTCCTACAAAGTATTTATGTTTACTAGATGCACCTCTACCTTCTGCCAAAGGCTATTATCAACATGATTAATTTTGTTATTTCAAATTTTATTTAGGCTGGTTCTAGGGGCCCACCAAAATTTCATCTTTCTCTTTTGGAAAAAAATCTCTAGGAAGAAGGAGGACGGAGGTTGGGGTAATTTAAATATAGAATATTTTGGTTGGGCTTTAATGATGAAGAGCCTATGGCGTCCCCTCAATGGTTTCGAGATTTGGAAGAGTATCATATATGAAAAATATTTAAAAAAATTGTCTTTGCATGCATGGATTGAGATTTGGGCCGGGGTAACAAAGATGCCCTCATGCATTTGGTTTAGTACGATGAGAATCAAAATTTGGCTAATTAGAAATCTTGCATGGGAGGTCGGGGCATGAAATAAGGTGGAAAGAGGATTGGATCCCATTAGGGGTTTTGAGAGGGACCGCATTGTGTCGATTCATCTTATTCGACATATTCACAACATGGGGATATATTATTCAAATCTGATCCTTCTGAGTACAAGATTGTTGTCTTTATAGCCTACATGGTGCAATTCCACGTAACTTGGTATTTTATGGTGTATTGGTAGCGCAATGGGATTCTTATATTCAAAGCTTATATATGGTAGGCTTAACCTTAAATGAAAAGGAGGAGACTTTTCAATGGGATGGTTGTACAAAAAATGGGCATATTTATGTACAGGAGGATTATGACTACATCATTTATGCTCACCACATGTGTGAGACCCCCGGGGTTATAAGAAAAATTTGGAAATGGAACTGTCCATTAAAACTCAAGTGTTTTGGTTGGCTGTTAAGGTGGAATAAGGTTTTGACGTGAGAAAATTCATGTAGACATGGTTTCTGTGGACCTTTGAGGTGTGGTATGTATGCCTCAACATGTGAAGATGTGGTGCATCTTTTTTTACAATGTCCACTTGCAATTTCCATATGGTTGGGTGTGCTGTATATTCTTAAGTTGAAGGAAACTTGAAACTCAGTTTCTATTGCTGCTTGCCTACAAAATTGTCTCGTAGAATACAAGAAGTGGTGTACTCTTCCTTTATTTATTTTTTGGGGCATTTGGCACAACAAGAATGTTTGTATTTTTGAGGGATCCAATTTGGATATCAAATAGTTTTGTTATTCCATTGTTGCGTATTTCAATGAGTATGGCCCAATGGCTAATCGGAAACATGAGAGACATTTACATATTATTAACATATGGGACAAGTTCCCTATTAGTTTTTTTTGATGGGGCGACCAACAATGGAAACTGTGGGTACGAGGCATATATCATTATCAATCCAAATAATTATTTATCATTTTATGTGGAATTGTGGACACAGTACAAACACTCACGTGAAGGTCATTACTCTATGGGGGATACTGTTTTGCGTAAAACGACTCTCCATCGACAAATTGGTGGTATACGAAGATTCAAAGGTGGCCATAGATTGGGTTTAGGGTCAATCAACTATTGGACACACCACGCTTGCAAATTGGATACAACGTATCAAAAAGATTCAAGAGCAATTCCTAGACCTGAATTTCTCCCACCTATATCATGAGCATAACACAATTGCTGATGAACTATCCAAAAAAGGTCTTCACCAACTTTCGAGGAGTATATTTTACATAATTTTTTCAATGACAAGATGCAGGATTATGGGTATATTCAAATAAATTAGGGAGTGTCAAAAGAAACTTATGTATCATTTGTTATTATTTTTGTCATGCATTTTGTATTTGACTAATACATATATTTTGGATATGGTCATATAGTGTGGTACTTTACAAATATTAATGCATGCAACAAGGTAGTTTTTTGATCTACAACTATAGGTATCTACTCAAATTTTTATGATGTATATAAACTGATTATCAGTATGGATATTGATGCTCATATAAAGTCCATACCAATGACAACAAAACTAATGTGAAATATGTAAGTTGGAATTTAGGCAATGAAGTGCATGGACAAAATCATTGCTTGAAAATATGCTTGATAATGTGTAACATTTTTCTATTAATAGAAAATTGTTGTTTTTTCTCCAAAAAAAAACTTACAATGAAAAAATCTTATTATTTACCATAAATTTAATATAAATTTAATAAAAAATCAAATATGAAATTTTTTACCAATAATCTAAAATTTTACATAGTACAAAAACGTCCTTAAATCTCAATTTATCATATATTAATATATTGATGAAAATGATCAAAATTTTGAATTTATAAAAAGTTTTTTTTTTTTTAATTATCATTTATATCAATTAAAGGCAAGGCCGTTTATTAAAATTGACATAAACAAATTTTTATATAAACGAACCATTTCTATTTAATTTTAAATATTAAGTAATTTAAAATTATAAAAATAATTTAATATTAAAAAACAAAATTTAATTAATAGTTATATGTTATTATAGGAAATATTATTAAAAAATGATGTGTTATTATATAAAACACCTTTTAAATCCAGTCATTTTAATGTGTGTTAAAAGTAATTTAAAATAATTTTCAATAGTATAACTTACCATAACCTTTTTTTAACCAAAGATAAAAATCTTTATAAGAAATCAATAACAATTCTTTTGAAATAAATTATGCGCTTTGTTTGGTGTGTTGTATAGTTTTTAGAACTTGATGATGTGTCGTATGTAAATAATGTGCATTTGAACAAATGGATTTATACCTTCACCCATTGAAACACATGTTATCCAAAATCTTGTATTAAAAAGCAAATGACAAAAGCAGAAAAGCTCGCCCGCTCCGCTCTTAAATTAAATTCTCTTGACATGAGTTTGGCCTTGGCTGGTTTGCATTGGACACAGAGTAGCACATAACAGATGTAATTCCCTTGACATGAATTTGGGTTTGGCTGGTTTGCATTGGACTCAGAGTAGCTCATAGCAGATGTGATCTCTGGGAGAGGAGTGTTCCATTTTGGAGCCTGATTTTCTGTCTTTTATTTGTGTTTTTCTGTCTGTCTATTTTGTTTGTTTGTTTGTTTGGCGTTGTTGTGTTTCTGGTTGTTTTTCTGCATCTTTTTTTAGCATGGCCATGCTAATTTTAATTTTGACATCTACGTTTACTGTTTGATTTCTCATTTTTTCTTTCTTGTCACCTATTGTTTTGATTTTGGTTTGATCTGTCTTCCTGGTTTGGGTCTCATCTTTATCTCTTGTTACGTATTGTTAATCTGTATACTTTTCAGGAAAATTAAGGCAGCCCAAATAGCCCACCTGATGCAGATTCAACCAATGCAATGGGCATAGATGAAGGTTAATGAAGGTATGTTTGGGTTTTTTGTTTCCATTTTGGATACAAATAATAATGCGTTTTCTCTTTTGGGTTTATTAAACAGGGAAATGAAAGCAGGCCCTATCTTCCTACACAGATGCAATGGGCATAGATGAAGGTTAATGAAGGTATGTTTGGGTTTTTTGTTTCCATTTTGGATACAAATAATAATGCGTTTTCTCTTTTGGGTTTATTAAACAGGGAAATGAAAGCAGGCCCAAATACTCCACACAGATGCAATGGGCATAGATGAACGAATTAACTAAGGCATGTTTGGGTTCTTTGTTTCCATTTTGGATACAAATTATACTGTTATTTTTCTCTTGGGTTTAATAAGCAGGGAAATGAAGACAGACCCAAATAGTCCACCTGATGCAGATTCAACAGATGCCATTGCCGTAGATGAACGTTAATGAAAGTATGAGGTTTTTTTGTTTCCATTTTAGATACTAATTATAATGTGCTTTTTCTTTTGGGTTTAATGAGAAGGGAATCTTTTGGCTTTAATAAGCAGGGAATTCATTTTGGTTTGGTCTGTCTTCCTTGTTCGGTTTCTCATTTTTATTTCCTGTTACATGTTGTTTATCTATATACATTTTCCTCTGGATTTGGATTTGATAAGCAGGAAAATTAAGGCAGGCCCAAATAGCCCACCTCACCTGATGCAGATTCAACCGATGCAATGGGCATACATGAAGGTTAATGACGGTATGTTGGGTTCTTTGTTTCCATTTTGCATACAAATTACAAATTATAATGTGCTTTTTCCTCTGGGTTTAATAAGCAGGGAATTATTTTGGGTTTAATAAGCAGGGAAATGTAGGCATGCCCAAATAGCCCACGGTTCCTTGTTTCTATTTTGGATACAAATTATAATGTGTTTTTTCCTCTGGGTTTAAGCAGGGAATTATATTTTGGGTTTAATAAGCAGGGAAATGTAGGCATGCCCAAATAGTCCACATGATGCAGATTCAATAGATGCTATGGCAATAGATGAACGTTAATGAAAGTATGTTTTGTTTTGTTTTTTTTTTATTCATTTTAGATAGAAATTATAATGTGTTTTTTTTTGGTTTAATAGGCAGGGGAAATGAAGGCAGACCCAAATAGTTCACCTGATGCAGATTTAACAGATGCGATGGGCATAGTTGAAGGTATGTCTGGGTTCTTTGTTTCCATATTGAATACAAAATCTAATGTGTTTTTTCTTTTGGGAAGCAGGGAAATGAAGGCAAATGAAGGCAGGCCCAAATAGTCTACCTAATGCAGATTCAACAAATGCAAAGGGCATAGGCAAAGGTCAATGAAGAGCCTTCCATTTATCCCGCTCATATTAATCTCGGAAAGGCAGGCCCAAATATTCATTTGATGCAGATTTAACAGATGCAGTAGGCATAGGTAAAGGTCAACCAAGGTATGATTGGGTTCATTTGTTTCATTTTTGAATACAAATTACAATGCGTTTTTACCTTTGGGTTTACTAAGCAGGAAAATTAAGGCAGGCCCGAATAGATTTCACAGATGCATAGGCGAAGGTTAAAGAAGGTATGGGTTGTTCTATCTTATTTTTGGATGCAAATGATAATGTGATTTTATTTTAAAAGTTAGAATAAGGAAGGTGAAAGAAATTTTAAATATCTTTGTGTGAGGGCAAAGAAGACTGAGTCGGGAACCTAAACTGTAATGAGGTCAGGTCTGCTCACTCTGTCCCTTATGCTTTCTCCTATAGATAATCTTATCACTTACGAGAAGACACTGTGCCAACTTACGAGAAGACACTATGCCAACTTAGCTTGCCATCCGCTATAGGCTTTATGTAATTCTCTTGGCTTCCCAAGGTGAGGATCCTCCTCCTTCCAAACAATAGTAGTTTTCTCCCTCTTTAGGTTTATGATCTCTCTTCAATGTATTTTTATAATATGTTACAGTTTGATTAATATTTTTGAAGAGGTTTGTGGTATCTTTGCTTTTGTTTTTTTAGGGTTCAATGGGTAGGGAAATTAAATTTGGCCAGATGAAGATTTCATAGATGCAATGGGGACAGGGATAGGCAGGGAAATTAAATTCGGCCCGAACAAGTCATCATTTCACAAGTGCAGTGGGGGCAGGGGAATAGGGGAAGGCAAAATGGGACGTATCAAAAGGGGAGTATCTTTGGTTTAATTTAACTCCTATTCTATCACATAATTATATTATACGTGTGTTATGTTCTAAAATTTATAAATTTATATCGTGTGTTTTTTGAAATTTAAAGGTAATGGGAGTATATACGTGTGTTTTGTTTTAAACTTTATATTGTGTGTTTTTTGAAATTTAAAGGTAATGGAGATAAAGGAAGGTGGAGGAACGTTGTTGAATATCTTTGTTTGAGAGACGCAACGCAGAGGATATAGTGAGTACTTATTTGGTGCAAAACCCTTCAAAGTCTCATTTCAAATGCAAATTTCTCCTCACATATTTAAGGATTAAGATCGTTTGTTTTCGTATAGAATCTGCATATAATTTATGTTAAATGCTTTTTATAAATTATAGTTTATGGTTAATATATTTCATGATATTTTTAGTTTTTCTTTTGTTAGGCTTGGTAGGTTGTGTGTTAATTTTTTTTTTTTTTTTTAAATTACAGTTTATGATTAATATCTCTCTGTGTAAGGTTAAGATTTTTCATGAGAGTTTTTGTGCTTTTAAAATATTTCTTATCATCTTTTTTGGTTTTGTTTTTATTAAGTTTGGTGGGTTGGGAAATTAAGACAGACCTAAACAATGATGGTATGTATGGTTCATTTTAGCTCATTTTTATGCTCTACATAAATATATAATATGTGTTTTTTAAAATTTAGATGGGTTATTCAAGGTTTACAATTTTCAGTCTTTGCATAACGTGTGTTTTTTAAGATTTAGAGGGGTTATTCAAGGTTTACAATTTTCAGTCTTTGCATAAGATGTGTTTTTCGGGTTTATGTTTTAGCCTTTAGGGTATTTGCTAAATGTACTTACTTGTGCCTAAGGTTTTTGGCCTCTGTTTGCTCTGATATGCCTTCTTTGCATAAACAGGCTTTTTGGGTTTATGTTTTTGGGTCTTTGAAAAATGTATTTACTTTCGACACTCCATTTAGACTTTTCCACTTTTGTTGCTTCCACAGATTTTACTAAGTATCGCATTGGGATTTTTCAATGTTGTTGCTTCCACTTTTGTTTCTATATTAAAACTAAGTGTATCGCATGGGATTTGTCAAGAAATGGTGCATAATCATGATACTCATCATAAAAAATTGATACCCCGCTAAAACATCTAACGAACTTTTCTTATTGTGCTTAAGGTGCACATCTAGATCAGGGAGCATCTAAACTGTCCTCTTCTTTCTCCCTCTATCCCCAAATCTTAATTTTGAGAGTTTTCCATTCTTAGTCCTAATTTGTAATCGATAGATTTTTGCCTTCCACTTTGTGTTCAGTTTCCTCCACCTTTCAAGATGAACTACTTGCTACAAATACAACTTTGGAATCCTATATCCTATGGGGTTTGTCTATTGGGGGAGGTATTTTAGAAAACTCTTCCAAACCATTAAGGTTTTTGATGACTTCAGATTTTTCTACGGAGTTTGAAATCCTTAGCCACAAGGGAAATTGGGGTGTGGGATGTCCTTCGAAAAGTTTTCTGCTAAACTATTTGGCTTTATTGCTGACTTGGACTAGGGATAAGTATTATTTTTTAAGCATGTTTTTTTTGGTCAACTTGCTTGATTTTTCTCTCATTTTACTTGCTTTTGCACTCAACTTCTTCGATATCATATTCTTGCTATTTTTTCTATGTAATATATCCCTAGGAAATTTGTAAGACACTTCCCCTCTTTTTGAGGATGGTACCTATCCTAAACCCTAAATTTTTTATGACATAATGCCAGGTTAGCAACAAGACTTAAAAATATACTTGGTAATAGCTCAAGATGTCACTTCTAAGAATTAAATCGACACTTCCCCTCTTTTTGAGGATGGTACCTATCCTAAACCCTAAATTTTTTAGGGCATAATGACAGGTTAACAACAAGACTTAAAAATATACTTGGTAATAGCTCAAGATGTCACTTATAGGAATTAGATCAAGGTGGTGAGGATAACACTTCTTTCAACCACTCGAGCTAGATCGAATTGAGGAATCTCATGTTCTTGCTATGGTCAATTTTTTGTACTTTTACAGCTCTCATCCCACCTTTACCAACGTTTATGGAAAAATATTATGCCCTTGAGAATTCAAATATGCTTTCAAATTCTTCCATTATACCATAATTCTCTTTAGACTTTAAGGTCTTTTTTCAACATAGACTAGTGCTTTTTTTTGTAAGTCAAACTTTTCTATTTATGCAGAATTGCTGCATATTTGTCCATGGATTTGAATTTCCAAAATCCTACTGGCCTCGATCTTACTAGATTTATTAGCTAGTTGGTAGTTTCCAAAAAAAGATCATACATGCCAAAAGGATTTAACCACCCAGAAATGGAAAGGGACTAAGAACCAAAACACCAACATTATTAAAGTACATCCAAAATCCATTAAGTATTTGATGAGGTTACTGGATTTGGATTTCCTAGATGTGAACAAGGAGGTGGTAGGGTTTGAATTCACAGTGGGCATGTCTCTCCATATGGGGCATTCAACCCTCCATGTGGTCCAGGTTTTCTTGAAGACACCATTGTCCCCTTTGCAAGCTTGCTAGTCTGTCGTGCATGTACTATTGATTTCTTTGTATATCATTTTGAAAAGAGATAATTACATTTCTATCTTCATGTCTGTTCTTGGTAAGCTGCACCATAAGCAATTTGAGTTACCTAATATGTTCTCCACAATCCACCTAGCCAGGCTCATGCTTAAGAAAATTAGGTGGCCTCGCTGATGCAAGTGCCACTTCCTTGCCTAGAGGAGAAATCAGTCTAGGTGGGCGGCTAGATTAGCCTCTATCAACTCCCCCACTCCCTCTTCTCACCTGACCACACTGGTTAGGCATACTCAGTGTGTCACCAAAACAATAAGCAAAATAGATTAGCCTCTATAGACTCCCCCACCCCCTCTTCTCACTTGAACGCACAGGTTAGGCATCCTCAACGTGTCACTAAAACAGTAAGCAAAATACCCCAGGTAGTAGCCATCATAACAAACAGATGTAGTGCCTCTCATGTAAAAAATACCCTTGTAGAAAGCTACAGATCGCCCAACACCCAACTAGCACATGTCGTAGTTCCTATCGGAATTCTGAAATTGGGAATTCCCTACCCACCAGACCATAGGTAGTCTGGCCAACAAAATTTCATCTCCAAAACGACCATCAAAGCACCAAAATTAAGGGAAACTACCCAGGTCCCTTAAGGGTCGAATCTCTCCACTCAATCTTAGCCCCCACGCAATAGGAACTAAATCAACTCAACCTAGAATAGAAAACTCACAGAGGCATGAATACAAACAACATTGTATATATTACCACCAGGAAAAAGCCGATAATGGCAGTACAACCAACACAAAATATTAACCCTGAAATGCAACCAAATTCAGAGTGATAATTTGTAATACCTAGTGCCTGTGCCTTGTGTTGTTTGGAAGAATATCAACACCAAGGCCCCAGTCACCATCCTCCATAACCAAGAAGTTGACGCTTTGTAAATAATTTATCACCGTTCCATTAGTTAAAGGGCTTTTCTCTCCCCTACCCTAATATAACACCAATAATAGCCACAAAAGCTTTTTCCCCAAGTCTCGACATCCAAAAAACTTATAACCCCTAAGTTGCAACACCAAATCCTTTAACGCCAACCAACTCAACATAGGGGAACCAATATTCCTATGCCACCTTATCAATTTATTGAACATCAGGCAGGGCTGGTGAGTGAAATCACCATAGTAGCACACAGGGGCTAAGGAGGATGAGATATGTATGGTTTATATTATTTTTAATTTTTTTTATAATCATTGTTATAATATCAAGTCATTTTTTTAATTCTTGAGTGTAGAAAAGTGTAGAGATATAGGATTGATGTAGATTCATTCCACAGATGTAGTGGATGGAAGTGAACGCTAAGAAGATATGGGTCTATTAGTGTTTTGATAAATTGGAGGCATTTTACGTTATTAACACGGGTAAGCGAATGTGGAGGATTAGTGATTAAGCAACTGAATTATTTATGTGTGAGATAGGCAATAGTAAGGTGCAAAGTCAAAGGAAGAAGTGAGTTCATTTGGTGCGAATTTCATGTCATTATCAGCTTATGCAAGCTTCTTTATTTCAAATAGCATAGCTTTCCTTCCTCCTTATCTAGCCGGGGTTTATGATTTTTTTATGTTTGTATAAAATATATTTACTTACACATAAGATTACATATAAGATTTATGGTCTTTGTTTAAGATTTCTTGTGGGATAATTCGGTCTTTATTTCATATTTATTTAAAAAAAACTCAATTTTTATTTAATACTCCTAATAAGATTTTCTGGACTCTTTTTAATACTTCATTTTTTGTTATGAAGGGTGCTCTTTATTGTCCTTTTGTTTGTTTCTTTTTTGTTATCTTGTTGTCTGTTATTATCTTTTGCTATTGGTATTGTTATTTTGTTTTTAACTGCATTGATGTGTTTTTTTTTTTTGCATTTGTGAGAATGGCTATGTAGGTAAAGCAAGGTAGAGGACCGTTGATGAAACTCATGAAATAGTTGTGTGAGAGATGTGTATGGATCCTTATGTGTGTTTGTTTAAATTGCAGTGTTCTCACATTATTGGCCATTTGTTTTATGCAATGTAGGTAAAGGAATGTTTTTTTTTTGGTTGCATTTGTGAGAATGACTATGTAGGTAAAGCAAGGTAGAGGACCGTTGATGAAACTCATGAAATAGTTGTGTGAGAGATGTGTATGGATCCTTATGTGTGTTTGTTTAAATTGCAGTGTTCTCACATTATTGGCCATATTGTTTAATAGTGAGTGCAATGCAATGTAGGTAAAGGAATGTTTTTTTTTTGCATTTGTGAGAATGGCTATGTAGGTAAAGCAAGGTAGAGGGCTGTTGATGAAACTCATGAAATAGTTGTGTGAGAGATGTGTATGGATCCTTATGTGTGTTTGTTTAAATTGCAGTGTTCTCACATTATTGGCCATTTGTTTAATAGTGAGTGCAATGCAATGTAGGTAAATGAACGTGGAGGATCACTAATGAAACCACTGAAATATCTTCATGAGAGAGACATTGTGGTAGAGTGCAGAGACAAATGTGGAGGTGAGTATCCATTTATTATCTACTTTGAAATGTTTTTTGTTTCAAATATTATAGTTCTCCTCTCTCCTTACCTATTTAAGGTTTATGAGTTTTGGTGTTTGCATATTAATAGTGAGTGCAATGCAATGTAAGGTAAAGGAATGTGGAGGATCACTAATGAAACCACTGAAATATCTTCATGAGAGAGACAATGTGATAGAGTGCAGAGGCAAATGTGGAGGTGAGTATCCATTTATTATCTACTATGAAATCTTTTTTGTTTCAAATATTATAGTTCTCCGATTTATGATTTTTGGTGTTTGCATAAGATATACCTTTTGGTGTATAAAATTACTCTAATATTTTCAGTCTCCATTTTAAGATTTATCATGACATATTTCGATCTCTATTTCATATTTCTCACAATATTGTGTATTTATTATTTCACATAATATTTTCTAGTCTATTTAATATTTTTCTATTGTGGTGTGCAGGGTGCACTTGGTTGGGCATGGAAACCCTTCGGGTTGTAGAGTAGAGTTTTTCTCTTGTTTTTCTATTTATATATATTTTTTTGTTATTTCTATTGTTGGTCATTTTTTTTTGTTATTGTTATAATTTTTTAAAACTATTGTGACTCTTATATCTTTGTATGCATGAGCATGGCCATGCTAATTTCTGGTTTGATATTTTGTTTGGTTTTTGTGTCTCTCTTTTATTTTTATTATTATTTATTTATTTATTTTTAATTTATTTTTTATTGCTTTTGAATTCAATGGGTGGGGAAATTACAGGTTTGAGGGTAAGGTGGAGTCCACAGGGGTAGTGGGCAAATGTGTGCAAAGGTGAAAGAGATATATGTATGGGGGAGTTTACTAATTTATGGGCAAAGGTGAAAGAGGTATGTATGACGAAGCTTACTCTTTTGCTGCTACTAAATAATTATATGTTTTCATGCCCATTTTAATTTGTCATTTGTTGCTTCATTATTATATAATGTGTGTTTCTTTAAATTAGATGCATATTATATTATTTGGGTTTTATTTGTTTGTTGAGTGCAATGCAAATGCAGATAAAAAGAGGTGGGCGTGCATTTATGGGACTTCTGAAATATTTTGTGGAAAAGAGATTTGGAGTAGTGTAAGAAAGTTCATAGGGAAAGGGTGAGTTCTCGAGGTGGGCGTGCATTTATGGGACTTCTGAAATATTTTGTGGAAAAGAGACTTGGAGCAGTGTAAGAAAGTGCAAAGGCAAAGGGTGAGTTCTCTCTTTCGGTTCCTGTATGAACGTTTTATTTGCTTTCAATATAGTGGTTTTTCTACCTTTTTCTATTAAAGGTTTATTATATTTGGTCATTTCATAAGATGTAATTTTGCATAATGTTATTGCTAAGATTTTTTTGTTTTGGCTTGTGGTTAAGATTTTATAATATCTTTTAATGTTTGCTTACTATTTATCATAAGATTTTTGTTGCTTGTCATAAATTTGTTTGGTCTTTATTTAATATTTTTTGGTTTGGTTTTTGTAGGGTTTAGAATGTGGAGAGATAAAGGCATGGCCTAGGGATGATGTAGATACAATAGGTGCATTTGTTGAATGGGAAGGTTAAGGAGGAGGAGGTGGTAGGTAGGTATGGTTCTATGCACATCTTTTTAATTTAGATGCATTTTATATTATTTGGGATTATTCTATAATGAATGCATTACAAATGTAGGTAAAAGGTGGAGGAGCCCTAATGAAACTTACTGAAATATTTTTGTGTGGGAGAGACTTGGAGAAGTGTAGTAGAGTACAAAGACAAAAGGTGAGTTCTCTTTTAGTTTGGGCTTGGATATATTGTTCCAATGCAATGGTTTTCCTCCCTCCTTATTGAGGAATTATGATTTTTGATCATTGTATAAGATGTACTTTTGCATAATATTATTCTCAACTTTTTGTCTTGGTTTATGATTTCTTAGAATATATTAATTGTATATTTTGGTTTCTAGTACATTGAGTGCAAGGAAATGTAGGTCAAGGATGTGGAGGAGTGTTAATGACACTGATGAAGTACACTTGTGTGGAGGATGTGGGGCAATGTAGCAGGTGCAATTGTAGAGGCAAAGGGTGGGTTCTACCTCTAATAATAGCCCATGTTGTGGGTTTAGAATTGATGTAGATTCCATAGATTTCATTATATCTTGTGTTTAGATTTAAAGGCAATGTTATGTGTGTAAAGGAAAGTGGAGCACTATTGATGAAGCTATTGAAATATCTATATGAGAGGGACATGGACCATCACAATAGAAGCATGTGTAAATGGTGAGTTTTCTTTCGGTGCAAAACACATGCATTTTATTATGAAATGCTCATTTCAATTATATTGATGCTTCTCCCTCCTTAGCTGTTTAAGGTTTGTGAGTTTCAGTCTTTGCATAATATTTTTAATCATAGTTTAAGATTTTTGATAACATATTTCAGTATTTGTTTAATATTTCTCATGATATTTTTGGTGTCTGTTATAGATTTTGTATAAAATTTATTTGCCCTATTGAATATTTTATGATTTGGATCTTGGTGGGTTTAATTTGTGGAAAAAAATGTAGGTTCTAGCAATGTATGTTGTGGATATGGGGTTGTTGCACATCCTATAAGTGTAGTGGGTGAAGGCGAAGGTTGAAGTGGTATGTATGGTTGTATTTTGTGTTCTTTTAAGTTAGAGACATTTTGCATTATTTGTCATTTATTTAAATATTGAGTGCAATTGCAAGTTAATGCAGAAAAAGTAACATGGAGGATAACTGATAAAACTATTGTAATATTTGTGTGAGAAACATTGTATTATAGTGAAGAGGTAGAGGCATAGGCAAGTTCTCTTTTGGTGCAAAATCCATGCAATCTACTATGAAATCCTCTTGATGTTGTTTTGTTTCATATTTTTCGCAAGATATTTAGTGTGTTTAATAATTCTCATGAGATTTTATGGTTTCTATTTAATAATTCTCTACTTTTTGGTGTGCAGGATTGGTGTGTAGGATATCCTTGACTGGCTATGGACATCTTATGGGATTGCAGAGGAGAGTCTAGACCTATTGTATTTCTTTATTTTTTAATTTTTTGCTATTTCTTCACATGCTTTTGTTTTTCTACAACTATGGTTGTTTTTTTTGCATTGTGAGCATGGCCATGCTAATTTTTGGTTGTGTTTTGTTTTTCATGTTTGCTTTCTCTTTTATTTTTCTTATCTTTTTCATGATTTTTATATTTGGTTGAATGGTTGGGGAAATTAAGGCATGCCCTAACAACAAATATTGTGGGCTTAGGCTTGATGAAGATTCCATG
The DNA here is from genome assembly GCA_034641835.2 of Pinus albicaulis. Classification (NCBI taxonomy): domain Eukaryota; kingdom Viridiplantae; phylum Streptophyta; class Pinopsida; order Pinales; family Pinaceae; genus Pinus; species Pinus albicaulis. Next base: position 421,632,880 of record CM076582.1, on the reverse strand, counting down.
GATGTAATCAACAAAGGTGAAGGAGGTATGTATGAGTGAATTTACTCATTTGCTATTATTACATAATTTGATGGTTCCATGTTGTTTTAATTGAATTCTTTTGTTGCTTCATCATGTGTGCATGTAAATCTACGGGCACTGTGGGTAAAGGAAGATAATCAGAATCCACCAAGATAAGCAAAAATTGCCTCTAACTGAGTAGGGTTTGTAGAAATGGATGAAACAAAATATTTTTTTTAGAGCTTGCTTACAACCATACAAGTTTTCATCTACATGTGGGAGGAGGACTAGGAATTTTGTACCACTGGAGCGTGGGTTTCTCGGTTGTGTATTTTGGTCTCAACAATTTCATTAAAACAACACAAATTTGTCCCTTCAGCTTCGTACGATCTTCAACCTTCTGTATGGCTTCTTCATGTTACTTAGATTCTTCTATAGCTCTTGAATACATTTTTCTAATTCAAACATCATCTCTCCATCTTGGATGAAGAAGCCAAAAACATCATGGACTCCCTCCATCATTGATCATAGAACGCGTGTTTGGCAAGGACTTACCACAGTAAGGCAATATATTTGGCCTCCTAGAAGGCTAGGAAACACTATCTGACTTTTGTATGTGTAGGATTTTGAGTGGGGTTTGGACTTCAATCAACATCACTCCAACAACTCCCTTCAAACCTCATCCTAATGCATCTTTATGCCATTCTCTGATCAACTTTAGTTGGAAATTAATTCACACACCAACTTCTGTTGAGATCAAGCCTTAGACCTTAGTTGGGCCTTAGTTTGCACACTAACTTGATCATGCTTGTTTGAGGTGGAGGTCTTGTTACAACAAAGTCTTAGCACTTATTGTGTTAAAGTCCTAAAGCTCAAGCGTGAGACTCTATGTAATTAAGAGGTGGCCATTGTCACCTCACCAACCCTTTTCTCACTTCTGATTGATTCTCCTTCGGCTCAAGGGGGGCTTTCCCTAAGATAAGATTGCTAAGGTTTTTAGGGCTTTGAAGGTAATTTCTAGGTTGAGTTCAAATTGTCCAATGGCTGATTGGAAGGCTCAGGTGAACCAAGATATGCCCAACCAAGGTCCCCAAACACACACAATCAAGCAATTGTAAGGTGATTCTGAAGAGTAAACCCAAACAAAATGGTTTGAAGGCTTTTTGAAATGGACAAAGTGATGGAGGATAGAATATCAATGTTGTAGCTTGCCAATATATTATGGGGGCATATGGAGTTACACGATCAACACACTCTAAGGGAAATCATAATGGATTTAGCTTCAAAGAATAAGGGAGACATTAATTGTCCTTTAGAGGTTTGACCTAGGCATCCTACAATCTTAGGGATAAATAAGGGAGGAGCTTTCACATGGGTCACCCTCTCTAAGATAGGATTTAGGGTTTTTAGGCTTTGAAGGTAATTTCTAGATTTGTGTTTGAAGGGTCCAATGGCTGATTGGAAGGCTTAGGTCAACGAAGATAAGCTCAAGAAAGGTCTCCAAACACAGTCAATCAAGAAATTACATGGTGATTTCGAAGAGTAAACCCCAACAAAATGGTTTAAAGGGATTTTAAAAGAGAAAAAGTGATGGAGGATAGAAGATTAGTACCTTAGCTTGCCAATATATTTTTTGGGGCATATGGAGTTACATAATCAACACACTTGAAGAAAAATTGAAATTGATTTTGTTCGAAGACTAAGGGACACAAGTTGTCTTGTCTTTCCATTCTACATATATGTGCCTTAAACTAATGTCTTGTGTTTATGTGCCCTTTTAATGAAAGCTCTGCCATATGGCTTGTATACAGATGCCCAAGGGATTTGTCCTTTGGAGACCAAGGGACATTTCTCCTGTAGGTCTAAACCAAATGATAAGGCCTGTTGTGTATGTCAAGTTTGAGTGCATCATACTCACTCTTTGAATTGTTGAACAAATTGTCTAACACACTTTTATCAACCATGTCAACTGGATGTTGCTACTCTCTCATAAATCGAGTGAATAACTGGGATACTCTTTGAAATATAGAACCATGCAACATCCTCTTGCATAAGAAGAGTCATCATATTACCTCTAGACAGGTTCTCGTTATAAGGTACATGTATTATGTGTCCTGGAATGAAAATTTCATAATGCACCAACTATTAATTTCTATAAGCAGATTCCCCTTAGTGCTTGCATGTTTCACTTTTAGAGCATCTATTTACCATAGTTCCTTCCATGGTCATTTCATTCAATTATATTTGGCTAAGTATAATGTGAGGTTGACATTGCTTTTCCAATATCCTCAGTCTGATGTGCCTGATGCAACTAGAGTTTATGCTTTTCTTTACAAGTATGGCCAACAAATTTTGGCTTCCCAAATGCCACAGGATTTGTTGCTTTGTAGCTATAAGAGGCCCATGGACATCATGGTTATTTCTTGTTAGCTTCACTTCTACAACAACAAATCTTGTGTCTCATGACTTCGAGGAGTGAACTTGTATATACTACACATCATCTAGTAATACCATTGAACTTGGCACCTCAACTCTGACATTTACAGGGGTCTTCTTAGGTGAATATTCATGATATGCTCTCATCTCACTTGGAGCTGCGATCCCCTAATTGTCTAGGATTTTTTTCATCACAATGCAATGCTCCAATCTGTGATCAAGGATGACTGGTTCATCACTGTTGTATCCTCAGTATCATAGTAACTATAACCCATCACACCCATCGTTACATTCTATCCATGTACCTGAAGATTCACGAACAGAGTTATGGATGGATTGATTTGGTTTACCATTTTGAAAATTCTTGACTAGATACTCTTTCTTTAAAATCAGATCATTGACATGGTTCTGGGTGGATGCCTGTAGCTTGTTTTGACTTAATTATTTGACCCATTGCTTTTTAGTGTTAATGTCTTCTAGGGAAAAAAATCAATGTCCATTGGTTTAGATACCATGGCACTTAATAAACGGGAAACTCATCTGAACCCTGTATTAATAGTTCCTATCATTTTGCCACTTGTTGAATCTGCCTTGATACTCCACCATTTCTGAGCAATTTTTCCAAAATGCCAAAATGGTGGGTAACATTTGGCTTGGCTCCAACTTGGTCTGTCTTATTCTTGGGAACACTAAAGAACCCCAAAATCTCATCAATATGAAAAATGTGCAAGAAACCAGTACCGATTGAAATTAGTGAGCCAAAGTAATCACTTCATGATTTCGTTAGCACAATGAACCTTTCCTGTGTATTTGATCATAATAGATCATAATAGAAGAGATTGACACATCGAATCCTCATACATCTCATGAATTTCTCATGGAGCCATCTTTCATCACATGCAAATTTTCCACCATGAGACAAAATTCAGTTTTGTACCTTTTTCACAACGTAGTCACCAAGATGAGCATTCAATGCCTTCAGAATGGTGTTGGTCTCACTGACAAGCATCAAGCCTTGAAATTTGTAAAGAATAATGTATTCGTTATTCCAATGGGGTCGCCAAGAAGAGATTCCAATTTGAAACCTCATCCAATGTTGTTTTTCGGGAAATAGACTTTATCCTCTCAATAGTGCCAAAATGTTACAACAAAATATCGCACTTCTCAAGCTAAAGTTCTAAAGCTCAAGTGCAAGACCCTATGTAATTAAGAGGGGACAACTATCACCTCACCAACCCTCTTCTCACTTCTAGTTGACTCTCCTCCAACTCAAGGGGGGTTCTCCCTAGGATAGTGTTGCTAGGGTTTTTAGGGCTTTGAAGGTAATTTCTAGATTTGAGTTCGAGGGGTCCAATGATTGATTGGAAGGGTTAGGTCAACTACGATAAATTCAAGAAAGGTCCTGAAACACACATAATCAAGAAATTACAATCAAGAAATTAAAAGGTGATTTTCAAGAATAAACCTCAAAAAAATGGTTTATAGGGTTTTTAAATGGTAAACAGTGATGGAGGATGGAAGATCATGTCCTTAAGTTTCCAATATATTTTTGGGGCATATGGAGTTACACAAATCTTGCACTTCTCAAGATAAAGTCCTAAAGCTGAAGTGCAACCTCACCTTACTAACCCTCTTCTCACTTCTAGTTGATTCTCCTCTAACTCAAGGGGGTTCTCCCTAGGATAATATTACTAGGGTTTTTAAGGCTTTGAAGGTAATTTCTAGATTTGAGTTTGAAGGGTCCAATGATTGATTGGAAGGGTTAGGTCAACCGCGATAAGCTCAAGAAAGGTCCCCAAACACACAATCAGGAAATTACAAGGTGATTTTCAAGAATAAACATCAACAAAATGGTTTAAAGGGTTTTTAAATGGTAAACAGTGATGGAGGATAGAAGATCATGGCCTTAACTTGCCAATATATTTTTGGGCATATGGAGTTACACACTTGAAGAGAAATTGGAATTGATTTAGGTTTTAAGACTAAGGGAGACATGACTTGTGTCCCTTAGAGGTTTGACCTAGATGCTCTACAATCTTCAGGGATAAACAAGGAAGGGTTTTTTCACATAGGTCACCTCGAAAGATCTTGATGAAAATCGTTTGTGGTTGACATTCCTTCTCTGATATCCTCAGTTTGATGTGCTTGATGCAATTGGAGCTTATGCTCTTTTGTACAAATGTGCGTGAAGCAATTGAAGCTTATGCTCTTTTGTTCAAATAGGCCTAGTAAATTTTCGTTTCCCACATGCCACAGGAGCTGCTGCTTTATAGCTATAGAAGGCTTGTAGATATCATGACTTAGCAGCACTTTCACAACAACAAATACTGTGTTTTGTGACTTTGAAGAGTGAACTTGTAATGCCATTGGATTTGGCATCTCAGCCTTGACATTTATAGGGGTTTACTTAAGTGTATATTCACAGCATGTTCTCATCTCACCTAGAGCTATTATCCCCCCGTTGTCTAGGATCTTTTTCATCACAATGCAATGCTCCAATCCGTGCTGAAAAGAAGACTGGTTCATTGCAATGATGTCCTCAGGATAATAGTCATTAATAACTCATCACAACCACCATTGCATTCTGTCCATGTAATTGAATATCCTTGAACAGAGTTGTGGATGGATTGATTTGGTGGGCCATTTTGAAAATGCATAATAAGACAATCTTGCTATGAAATTAGACCACTGGCATGGTTTTGAGCAGATAGATGCTTGGAGTTCTTTTTTACTCAATTCTTTGACCCATTGCTGTATATTGTTATTGTCTTCGAGAAAAAAAGCAGTACCATTGGTTTAGATACCATTGCACTTTATAACTCAGGAATCTCATCTGAACCCTGTTCTAATAATTCCTGTGCTTGTGCCATCGGTTGATTCTGCCTCCACCTTTTCTAAGCAAGTTTCTCACATGTCAAAATGGTGGGTAACAGGTCATGTTTTCCTACCCATACCCATCATAGTTGTGACCACTTTCGACAAGTGGTGGGTAACAGGTCATATTTTCCTACCCCTGAAATTAGCAACAATATATTTTAGCAATACCTTCTGAATAACCTAATAACATGGCGACTAAAATGCAAAATTGTCTTTAACTAGACAACAAGGAGATAAAAGCAAGCAAAAAGAGCAGCAAATGCTTAAGAAGATTGAATCCAGTGCCATATCTTTGTTCTCAAAACCTTATCCACATGCATTTGCTATGTTTCTTACATCATGAAACCCCCATATAGTAATGTGACTTCTAGCCATTAATACTAGCATAGTGGGAAATAACTTGTTTCTGATCCTTTTCTTGGGGTTAAGATCATAACTATCATATAATGAGAATGCAATGTCCCCCACTTGCTTTATTGTGCTGGTTTGAGGTAAAGTGATCACATTTATTTTTCCTCTTGTACCTGTCACAGTCGTTACCCCTAGCATTAACATTTTTATATTTGGGCAATTAGTTAAGTAATAGTTATGAATCAATTTAGCAAACTTGTGAAAAACTTGCACTTAAAATGATTTAAGTAGAATTTTTAGATTTTCAAACTATGTTATAATTTAGAAACATTCCCAATGTTTTGAGTGGACATATTACCCATCATCATGGAATCCAATTGAAGCTTTAGTCCCATTCAATCCCCTTCTAAATATGAAAGCTTTAGTTGGATCCCTGATGATAGGTAGAATGTCTCTTGATCCCCTCATGATGAGTAGACTTTCATAGTTTAAAAACATAAGTTCTAATTGAACTCCAAGGATCATCATGGAATCCAATTGAAGCTTTAGTCCCATTCAATCCCCTTCTAAATATGAAAGCTTCAGTTGGATCCCTGATGATGGGTAGAATGTCTCAAGAAATTTCTAAGATTCAGGCTAAAGCAGAAGTAAAACAGTTAAACGGAAGATTTCAATTTCATTCTCTAATGGACTATGGGGTTAACCATCTTGCTAAATGTGGTTTTGTCTATGATATATTGTCTAGAAGAGATGATATGCTGCACTTTTGAAATTGTGAAATTGTTGCATTTGTGTTAATTTTAATTGGTGGAATTTTTGGGTGTTTGTCAATGGATGTTTTTTTCCTTATTAAAAGGTCACAATGGTTAGTGACAAGTGCAATGTTCATTAGTAGGTGCACTACCTGTTTAGCTTTTCTTGCTTTTAGATTAATACTTTGGGGTTTTGTATTTTGCTCTCTATATTCATGATTAAGCACAATTTTAGTATTAACTTTGGCCGTTTTCTATTTCATTATCTGTTTGCAGCTTCATGTCACTCAAAAGGTGCTAGAGAATGGGGTTTTGGCTTTATCTCCGTTATCTCTTGGAGGTTCGTACCCGTGCTGGGATCTATGCTTGCAATAACTTATCATAATCCTCAAAACAAAGGTGTGGATCAATTTCTTATCATAATCATCAAAACAAAGATGTGAACCAATCTCGTCTGAAAAGTATATTAGTTGTGTGGGATTCTAAGAAAATTTTTGATACTGAAATTATTTATATTATGAAGGTGATTAATTATCTGTTGTACCAATTGGAGTCGACCAATAAAAAGTGTCCTCTAGGAAGGAGTCATCTAATTGTCCAATATATAGTCTTTTGACTTTATCAATTTCTTTCTTTTTTGTTTTTCAATTGATATATAATTGTAAACAAATTTTGCCCCCTGGTTCAGGAATTCCACAAGCGTCTGCTCAAAGCCCTCTTCGATGGCTGCATTAGCAAAGCGGGAACAACAAGATAAACCTTTGCTGTCTTACAACATAATTCCTTGGGGTTGAGAAGAGGGTTGGTAAGGTATTCCACAGGTTCAAACAACCCTTTGCAACCAATGCAATACCCTTTTGTGCAGTATTACATAGGTTCAATTAATCCATGATTTTGCAGGTGTAGTGGGTGAAGATGAAGGCTGAGGTGACCTGTATGTTTCCATGTGTGCATATTTAAATCTGAGCCTTTTTACATTATTGTCAGTTATCTTATTATTGTGTGCAATGTAATACAGCTATTGTAAAGTGAGGGAGAGACTAGATCTGAGTGCAAAGGTAGAGGCAAATTTAGAGGTTAGTTCACTTCTGATGCAAATATCCATATATGATCTACTAGTTACCTATTTCCCTATATATGATCCCCTATTTACCTATTTAGGGCTTATGACTTTTGGTGTTTCATATATCTCACAACATTTTAAAAATTATTTCATATAAGGATCCCCTATTTACCTATTTAGGGCTTATGACTTTTGGTGTTTCATATATCTCACAACATTTTGGGTGTGCAATGCAATGCAGATATGAAATGTGGAGGATGACAAACAAAACTGTTGAAATCTCTTTATGAGAGACATTGTAGTAGAGTGCAGATATGAAATGTGGAGGATGACAAACAAAACTATTGAAATCTCTTTATGAGAGACATTGTAGTAGAGTGCAGATATGAAATGTGGAGGATGACAAACAAAACTATTGAAATCTCTTTATGATAGACATTGTAGTAGAGTGTAGAGGAGGCAAAGATAGAGGTTAGTTCTCTTTTGGTGCAAAATCTGTGTATGATTTGCTATGAAATACTTCTCATTCAAAAACAACAATTGTCCTCCCTCCTTACGTACTTAAGGTTGATGACATTTAGTGTTTGCATAAGATAGATAAATACTTCTCTATCTTAAAACAACAATTGTCCTCCCTCCTTACGTACTTAAGGTTGATGACATTTAGTGTTTGCATAAGATATACTCTCTAGTGCATAAGATATACTTATAATATTGTTGCTTTATATTTAAGATTTTTCATAATATATTTTTGATCTCTTTAACATGTTTCTAATATTTCTCATAATATTTTGTTGGTGTGCAGGATGTCCTTGGTTGGACATTGATGGATTTTGGGATTGTAGATTAGAGTCTCCATCTATTGTTTCTCTCCGCTCCTTTCTTTTTTGTTGGTTTTTGGTCATTGTTGGCTTCTTTTGATATTGCTGTGGTTTTTTTTTTAATTTTCTACTTTTATTGATCTTATTTTTTTGCATTTGTGAGCATGGCCATGCTACTTTGTGGCTTGAATTTTGTTTTTCTTATGTGTCCTTTTATCTATTTTTCTTTCTTTTATTATTTTTTTTAGGTTTAGTGGGTGGGGAAATTAAACAAGTTTTTACCGCCAAAATGGAGGTATGTATTGAGAAATTTACTTCTTCACCATTACATAATTATATGATTCCATGCGCGATTTAATTTAACTCGTTTGTTTCTAAATAATCATATCATGCGTGCTTGTTTAAATTTAAATGGAATTCAGGTTAAGGAAAGTGGAGGAACACAATGAAACCATTGAATCTCTGTGTAAAAGAGATGTGGAGAACTGCAACAAAGGTAGAGGCAATGACGTAGTGGGTGAGTTATCTTTTGACATATAGGGTAAGCTATTTTGTTGGATAAGATTATTCATAAGATTTGTTTTTGTTTATGATTTCTCATGTTATATTTCACTATTTGTATACTATTTCTCGTGATATTTTCACTATTTGTATATTACTTCTGGTGATATTTTTGGCGTCCTTATATGAGAAGTAAAAAAATATTATGAGAATATTTTTTGGGTTGGTTTTTGTTTTTCTTGGTGGAGAAATTGAGGCAGGGTCCTAACAATCCATATTGTGGGTTTAGGGACGACACGCCTTCCACTGCCGTCCACAGCATAATGGGTTAAGGCAAATGATAAGGAAGACGAGGTATTTATATGGTTTCATAAATGTTCATTTAAATTAGAAGCATATTATATTATTTGTCATTTATTTATTAATTTAGTGAAATGAAATGTTGGTAAAGAATGGTGAAGGGCCAATGACATTGTTGAAACTTGAAACATACTTGTGTGAAAGAGACATGGGGTGATGTAGCATGTGCTATGGTAGAGAAAAAGTGTAAGTTCTAATTCTATGAATAATAGCCCATATTGTGGGTCTAGAACCGATGTAGATTCAACAAATGCGAGCTCTAATTCTATGAATAATAGCCCATATTGTGGGTCTAGAACCGATGTTGATTCCACAAATGCGTTGGGTAAGGAGAAGGCCAAGGAGTAGTAGGTATGCATGGTTCCTTGTTGGTTGAACTTAACTCACTTGTTATACATCATTATATCATGTGTTTAAATTTGAAGACAATTTCATGTGAGTTACAAAATGTGGATCATTGTTGATGAAGCTATTGAAATGTTTGTGTGAGAGAGGCTTAGACTAGTGCAATAGAAGCACATATAGATGGTGAGTTATTTTTCGATGCAAAATGCATGTATGCGCTATTATGAAATGCTCATTTCAACTTATGATTCTCCTACCTCCTTAGCTATTTAAGTTTTTTGCTTTTTTGTCTTTACAAAAGATATACTTAGTTTTGCATAACATTTTTGGTCACTGTTTAAGATTTTTTTATAGCATATTTGAATATCTATTTTATATTTCTCGTGATATTTTGGTGTCTTTTATTGATTTTTCATAAAATTTTATGTTCTATATTTAATATTTTATGATTTTTTTTTAGGTTTTGTTTTTGGGGAAATTGTGGCAGTACCAAACAACCAATGTTGTGGATATAGTGTGGATATAGTGCTTGCACATACCACAAGGGTAGTGGGTGAAGGTAAAGGTTGAGATGGTATGTGTGGTTCTAACTTTTATTTGTGTTTGTTTAAATTATAGTGACATCTAATATTATTTGTCATTTACTTAAATGCAGAAAAAGTATCATGGAGGAGAATCATGGAGGATAACATATGAAACTATTGAAATATCTGTGAGAAGCATTGCATTATACTATATAGTGAAGAGGTAGAGACAGAGGTGAGTTCTTCTTTGGTGTAAAATCTATGCGATTGATTTGCTATGAAATCGTCCTGTTGTTGGTATTTGTTTCATGTTTCTCATAAGATATTTGGTGTCTATTTGATATTTCTTATAAGATATTATGATCTCTATTTAATACTTGTCAATTTTTTTCTGTGCATGATGTCCTTGGCCATAGACGTTTTTTGGGCTTCAATAGGAGAGTTCTTGTCTATTGTTTTTATATTGTTATTTTTTTTCTTTGTTATCGTTATTTGTATCTTTTGCTGTTTTTTTGTTGTGCTTTTGTTTCTCTTTATCTGTAGTTTTTGTTTTTTTTGTTGATTTTTTTGCATTTGATAGCATGGCCATGCTAATTTGTGATGGTGTGTTTTGTTTTCTGTGTTTACTTTTTTTTTTTTCTGGTGTTTTTCTACCTTTGTTCATGGTTTTTTTGGGTTCAATGGGTGGGGAAATTAAAGCAAGCCTTAACATGACGCGTTTAGGGCTGATGAAGATTCCATGGATGTAATTGGGAAAGTTCAATGAGGTATGTATGAGCGAACTTACTCGTTCCTGTTTACATAATCTTATGGTTCCATGTTGTTTTAATTGAATTCTTTTGTTGCATATTATATCATGTGTTCATGTAAATTTGCACATGGTTTGTGTAAAGAAGGTAATCAAAATCTATAGGGATAAGCAAAACTTGCCTCTAATTGAATAGAGTTGAGTTTGTAGATATGGATGAAACAAACAAAATTTTCAAGCCTATCTGTGACTGTACTAGTTTTCATCTGCAATTGGGAGGGGGATTGGCATTCTATGCCATGGGAGATTTCATCTGCAATTGGGAGGGGGATTGGCATTCTATGCCATGGGAGAGTATGTGTTTCTCACTTTTGTATTTGAATCTCAACAATTTCATTCAACCACAACATGTTTGTTCTTTCAGCTCCATAATATTTACTACCATCTGTATGGTTGCTTCTTGTTACTTAGATTCTTCTCTACCTGTTGAATACACTTCTTTGCTTCAAACTTCCACTTTCCATCTTGGATGAAGAATCCAAGAACATCATGGACTCCCTCCATCGGTCTATTATAGAGGAATGCATGTTTGGCAGGAACCTTACTATAGTAAGGAAATATAACGAGTAGTTTTCCCTCTATAGAAGGCTAGGAAAGAGTATTTCCAACTTTGGTATGTGCAGGGTTTGGCAAGGGGGTCGATTTTCAAACTCGCTCTAGTGACTTCCTTCACTCCGCATTCTACATGCATATTTCTGTCGTTCTTCAATCAACTTTAGTTGGGTCTTAATTTGCACACCAACTTATCTTGATACCTAGCCTTAGACTTCATCCTGTATACAATGTACATCTTCTTGCCATTCTCAAATCAAATTAGTTGGGCCTTAGTCTGCACACTAACCTGTCTTGAGACTAGCTAAAATCGAACTAGTTTCATTTTCAGCGCTTTCATTGTGACTCGTTACATTAGTGACTTGTTCAAGCTGGACTGCTTTATAATGTTCTCGTTACCCCTGGCATTAGCATCTATATATTTGAGCAATACCTCTAAGCAAGCTAGTAATACAATAACTAAAATGGAACATGTTCTTTAACCCCTGGCATTAGCATCTATATATTTGAGCAATACCTCTAAGCAAGCTAGTAATACAATAACTAAAATGGAACATGTTCTTTAACCCCTGGCATTAGCATCTATATATTTGAGAATATCTCTAAACAAGCTAGTAATACAATTACTAAAATGGAACATGTTCTTTAACTAAACAACAACGAGATAAAAACCAGCAATGAAAACAACAAATGTATAGGAAGATTGAAATCATTGCTTCATCTCCATCCTCAAAATCTCATCTGCATGCACTTGCTATGTCTCTTCCATTCTGCCACCTCACATACTAATGTGAGTTCTAGCCATTAATACTGGTAGAGGGGGGAATAACTTATTTTGGATCTTTCTCTTGGGGTTAAGATCCAGAATTGTCATATCATGAGGGTGCAGATCCATAATTGTCATATCATGAGGGTGCTGGGTCCTTTCCCTTGCTTGATTGTTGTTTTGAGGTAGAGTGAGCACATTTATTTTCCTTCTTGCACCCATGGCATTTGTTTCTTGATATTTTTATATTTGAGCAATTAGTTACGTAATAGTTGTGAATCAAATCAATTTTAACAAACTTGTGAAATAATGGTAAGTAAAATGAATCTATTTTAACAAACTTGTGAAATATGGTAAGTAAAATGATTCAAGTTGAATTCGTGGAACAAACTTCTGAAATATGGTAAGTAAAATGATTCAAGTTGAATTCGTGGATCTTAAAACCGTGTTATGATTTATAAACACTCTCGATGTTTTGAGTGGACACTCTAGCCATCATTGAGGAATCCAATTGAAGCTTTGGTCCCCTTCAAAGTTTCAAAGTTTCAATTGGATCCCATCATTGTCAAATATAGTTGAAGGTTTGGCCTGTTGCAAAGTTTCAAAGCTTCGATTGGATCCCTGATGATGGGTATAGCTTAGACTTTCACAGTTTGAAAATCTAGAAATTCTAATTTAACGCTGATGAATTGTGAGACTTTACATACTGATTTTGGTTGTTGGGAGCTATATTACAGATTTTGGTTTCTAGTTAAGTAATTTTCATTCCATCTCTTTGTCTCTCATTAAAACACATGATTAGAGCGGTATCTTTACATTACATTTTTCATAAAGAAGAGATATCCTTCCCTAGATCTGAGGGGTATCTATTTGCCAAATTTGTATGGGAGTAATGACTGACTTCCTAAAACTCATGCCATTCGAGCAGGGCATAGCATCGTAGGAATGGAACCTCGTACTCTCCTTCAACGTGACGAGTGAACAAGGTTTTATTGCATTGTCTTTATATTGCGAAATTAGTTATTCTATTGTAACTTTCTTTAGAATGGATGCTATGTTGCACGTTTGTAATTGTTGCATTGCGTTAATTTAATTGGTGAAATTTCTGGGTATTTATATAACGTATGTTGTTTTCATTATTAAAAAGCTATGACAGTTACTGCGATGTCCTTTAGTAGGTGGACTGATTGTTTATCTTTGCTTTAAATTAATATTTGGGGCTTTGTATTTTGCTCTATTTGTTCAGTAACATTGGCTATGTTCTATTTCATCAATATTTTGCATCTTCAGGTCAATCAAAAGGTGCTAGACAATGAGGTTTTGGCTTTATCTCATTTATCTCCTCAAGGTTCATACCTGTGTTGGGATCTATGTTTACAAGGATCTATCAGAATCCTCAAAACAAAGATGTGAACCGATCTTGTGGATATTAGTTATGGGCTTCCAAAGGAGTTTTTGATGTTGAAGTTATTTACAACTTAAAGGTGATCAATTAACTGAGGTACCAGTTGGAGTTGGACCAGTAAAAAAGAATCCTATGGGCAAGAGGCATCAAAGGTGATCAATTAGCTGAGGCACCAGTTGGAGTTGGACTAGTAAAAAAGAATCCTATGGGCAAGAGCCATCTATTGGTCCAATAGGTAGTTCTTTTTAACTCTACCAGCGTCTTGCTTTTTTGTTTTTCCGTTGGTGTGTAATTATAGACAATGTTTGGCTATGTTTCAGGAATTCTGCAAGCATCTGCTCAAAGCCCTCCTCAATGGCTGTTGGATTGACAAAGAAACTTCCAGCCATCAGTAAAGCAGGAATAACTATATAAACCTATGCCACCTGTTACAACATCACAATTCCTTGGGGTTTTATTACAGCCACTTTGGTATCCTTCAATGTGGTATTCATCAATTTCTCAGCCTTTCCATATATCAATGCCTACACCAATTGGTCCAGCTGCTCAGTAGACCAAACAAGTGCCACATCTATCCCTTGTTAAAGATGGATCAGTGCCCATATCCACTGTTTTCATTCCTGGTTCTAAATCATGAATATTTTGGAAAACACAAATTGGAAATGGTGTGTTATCCCACTTTGAGCCATCTGGATGCCTAATAGTGATTCCTCTACTTCTGTATATCCATTCTTGGTTTTAAACTCGGAATATTTTGGAAAATGCACTATCCCACTTTGAGCCACCTGGACACCTAATAGTGATTATTCTACTTTTGTATATCTCTGAAAGAGTTTCAAACAGTCAGACACCTTTATCTAATGTGATAAAGATTGATGAAAGGGATCCAGCTAAGTTGTACAAGAAATTCTGAAATGATTGTATTTTGCCTCCAATTAATATGCAGGCTGTGATTTGATGCTGATACACATCGAGATGGAAGCCAGGATATCTACGACAAGAATCTTGAGTATTGGACCTGCTGCTAATCCTAGTGAATTGAGCCAATATTAAAATGTTGGTGTAGGCCAAATTCCAAACGATTTGTACCTTTTTCGTGCAATGTTTTCCGGCGCAGTTTACTTCCATCACCCCCTTTTCCGACCTCCATTTTTGATGGGCACCTCTCCGACCGTGTCCCTTTACCACATCGGCTTACCCCGTTGGCCTTTGTCCTCGTTTAAACCATCGACGACTCCAACCCAAGAACCACCTCATATTAATGCCATGGATTAATGGTTTGAAGAACCTCCCGCGGGCTCCTCCCCTCCCCTGTATTCTCACTTCGATCACCCTCCTCCCCTGCTGTGTGGACAATTCAAGTTTGCCTCAAAATTTCCATTAGAGGAGCTGCTCGACACTTGTAAGATATGCTATTTGGGCTTTCAGCAATCCATGTCTCATTTAAACCTTCAAATCGTATCAAAATTAGGTTTTACACATTATCTAACGCAACTACGGAGGGCCCTGCGTGATTTGTATGGGTAATTTGTATTGTTTAATGCAGCTACACTTGGCACTTTCACTGCACATATTTTTTCACTCCTACTCACTCATTCAGGTATCTTAAATTCAAATGCCAATAGCTGTCAGACGGAACTCAGCCTGGATTTCCATTATTCATTTTCATTGAATAGCCTGTGGGTGCAACTTACAAAAGCTCAGACACCTCATATATACATGTGCTCAGAGAATCCCAAAAAAATTGGAAGGCTTGTTGCAGAAAATAACCAGCAGTAATCCACAGCTTTCACTGGCACCCCTAACAAGTCGGCCTTGTGAGTGACCAATATAAGAAGAAAAACATATTTGTAAGCATGGCAGGCCTATTGATACCGACCTGGAGGTTATTATGATTCAGGATTCTATTGACATGGGAATTCTTAAGATCCCAACGCTACTATGGGTTATTGCAATTGCAATCCAAGCGCTGGAATTCAGAGTCCAGTCCCTGCAGTGCCCATATCCGCCACCAGCAGAGGGACCTGTTGAGGGCTTTGTGCAGCTGACAGACAGATTCTGGGCTTAGGACACTAATTCCAAACAGTGGAAAAGATTAAAACTGCCCTTTGATTTACTGATCTGCATAAATGGCAGCTGCATAAAAGTAGGCTCCATTGAAGACAAAACAATAGTCCATATAACCAATAACTTAATTGTTCATCAGGAGGACCCTTCAGACGATAGAGATGATGAGAATTTGAATTTGAATTCTCGCATTCCTTTGAGGACCAAGACTTCCCTCAAAGCCATATTGGAATCATCGGTGTGGATCACTGGAGAAAGTGGGTCAATCTATGAAAGGTTTCGGAATGGATTGCAGTGGGCGATACTCATGATCTGCCTGCTTCTGCAGGATATGCTATTTCAGTTTTGCTGTCAAGGAGACATTCATGGCCTTATCTGAAGCTGGAATTCTGTAACAGGTGCATGAATAATTATGACCCTTAGACCTCATTTTGATTTTCAAGTAAGATTTATACCTCTGTTCTGAATGCTTTGTCATTTGATTTTGTAAGACTTCATATGGATATTAGATAATGTAATTGGTTGATGGCTCCTTAAGGCAAAATCATCAGAAGACATCTCTCTTGAAATAAGAGGTTTTCCTTTCTCAAGCACATGTTTCATTAACATGGGCTACGTCTGCGGGCCCACCAAGCCTCCCTTCTTGGGAAAACGTTTTATTGGCTCTGTGAATTTCTCCCAATTTATTAATTGTAGGATTATCTTTCCTAATATAAACAACTGGACTGTATTTCATTCATGTGTTTTTTATTTATAAATTTTTGTTTTGAACCAGCGGAGCCCTTGGAAGGTCCACACTGTCCACTTGTGAATTTTCAACCACTGTGGTCTGTCTATTTAAGATTTTGGTCACAGTGGACCCAATGATCTGAGGTGCTCTCCAAATCAACTTTTATGTTGTGTTGATTCTCTTTCTCTTTTTAGGAAATGCAGTCTGATAATTAGCATCTACATACTAATTGCAGAATTGAACACTTGGTTAATTTAGTGAAAAAATCATAAGATGACAACTTGCAGAATTGAACACTTGGTTAATTTAGGGAAAAAATCATAAGATGACAACTAGAAGCACAGTCTGCGGATAAAAATACAGTCATTAAACTGGCTGTTTTTTTAAAAGAGAGGTCTTTGCAATCGGTCCTGCGAGGAATCCAAATTATTGCCAATAAACCTGCCATTTCTAGTACAATAAACATAGTTCCTAGTAATGATCCATCCAATTTAATGATCTCAAATGAAGGTGACAAATACATATTCAAATTATTTAGTTTTTCATATACCAATTATGTGCAAATGCATATGTGCTTTCAACGCTGATCTCTATTGCAAATAGATATCAACATAGTCAACCACCTTGAGGCCACAAAAAACAGTAGGAAGGCCCAAACTGGGCTATAAAATTGACATTTTATCTAGCTACAAAAAGATTCATGAGTGAATATCAAATGTGTCATTCTACGATACACACATTGAAAGGATCACACACTTGTCTAGGCAAGTATCCTTTCAGGATACATTTGTAGATGCCTAGACCACCTTTTCTAAATTTATACTAAGCATGGAAATATCTAGGGAAGGTGATGATGGATTTTGGACCTTACAATCTCATTGTGTTTGCACATATTCAGGTTTAGGTTTTAACTTTTTCCTTGCTCGACCTAACTACACAACTTTCTCTTAAACATCCAAACTAGGATTTCTCAAGACTCAATTAATTACACTTGCTCATATTCAAGTTTAGGTTTTAAATTTTTCCTTGCTCGACGTAACTACACAACTTTCTCTTAAACGTCCAAACTAGGATTTCTCAAGACTCAATTAATTACATAATTAATAGATAATTAATTGCTTCTATAGCAATAGTGAGGTTAAATTATCTCATATTCCTTGTGAAAAGTTCAGCTGTTATTAATTGACTAATTACATATATAATAGATAATTAATTGCTTCTATAGCAATAGTGAGATTAAATTATCTCATATTCCTTGTGAAAAGTTCAGCTGTTATTAATTGACTAACTATTGAGTTGCCTAATAAATAAAAATTCCCCCTGTTAGACACACATAACAGTGAAGGGCAGGTGCTTAATAAGCATGGGATTACAATTGAGCCCTGAATTTCACAAGATCAAAATAAAAGAATTGTTATCATGTTACATATTGGCGTACTGGTTAACCGAGTATGCTCATTTGTGCCTAAGTGCTAAATATTCTACTGAGAATAAACTTTCGTAATTGTATTTTCATTTATCTACATAATTTGAGGGACATGTATCTTTTGCAGGTGGGCCATAAGATATCCTTTTTGGAAGGCACCGCAAAGCTACAAGTCTCCAAAACCAAGGCTTTTTGTGATGGGCAAAGTGGTGGTTTCATGAGCATAAAATAGCTAGATGATAAGCTGATGGGCAAAGTGGTGGTTTCATGAGCATAAAATAACTAGATTATAAGCTGAAGATAGCAGTTGGCCATGTTGAAACTTGTTTTGTACCTGGAGTAGGTCATTTTAAGATGCAAGGCCCTGACTATGATGAATGCATGGCAGATTTGATTGATAAGTTTGCCACAACTTTGTGGATGAAACTAGCTGATCAAAAGCAGTACTGCATCCATTCCCTTCTTGCAAAGAAAAGCCTTTGTGATGGGCAAAGTGATGGTTTTATGAGCATAAAATAGCTAGATGATAAGCTAACGATAGAAGCTGGCCACGGTGAAGCTTGTTTTGTACCTGGAGCAGGTCATTTTCAGATGGAAGGCCCTGTCTATGATGCGAACACATGACAGATTTGATTGATAAGTTTGCCACAACTTTGTAGATGAAAATAGCTGATCAAAAGCAGTACTGCATCCACCTCCTTTGTGATGGGCAAAGTGATGGTTTCATGAGCATAAAATAGCTAGATGATAAGCTGAAGATAACAGTTGGCCATGTTGAAACTCGTTTTGTACCTGGAGCAGGTCATTTTCAGATGGAAGGCCCTGTCTATGCATGGCAGATTTGATTGATAAGTTTGCCACAACTTTGTAGATGAAAATAGCTGATGCAGTACTGCATCTATTCCGTTCTTGCCCATTCCTTTCTTGCAAAGCAAAGCCTAGCAGATTCAGCTGGCCATGTTGAAACTCGTTTTGTACCTGGAGCAGGTCATTTTTAGATAGAAGGCCCTGTCTATGATGAATGCATGGCAGATTTGATTGATAAGTTTGCCACAACTTTGTAGATGAAAATAGCTGATCAAAAGCAGTACTGCATCCATTCCCTTCGTGCATGATGCATGAATGGCACGTCCTATGTACTTCAGATGATGATGTTTGAAAGTTTTATATCTCACATACTTGGGTATAATATACTTAAGAATGGAATGTGGTACTTCAGATGATGATGTTTGAAAGGTTTATATCTCACATACTTGGGTATAATATATTTGTTGTATGAAAATAGTCGATCAAAGGCAGTACTGCATCCATTCCCTTCAAAGCCTAGCAGATGCAAGAATGACACGTCCTATGTACTTCAGATGACGATGTTTGAAAGGTTTAGATCTCATATACTTTGGTATAATATACTTGTTGAATGAAAATTGTTGATCAAAAGCAGTACTGCATCCATTCCCTTCTTGGAAAGCAAAGCCTGCAAATTCAAGATCCTATGTACTTCCGATGATAATATACTTGTTGGTGAGGATGATTAGGCTGTGACAACTATATGGGTATAATATACTTGTTGGTGAGCCTGATTAGGCTGTGACAACTATATGGGTATAATATACTTGTTGGTGAGCCTGATTAGGCTGTGACAGCTATATAGGGGAAGAACTTTTTGTAATGCATCACATTGTACAGTCAAGAAAAAAAATGATTCTTTACAGTTTGACTTGATTTAATTCTTTATACCACTTTGGTATAGTGTTGATTAAAGGTACCATAGCGGTTAAATACGGGTTAAAGACAATGTTATTGATTAGCATTGAGTGTCAATATCTTGTATTCTTCCCAGTTTCAAGTGCAAAACTATATTTTGTAAATGCACTCGGTGGAAAAAGTTCGAATAATTTTGGTATCTTGTCTTCTTTTCAATTTTAGTGCAAAACAATATTTTGTAATTATACTTAGTGGTGATCGAATGATTATCCATTATGCAAGTCATCGTCAAAGAAAATTTTTTTTTGGCAGTACTGAAGATATTCAAAAACTTTTTGGCAATACTCAAGATATTCCAAAGCCCAATTAATTATATGGTGTCTAGCTCTGTCAATTTTTACTCACTATTTTTCCTCTCCACATACAGAAACCCAAATTATTTGTCTTCTGAACGCCTAATGCCAATTCTGTAATTTGGCTTTCTACTTGGTCAATCCATTTTAATAATCAGGCATAGAAGGGTACCCTAATCCTGATCCGATAACTGTACCCTAATCATTAATCCTCCCTCTTCTTAAATCCTTTCTTCGCTACTCAGAGTTAAATTCTTTGGACAGAATTTTCCAAATCAGACACGTGTTGTTAACATATACAGGGACAGAGTTAAATTCTTTAGACAAAATTTCCAAATCAGACGTGTTCTTAACAGTTAAATTCTTTAGACAGAAATTTCCAAATCAGACACGTGTTCTTAACATATACAGGGACAGAGTTAAATTCTTTAGACATACAGGGATGATTTCATTGGAACCTATGGAGCATAATCCATTTCCAAGTTTGCCCCTATGCAAGCATTTGTCTTGACCCATTATAAGGGATAATTGTGGAGAAATTGCTTAAATGCATCCCAACTCCCTAAGCTTTTCCACCATGCTGAATAGGAACTCCACCATGCTAAATAGGAACTCAAGTCATTATGTTCAATTTAACCTTGTTATCCATTCTTCTTTTACTCTCTCTCGTATTGGAAACCAAAATTATAATATGACCATAACCCCCAACGAAGGAAGTTCTTGGTGCCAACAATGCTTATCACAAAAATGGAAGTGTTTCATTCTTAATTTGGTTGAAGAGAGCTTAATCATCTACATATATTTTTTTGTGCTTTCATTTAAAAAAAAAAAAATTGTAATGTACTTTTTATGCATCTAAAGTATTCTTCTCAGATTGATTTTATTTAAGACTCAGTTATTTATGTGTTGAATAGGTCCATGTTAAAAGCTTGCCGGACAACTCGTCCAAATCTGACTAAGCAAAGTTGAATTAGCCTTTAACTTGAGTTATATTTGGAATTGTAAATCTAATTTAAATTCATAAATATACATTGAAATTATAATCAATCTAATTCTAGTCTATTGAAATTATAATCAATCTAATTATAGTCTAATTATAGTCTTGAAGGTGGTGATAATTTAAATTCATAAATATACATTGAAATTATAATCAATCTAATTATAGTCTATTGAAATTATAATCAATCTAATTATAGTCTTGAAGGTGGTGATTATTTAAGGTGTACTTTTAAATAAAACATAAAATTGAAGAAGATAAAGCATGTAATCTAATTATAGTCTTGAAGGTGGTGATTATTTAAGGTGTACTTTTAAATAAAACATAAAACCGATGAAGATAAAGCATGTATGTTGACTGTGAATGAATTTTTGAAAGAGGATAATTTTGAAGTTTCAAATTTATATCTGATACTAATGAGAGATCTCTGAGTGGAGGCTGGAGTACAAAGACATGGAGGGTTTCATGCACACGGAAATTATGAAGTTCCCCACCTTACAAGCTGACTCGCTTGAGTGGAGGCCGAAGTTCGAAGACATGGAGTGTTTCACGCACACAGAAATTACGAAGTTCCCTGCCTTACAAGCTGACTCACTAGAACGACATCGCCATCCTTGCTGAGACCTTGCAAATACAGTGATTGCAACAGGGCATTTAGATCCCCCTGAGGGGGAGAATCAAACTGTTTCTTTGCCTCGCTTGTTGTACATAGTATTATCACTGTCGCTGTTGGTAATGAATCCAGAGATGTTGTTGATGTAACTGTTGGGGCTTTCCCCATTGAGGGTTTGCTCACGAATGGAAGAAAAGCTGCAACTATTGAGCAACAACCTTGTAACAAAGAAGATGAGGTTACGGTGCAAGTTCCCCATCGAGGGTTTGCTCACGAATGGAAGAAAAGTTGCAGCTACTGAGCAACAACCTTGTAACAAAGAAGAAAGAAGATGAGGTTACGATGCAAGAGGCTGTGGCTACAGAGAAAGAGCCCTTTCCAAAAACCCTGGTTAGTGTGGAAGCTCTGTTTCAAAAGCGTTGTATATGTAAGACTTCCTTCCAGATCTCAATCAAAATTTTGTTTGGACACTCTTTGCTTTTTTGGGTGAGATCTACGGATTTCATAAGGGACCTCAAACTTTTGTTGGAGCTCAAATAAGGGTTTCCTCACGGGGTTCAACGACTCCTTTATGAAGGTAAGCAATTAGAAGATCCTCTTCTAATCTCTCCTTATCATATTTGTAAGGATTCCATGCTGCTTTTGACTCTCCCTTTGCGAGGGGGTGCTTTGGGGAAACCCTCCTCCTCCTGGGCATTCTCATATAAAGATGTAGTTCGTACCCAAACTTTTCAGGGTGTTCATCCTCCTTCAACTAACCCTCAAACTCCAGATAAAGCAGTGCATTCCCAGGATGCACCTAGTCCGTTGATTGTGGAAAAATCAGAGGACATTCCCTTTGTTGACATTTCCCATCCAGATATAGAAAATCTTCACGAGCTACTGACAAAGCGTGGTCTGATTTTCCATTTCAATGGGTTGTGGCCTCTAACACCAGATCTTTATAAATGGATATACTCAAATTAGACTAGTTCTTGCAGGGTTCTGTCATGTTCTAAGGGCCTCTTCATAGTTGGGTTTGTTTGCTAGGAAGATTACCATAGTGCTTTATCTAAGGGCCCATGGTTATGGGGAAAAGTGGGGCTTTTCATGACCCATTGGTTCTTGGATTTCGATCCCTCTATGACAATAATCACAAAGCTCCCCAATTGGATCCGATTTCCAAACTTGTCGGCTCATCTATGGCACGATTCAGTGTTTACAATCATCAATAACACCGTAGGTCCCTTCCTAGCCACATATATTACGCGAGACCAAAGTGGAATTTATTCTTTCGGTAGGATCTGTGTATAACTCGACATCAATAAAGATTTGCCGGACAAAATCAACTTTATTACGTGAGACCAAAGTGGAATTTATTCTTTCGGTAGGATATGTGTATAACTCGACATCAATAAAGATTTGCCGGACAAAATCAACTTGAAAGTAGGTGATTTCCACTGAACCTAGTTCATGGACTATGAGAACACACCTTTTCGTTTCTGCCTCTGTCATCAAACATGACACCTACATAACTCCTTAACTCAAAAGCTGGTAAAACAGAGGATTAAATCCAAGGCTTAGAAGCTATGTTGCTCTCCCCCTACAAAGGAAGAGGATTCCTCATCTTCAGATCAAGAGGATAGTGAATCAAATGATGAAATGCTCTCTTTGGATGTGAGGATTGCAAGGAGAGTAGGGAGAATACAAGTTTAGCACTTTGCACAAGAATAGATAGTACCACTGCTTCATTGGGAGCGGTAAAGCGAGCTCGCCAATCCGTTTCTTCAGAATCAGAAAAGGACGCAATGGCAGTTTGTCAGGAAATTCTTCAGCACGCTGTGGTTACTCCTTTGTCGAATGGGTGGGTGGAAGTAACCAAAAAGAAAAGGAAAAAATTACATCCGAAACCCAACCCAAAGCTAGGTGATACTCATGTTTCTTTTACTATGTTTACTCTGATGTCTACTTACAATTTGTTTCTGGTCTCGATGTGAAAACCCCGCTTTCAGGTGGGTATTGTAAACTCTATGCAAACTCCATGTAAACTCTTTTTGATAAATGAAATTTATGGAGAAATTTACAAAAAAAGAAAAGACCGAAGTTTCAAATTTTTGGAAATTCTTTCTTATTTTGTCAAAATGGAATTTACATTTTAAAGTAAAATTTATCTTTTTTTTTTTTTTTTTTCTCTCTCCGGGGTTTTGTTAAAATGGAGCTTCATATTTTAAAGTGAAATTTATTTTCCTCATGTGTCTTAAGTATTTTTTTTGAAATTGACCCATTTGAGTGAATAAATCTACATTTTTATTAGACCCACTCAAATCTATATTTTTATTAAACCATGGGGTTTGTATTACTTTGTTGTCTTTCTTGAGGCATACATTTTTATGTGTAGATCCAACTAACACTACCTCACGAGTCCAAGATTTCACTGGTAAATGCCAACCAAGCCAAGACATCAATTAGTTTGAGTAAGAAATATGTTTTGCTTTTCTTAAGAGAAAATATGTCCAATGATGAGTCAATAAGAGCAAAGGCATCCCTAAAAGGATTAATACATGCATATACGGGAGGGTTTCGAGAGCCTAAAAGGTTACCACCTAAGGCAAAAGTGGAGCATGAAATCTAGTTATTACCAAACTCTTCATTATCGAATATTGGACAATATAGATAGTTCATTCTAGAAGCAAATGAATTGAAGGAGTTGCAAAAAATTGTTGGAGCATGGTGTGTTTCCACAAGTACTTCACTTTGTGGGTCACCCATCATAATTGCACCAAATAAGAATGAGACTTTGATAATGTGCACTGATTACAAAACAATGAACAAGATTATGCGAAAGAATCAATACCTTATGCCTATGATTAATGATATGTTAAATTAATTGCAACACACAAAATACTTCACCAAGCTAGATTTAAAATTAGGATACCACTAGGTTTAAGTCAATGAAGAAGGCACTTGGAAAACCACCTTAAAAAGCAAACAAGGCTTGTATGAATGCTTGGTCATGCCATTTGGTTTATGAAATGTGCCAAATATGTTTATTAGAGTAATCAATGCGGTATTATATCCATATATAGATTCATTTGTTATAGTTTATTTGGATATATATACAATTTACAATGTTACCTATGAGGATCACATGTCACACTTGGACATTGGACATTGAACATTTTAGTTGCCTTGATAGTAGGTACAATTTTGCGTGAAGCTTTGGAATGATGGCTTACCTGGGTAAGTCCCTTCGTGATAGTGGGTAGAATGGTGTTGAAATAGTTGCACATGGCTTTTTGGATGTTGCCTACCACCTCTTGTTCTTTTTTTTGAGCTTGAATGGCTTGCTGGCATGAAGCAAACAACATATCCTAATGGAACTCGAATATGCTAGGTATGGTGAAACAAAGACGACGTGGAGGAGTTGTTTTGTTTGAAACTTGTGATGGTAGGAAGCCATCCTCTTCTCCATAGTAATGATGAGTTTGATAATATTGAGGAAGAAATGAAGCTTTTCCCTCAGTAGTTGTGATGATAATGCCAAAGTGTGGAACAATTGCTCAGAGGGAGCAAGGTCATTTGTTCTATGCGATGGATGGAGACAAAAAAAGATTCAGGCATGAAAATGTGGATAGTCAACTGGTATAAGTAGCTAGGAATGTAGACCAAGTAACTTGGAGATGACTATCCTACCTTTAGTATGGTACTTAGGATGTGGGAAAGCACTCCTTGGGTATCCTATAGATGATCATTGGATGAATGTGAGATCAAAAGGATTATTGGTTGAAGGTGTGTGGAAGGAGTGGTGTGGAATTGGCTCTCTTAGAAAGGAGGTATATAATCCTTTTGCGTATTTCATCTTGATTTAGATGTTGGAAGTGGGCTTAGAAGCCACTTGGACATTCTCATTAATTTTTATCTAGTTTATTCATTGTCAAGAAATAGGCCGCGAAGCTTTGGTGCATTTGAGAAGTTGTCGTGCAAATGTTGCATTCGGTGTTGGACTTGATAGAACAATGCGTAGGAAGAGTGATGACCTTGCCTTGGTCCATTCAAGTTTGAAAAAGGGGATGAAATGTGAATGAAAAAAACCAATTTGGCCATGAGGGATGTGTGCTCTCATAGATTGGATAAAGTGGTTGAATCGACTATCTAAATAGTTCAAAACTTGGGGCAACCAGTGTATATAAGCATGTCAAAGGGGTACAAGTAAGCATGCAACAATACTTTTAGTGGGTTCAACCCTTAGATGTTTCAGAGTGTTCTTGGAGAAGCTACCGAGAATGGTAATGAATTTAAGTGGGGGAGAATGTAAGACCTCTCGATTAGAGGCACACAAGAAACTTCCTTTGCAGCGACATAAATGAATGGTTTGGACGACCAAGACGCCTTGGCTTGTGGCAACATGTGTGGCAAATGAGTGCCTCAACCCATTGGCAAGGCATGAGATGGACATATGCCTTGGCTTGCTGGTAAGGAAATATTTCAAACAAACATCTTGGCCCGTTGGCAAGACAATGCTGACATGCTAAGAACGCAGGGCACACTATGGATGATGTTTGGGCATTGTTTGGGGCACACTATGGATGATGTTTGGCTGCTCTTGTGGTCAGTGAGGACATGCCACGAATGAGCGAAGTTGGTTATGGCAAGGAATTTGGGTGGGCTTGGCTAGAAGACTTCAAGACTCGATGTGCCAAATATTATATGCATTCAAGAAGTAGCTATTCTAGACTTGGGGATTGATTTGGGCTTTCAAGTTGCCTTAGAGCACAGGCAGTGGTGCTCATGATTGTTGAGCACATTTACTAGGTAAACTTCCTTGGGAACAAGTTCCTTAGCCATGATTCATAGAGACATCTTCGGTGCACGAATTGGGCATGCAAAGCTAAAGATGACTTGTTTACCCTTACTTGCAGATGATAGCATTGTGGACGATTAAATGACTTGGGCATGTGGACGAGACTGACTTGTAGACACACATTTGGGGTTTGGACAACCTAGACAACATGGCAAGAGGATGGGCTTGGCATGAGATGGACAAATTGGCTCAAGTTCACCTCATACAATATGACCCTTTCCAAGATGCGAAAATATGTACAAGTATGAAAGACTTGGAGGAGCTGAGGCAATCAATCAATAAGAAATCATCCAAGATGAATCAATCTAGAGGAACTTGGGCATATTTGTGCAAGGAAGAGTTTGGGGATTGATACGAGGAGCTAAGGAGTTTTGCATTAGGTCAAGTGTTGGGCACAATGGAATGACTTGTGTTGCCTTTTGAAGACAAATCTTGGGATGACTCTGAGACAAGTTTTAGAGCAATGTGAGACAAGAGTGTTAGAATAAGTTCTTAGATGAGTTCAACGAATTTGACAAACAAGAGTGTTGGAATGTGTTCTTAGATGAGTTCTAAAACGAATGACAAACACACTGTTTGAGACATATCAATGGATGAATGGATGGTTCTTGAGGTTTTACTTGTATGAGCTTTGTTATGTAGCTGTGAAGAAGGGAATGTGCCTTGGAATTTTCATGTACTATTGTAATTGAGTTGCGGTAGTAGTTGAACTCCCTTCATTATATCTTTATATCATGTTGTAACATTTTTATGTGTGGGATAAGGGTGTTATGCACTGACTTGGTGCTCCCAACACACATGGGACATTTTATTCCATGGTTGGACGCGGCATTGCACCCTACGAGGCCCTTTGGTGTTGGGCACTTTCCTCGATGTATAATTCCACAATTTTCCACTACCCTTTTTGCTTTGATGACTTGCTTGACGCCCTTGTTTCTGTAGCTCAAGTTTTTATCGCCATTCCGTTGCTATTGAACATGGCACACTGTGCTGGCCAACCCTTACAATTCTGATCTTCAACGCCATGGACTGCAACTCGACGAATCGCTTCGCAATTTTGATTCTGCAGCGACAGGGTACTAGACTTCCCCATATCGCTCCACAATTTCGGTCTACCAGTGACGAGGGACTGGACCTTCCACATCCCTCTCGAATCTACAATCTCCACTGATACATCGCTGGCTTCAGACGGTTGCATTTCAGTCAAGGATTTGCAAACCTTAGCGATACATCGCTGGCTTCATGGGATTTTATTTCGCGCAAATATTTGAAAATTATGCGATCATTGGCTTCAATTAATTTAATCTCGCTCCAAGTTTTGCAAATTTAAGCGATACATCGCTTTCTTAAAGCAAAATCAAGCAAAGCCCTAAAGCTGCTTATCGTTACATTTCAGGGCTCAGAAATTATACATGGATCACTCAGGAATTATACAAAAGCAAACCCTAAAACTGCTTATCATTACATTTAAGGTCTCTATCCAATGGCTGGGATTGTAAAGGCTTGAAGGCCTGTTAAGACCCCATTCTTCACGCAAATGCGAAATACACTGCGGCAGTAGCTCAAACAATACACTGCGGCATCGTTAGGCGCGGGAGGCCTGTTGACCCCAGCCATAACTTTTCTCGATATCTCGGCATTCGAATTTCTGGTACCCAGCTCTCCCATTTTAGCAATCAGATTCCCTAAAAATTGGCTCTGTTTTTGACCGATTCGGCTCTGATCTCTTGCAGTCATTTATCAGATAATGGCAAATAAGTTCGCTGTTCATAACTTATGGGTTCATAACCTAGCCATGGATAACTTACTTACTGGCAGATAAGTAATTGGTATATAAATTCTCTGTTTATAACTGATCGGTGTATAACTTCTCGGAAGATAAGTTTATCTGTTGAGACTTATCTATAAGTTCTCAGAAGATAGCTTATCTGGCGATAAGTACTGGAATATAAGTTATCAGCGATAAGCTCTCTTCTGATAATCTATTGTGATAACTTATCAGTTTGATGATAACTTATCTTTTGATAATTGATAAGCTATTGGAAGATAAGTCAATAGCTTATCAGGAGATAAGCTATTATTTGATAATTTTTGAGTGTATAACTTATCAGTACCTTGATAAGTTCTCTTTTGATAACTTATCAGTGATAAGCTATCTTCCATAACTTATCAGTTTGCTGAGAACTTATCTTCTGAAACTGATAAGTTATAGAAATATAACTACTCTTCTAATAAGCTATCTTAGATAACTTATCTCTTGATAATTTATCTTTTGATAAGCTATCTTTAGATAACTTATTAGTGTTTATCTTATCAATTTACTAATAACTTATATTCTAATAAGTTATCTACAAATAAGTTATCAACTGATAATGGGAGATAAATTATCTTCCCAGAACGTATCTACGGATAAATTATCCAGGCTAACTCATGATCCATAAACTATCACGCAAATAGGTTCCCTGCCAAATATCAGTTATCCGCCGACTGTCTAATCGCACAGCAAAAAGCTCTGCTACTAATCTGGCTGCCCTGGCCAAGGTAACGAAGGGAAGCTTTGTAGCTGCCAGAGTGAAATTGATTCCCAGCAACGTCTTCTCGACACCACTGCAATGCTCCGAATAGACAACATGGAACTGTTCATACATGGAAATGACGGATTGCCAATGAATTGGACTGCAGCCAATTGTATTAAAGCGAACAATTCGTCGGACAAATCGAGTTTACAAATTTCTAAATCCATTGGCCAGGTTATTTGACCGAATTTGGTTCCTATGATTGAGACAAATGGAGTTTGCATTTTAAAATTTCTGTGTGATTTTACTAAAAAGGAAACATATTTCATATTATGACTGTTTATGCTTGTGAAATGCATTAAAGTATATTATGAATGTTTAAGAGGGAAAAATAGTTGGGACTCACGGCGACGATCGCTCAGGAATTATACAAAAGCAAGCCCGAAAGCTGCTTGTAATTCCATTTCAGGGCTCGATCCAATGGCTGGGACTGCATTGGCTTGGAGGCCTGTCAAAACCCCATTCTATTCAGTAAAAAGGCTTCACGTTCACGTATGGCCGGATTTCACACCTCAAAGATTGTATCCGAACAACCCCAAAATTCAAAGCCAATGGATGACGGCACTGCCACTCGTTTATCACAAACCACTCACTCATATTAATATATAGACACACACACATCCACAAACAGATCTCTGAGGCTCGAAATCACTCCTCTCCACATATAGATATGCATAAATGGCAACTGCATAAAATGAGGCTCCATTGAAGACAAAACAAGAGTTCATATAACCAATAACTTAATTGTCCATTAGGAGGACCCTTCAGATGATAGAGATGATGAGAATTTGAATTTGAATTCTCGTCTTTCTTTGAGGACCAAGACTTCCCTCAAAGCCATATTGGAATCCTTGGTGTGGATCGCTGGAGAAAATGGGCCAATCTATGAAAGGTTTCGGGATGGATTACAGTGGGGATGCTCCTCATGATCCACCTACTTCTGCATGATATGCCATTTCAGTTTTTGCTATGAAGGAGACATTCATGGCCTTATCTGAAGCTGGAATTCTGTACCAGGTGCATGAATAATTATGACCCTTAGACTTCATTTTGATTTTTAAGTAAGTTTTATGCCTCTGTTGTGAATGCTTTTTCATTTGATTTTGTAAGACTTCATAAGGATATTCACAATGTAATTGGTTGATGGCTTCTTAAGAAAAAAACAGCGTAAGACATCTCTTGAAATAAGAGGTTTTCATTAACTTGGCTACGTCCGCCGGCCCACCAAGCCTCCTTTCTTGGGAAAACGTTTTATTGGCACCGTGAATTTCTCCCAATTTATTAATTGTAAGATTATCTTTCCAACATAAACAAGCTCGACTGTATTTCATTCATGTGTTTTTTATTTATAATTTTTTGTTTTGAACCAGCGGAGCTCTTAGAAGGTCCACACTGGCCACTTGTGAATTTTCAACCATCATGGTCTGTCTATTATTTTTAGGACATTCAGTCTAATAATTAGTATCTACATGCTAATTGCCGAATTGAATACTTGGTTAATTTAGTGAAAAATCATAAGATTACAACGTAGGCTAGAGAGTGCACACTCTACTGATAAAAATACAGTCATTAAACTGGATGGGTTTTTAAAAGAGAATATTTTTGTAATCGGTCTTGCAAGGAATCCAAATTATTGCCAATAGACCCGCCATTTCTAATACTCGCAATAATCACAGTTCTTAGTAATCATCCATATCCATCAATTTAATAAACTCAAATGAAGGTGGAAAATGCATATTAAAATTGTATGGTTTGCCTTGCACCAATTATGAGCAAATGCATATGCACTTTCAACGCTGATCTCTATTGCAAATAGATATCAACATAGTCAACCACCTTGAGGTCACAAAAAACAATAGGAAGGCCCAAACTGGGTATAGATGTTTAGGCCTGAAAAGTCCTTAGATTTGTGTAATTTTTTTTAATCTATCCAATCGGCCCCTAAGTGTACTGAATGGTACTCAAAGGGTTTGAACGAGTGCCACGGATGTCACGATGAATAATTGCCATTTTATCTAGCTACAGAAAAATTCACGAATGATGGTCAACTGTGTTATTCTATGATACATATATTGAAAGGATCACACACTTGTCTAGTGAAATATACTTTCAAGATACATTTGCAGATGCCTACACTATCTTTTCGCAGATGCCTAGAGTATCTTTTTTAAATCTAAACTAAACATGAAAATATCTAGGGAAAGTGATGATGGATTCTGGACTTTACAATCTCATTGTGTTTTCTCATATTCAGGTTTAGGTTTTAGCCTTTTCCTTGTTCAACCTAACTACACAAAATCCAAACTAGGATTTCCCAAAACTCAATTAATTTCCCAATTTTGTGGTCTATGGATTTATCACTATATACCAACCATACACATGCTCTCAATCATTTTTTTTTTTTTTTTAATGTAATTCTCTTAGATTTACATATATAATAGATAATTAATAGCTTCTGTAGCATTAGTGAGGTTAAATTATCTAATATTCCTTGTGAAAAGTTCAACTGTTATCAATTTTCTAACTATTGAGTTGCCGAAAAATATCAAATTTGCCCTCCGTTAGCCACACGTGACAGTGAAGGGCAGGTGCTTAATAAACATGGGATTACAATTGAACTCTGAATTTCACAAGATCACAATAAAAAATTGTTATCTAACATATTACATATTGGACGTAACATATTACGTATTAGACGTGACAGTGAAGGGCAGGTGCTTAATAAGAATGGATTATAATTGAACTCTGAATTTCACAAGATCACAATAAAAAATTGTTATCAACATATTACATATTTGTGTTATCAACATATTACATATTGGTGGACAGGTTAACAGAGTATGCTCATTTGTGCCTTAAGTGCTAAATATTCTACTGAGAGTAAACTTTCATAATTATCTTATCATTTATATACATATTTTGAGGGACATATTTCTTTTGCAGGTGGGCTATTGCTGGTTCTACTTTTGAGCAAGTTCTACAAATTGTGTGCTATGTTAGTTTGAGATATCTTTTTTTGGAAGGCATCACAAAGCTATTTTGGAGTCTCCAAAGCCAACACTTTTTGTGATGGGCACACGTGATTGTTTCATCAACATAAAATAGCTAGAAGATAGCTGAAAATAGAAGATGGCCATGTTGAAACCCATTTTGTACCCGGAGAAGTTCATTTTTAGAAGGAAGGCCCTATCTATGATGAACACATGGCAAATTTGATTGATAAGTTTGCCACAACTTTGTAGATGAAAATAGTTGATCAAAAGCAGTACTGTATCCATTCCCTTTTTGCAAAGCAAAGTCTAGCAGATGCAAGAATGGCACGTCCTATGTACTTCAGATGATGATGTTCGAAAGGTTTAGATCCGACATACTCGAGCATAATATACTTGTTGGTGAGGCTGATTACGCTGTGACAGCTATATAGGAAAAGAAAATAACTTTTGCAAATGCATCACTTTGTACAGTCAATAATAATTTGATTCTTTACAACTTCTTTTGATTTAATTCTTTATACCACTTTGGTATTGTGTTGATTAAGGTACAATACTGGTTAAGCAAAGTCCAGCAGATGCAAGAATGACACGTCCTATGTACTTCGGATGATGATGTTTGAAAGGTTTAGATCTGACATACTTGAGTATAATATACTTGTTGGTGAAGCTGATTAGGCTATGACAGCTATATAGGGAAATAAATTTTGCAAATGCATCACTTTGTACAGTCAAGAATAATTTAATTCCTTACATCTTTATTTGATTTAATTCTTTATACCACTTTGGAATTGTGTTGATTAAGTTACAATACTGGTTAAAGATAGTGTTATTGATTAGCATTGAGTGTCAATATCTTGTCTTCTTCTCTGTTTCAAGTGTGAAACTATATTTTTAAATGTACTTGGCGGAAGAAGTTTGAATAATTTTGGTGATCTGATGATTATCCATTATGCAAAACTTACATGTATTATCGTCGAAGAAATTTTTTTGGCAGTACAAAAGATATTCCAAAACCCAATCCCAATTAATTATATGGTCTCTAGGCTCTGCCAATTTTTACTCACTATTTTTCCTCTTCACATACAGAAACACAAATTTTTAGAGTCTTCTGAATGGCTAATGCCAAGACTGTAATGTGGCTTGCTACTTGCTCAATCCATCCTAATATTCAGGCAGAAAAGGGTATGCAGGGACTCGACTTACTGATCCTGATCTGGTAACTGTACCCTAATCGCTAATCCCTACTCTTCTTAAATTCTGATCTTGTCATCGCTACTCAGAGTTAACTTCTTTAGACAGTAATTGCGGGAAAAAGAAATTTCCAAATCAGACCTGTAGCTTTAACATATACATGGATGATCTAATTGGAACCTATGGAGCACAATCCATTTCCAAGTTGGCTCCTTGCATTACAAAGCATTTGTCTTGGCCCATTATAAGGGGCAATTGAGGAGCAATTGTTTAAAGCCATCCCAACTCCCACCATGCCAAATAGCTACTCAAGCCATTATATTCAATTTAACCTTGTTACCCATTCTTCTTTTTCTCTCTCGTACTAGGAACCAAAAGTATAATATGTGTTTCCATACCCCCAACGAAGGAAGTTCTTGGTGCCAACACCCCTTATCACAACAATGGAAATTTTTCATGCTTAATTATATACCAACACCCCTTATCACAACAATGGAAATGTTTCATGCTTAATTATATATCTATGGATGCATTTTTAGGCCTTGGGTGAGGATGCACCCATATCTACAATGGCCGTCATACCTCTGATGCTCTTGTTCTATTAACCAAAAGTACGATGTTGTTTGTATTTATCGAAGTATATACTCAAACTTAGGCCTGAGAGCTGGAGGAGTCTCCTTACCAAGCCTGGCTGTGCAAGCTGGAAATGCATGATACCTCAAAGAGGATTTTGTAGGTGTCATTTTTCAAATTATAATTGTCAACTTATTCAACCCCAAATAGGGCTGAAAATGCATTCTTTAAGTAAAAGAAAAAGGAGACTAAACCGTCAAACCACAAAGCAACCAAGTGACTGAGCCTAACAACTGAGCTTCTTGAATCTGGAAGAAAGAAAAAACCCACAGATGTGTATATAAAGAGCCTAATAGCTTCCTACGGGTGAAAGAGCACAACCCTTCGCCTCTCAATTCTCTCTACAAGGCAACACCACTGCCATACCATTGCCATTCACCCAAACAAATGCTCGGCTGAAGAATGAGGTTGAGGGAGAACACGTTAAGATTTGGTTGGCTTAATAAGCAACGTAGTATTTCCATAATGCTCAAGGGTCCAAATGAGCAGAAGCAAGAGGGACACTTTTCACTCAGTATGTTGTATCGGGCAATCAAATAAACAATGAGTAATGAGGAAGGTTCTCAGGTCTTCCTCCTTCATCCTTGCTGTCTTATATTTGTGTAGGCCATAACTTTTAGCACCATAATGAAGCCTGCAAACTTTACTACCCCTTTGGTAAGGGACTAACAACTCAAGCAGAATCTCACGTATCATATGCTCATCAGTGATTATTATAAATCTCACTTTCAGATGTTGTGTGAAGACTTTATTTACTTACTCTTCATTACAAAATCAAGGTATTCATCCTTAAAGTTAGGTCCATGATTCCAGTTAAGGCAACTCACCCTTGAACAGGGCTACGTAATTCTACATAAAGGTTTGATGTTCTTCATAGCCTTCACATTCAAGGACCTATTACAGGCCTTTCCCTATTGGCTCCACCTTCATAGTTGTTCAAAGAATTCATGATAGAAATCTTAGCCTTTCCAACCACTATACCTCTGCAATGTCACAAGCTTAAGAAGTAGCACTAACCATAATCTTATACATGTGTTGTTTCCACTGTCTATTGGCATCGAGAACCATGAAATTACCAAGCCCCTAGTTGTAAGGCCCCTACTTAGAGACACGCGAGGAACTTCCTCTGAAGCAATGCGAATGGATGGTTTGGTTAACCTGCCCTGAACTTGCCCTGGCCTGCCGCAAATGAGTGCCTTGGCTTGTTGGAAAGGTACGAGATGAACTGATGCCTACCACCTTCTATTCTTTGATCTGAGCTTAAGCGGCTTGCTTCCATGAAGTAGGAAGTGGAGTGTAAGGGCATTTGAATGTGTCAGGTATGGTGAAACGAAGAAGATATGGAGGAGTTTCTTTGTTTGAAACTTGCGTGTGGAGAAGCCATTCTCTTCTTCATAGTAATGATGAGTTTGACAAGGCTTGTGGAAGAAGTTTTACCTCAGGTAGCTGTGATGAGTGTGGAAAAGTGTGGAACACTTGCTTGTGGGGAGCAAGGTCATTCTATTCTATGCAATAGATGGAGAAAACAAAGGAGTCAACCATAAAAACTTGGCTTGCTGAGTTGTATGAGTAGCTATGAGCATAGACCAAGCAACTTAGATGTGGCTCTCCTGCGTTTAGTATGGGACTTAGGATGTGGTAGAGCACTACTTGGGCAACTTTGAGATGATCGCTAGATGACTTTGAAATCAAAAGGATCATTGGTTGAAGGTGTTATAGAAGTATTGATGTGGATGTGACTTTGAAATCAAAAGGATTATTGGTTGAAGGTGTGATAGAAGTAGTGGTGTGGATGTGCCTCTCTTGGAATGGAGGTATTGAGGTCTTTTGGGAGTTTCATCTTTATTTAGATGTTGGACCACTGTTGGAAATGGGCTTGGAAACCACTTTCCATGGACATTTTTATTGATTTGTAGTCCGATGATTCATTATCAAGAAGTAGGCAGCGGAGATTTGGTGCATTCAAGAAGCTATTGTGCAGATGTTCGTTTGGGCGTTAGATTTGAAAATACATGTAGGTAGGAGTGGTGACCTTGCATTGCCGTTTATGTTGGACAAAGGAGTTGAAATGTGAATGAAAGAGCCCAGTGTGGGTATGAGTGCACAAAAGCATGTCAATAGTTCAACACTTGACATTTTAGAGTGTTCTTGGAGATGTTACTGTAATGTTCCAAATTTAAATTTACAGCTAATAGCAGACCCATGAACTAGGCTATAGCAAAAAGAATCATAAACACACATGCACCATAAAAAACACCAAGAAGTTGGGCAAATAAGTTGAGCCATTTTATTAAATTATGAGCTCTAAGGAGTACATATACCAAGGAACAAGTGCACTTGGGCTTGCATAAGCAAGTTGGAGCAAACCCAAGTGGAGGAAATGACCCCCAGAGCTAGGAAACTTTGGCCCAATATCCTTCTGCGCAAACCTAGAAATTGGCAACTGCTGCTGCACTAAAAATGCTGAGAATGACCCTCTATGATGCCCATAATCACCTGAAAATGCAACTATAGCTTCTCCCAAAAATACTCATCCAAACCCATACAGGAATTTGCCCCAAACCAGTCACTCGGAAAACCCACAAAAGGATGCAAATACTGGTTGATTAATAAAACGTTCTGCTGGAAAAAAAGGGGATTTCAGGCCTGAATACTGCTTGGAAAATTTTGCAAATTTAACCCTGGACCCCTCTCAACAAACCCAAAAAAACCCAGAAAGGGTTTTGTCTAATTCCACCCTTCCAAAATTGCCCTATTTTGGCACTATGCCCTCCGGAACAAAGACTGCATTCCCCAGTGATGAAATCTGCTGAAATCTCCCTTATTTCTCCTCAACCAGAAATGGGAATGATAAAGGAAGTTTTTCCGGATGTAGGGGAGAAGTCTCATATCAAATCCTGACACAAGATAGTTGAAATCAGCCACACAGAAACGCTGTCCAGTGACCCTCTTCACAGGCCCTAAGAAGATAAATTCGTTCCCCTCAATAACAACCACCTCTAGCTCCAAAAATTTCCACAAACGCTGAGCACCCCCTCAAGCAACTCTACTAATTTTCTCTCGGCAAAATACCCTAGGAAGCTAGCTGAAATGAGTGGTACGATTTCTCTACTGCGTCCTCCCTGGTGTATGAATTGGTTGAAAGAGTATGTTGCGATGTGCCACAATACTCCACAACCCTCTCACCAAAGTAACAATAGCTTTCCTCCCTAGGGTGACACTCGAAGTCCACCGAAATAAGGGTGAGTTCTCCTTTAGAGAACTCTGTGCTAAGCAACACTAGTGACCCAACTAAACAACTTGAGCAACAAAGGAAATAGATGAGTGAACAAAAGACCCCAATAGATTCAATGCTCCTCCTATTTATAATTTTTTCTTTCCTCCTCATGTGGGTCCCCTCATCCCATATTTTGACCCTCTTCCCTTAGCAATTCGATTTTCTCTCCAAGTGGTGCGTATTTCTTGTAGGTGTGGCCCCCACATTCCACTAGCAAATTAATTTTCTATTTATCCCAAGTCCCATACACCAAAAATGTCTCCAATGCTCAATTTACAAAATTGTGCTATGCTTAGCACCTCCCCAATAAACTCCGTTCACTCCCTCAAAATCTCAGATGAAAAATCAAAATTGGGGACATTACAGTCCTCCCCACCAAAAAATGCTTGTCCTCAAGCAATGCCTGAACAAGCACCCTCTCTGACTGTGGATCCCCACTATCACTGTGAACTTCACCAGGGTCCCAAATGTGCCATTGGATCATCCCTGATCTCTGTATTGTCCTATGGTGAAGGAGTCCCTCGATACCAAGATCCCAAGCCAGCCTGATCAACATGAAGCACCCCTTGCTCCACTCATTATCATGCCAGATATGAGCGTTAGAAGCCCTCTGTCTACTGCCAATAAGTAGAGCATCTTGACAATGTAAAAATATGTCCAAATCCTCATGAAGTTGCCCTACTAAATAGTCCACCTCATGCACTCTAATCGTGGGCCCCTGAAGATACAACTCAAATCCTATGTGAATGAAGTCTCTCTTGCATGAGCTCCTCTTGAATTCCTCCTGCTGGCCAACCTGCGATGCTGATGAAGTCCCCCACTCCATCAGTGAATCACTGTAACCCGATGGAAAATCTGGATGACCCTCCCCTGTAGAAACCAGCTCACCCCTATGGGCAGTTGAACCGTTAAGTACTGTGATGCTAGGGTCCCATGCCCAACGCAACAAGAAACTGTCCCGTTGACCCCGCAACACCCTGGTCATCATTAACTGTCTAGCATGCTCATACCAGAGCCTCCTCTCGCATAGCTCTCGGTCACAATCTATGTAATGATCGAGGTTAGACCCAACTT
This sequence comes from Pinus albicaulis, assembly GCA_034641835.2. Taxonomy (NCBI): domain Eukaryota; kingdom Viridiplantae; phylum Streptophyta; class Pinopsida; order Pinales; family Pinaceae; genus Pinus; species Pinus albicaulis. The sequence continues at coordinate 421,594,845 of CM076582.1, read as the reverse complement.
ACCAAAGTGACTCAATAGTGCTAGTGCCTATCACTCCATGGCTGGCCCCAATCCTGAGCAAAAATCTGCCTCACTCTACGGTGAGGGCTTCGGTGATTCCCCATATGTCTGCATGTGAATGAATCAGTTCACCTGTTGCCTTGACCATGCTCATTGAGGAGTGGAGTATCCCACCAATCCATTGGATCCCTGAATCCCATAACCATATTGGAGGTCCACAACCCCCAATCCTCTCTGCCTGCCGCTGTGATATGATGCTAGCTGTTGGACCCTTTTGTGCCCTGTATCTGACTCCTGTAGGTATCCAATAGGTAGGCACTGAGCAATAAGAACCCGTGCCGCGAACAACCAACTGCTCCGTGCCCACCAAATTAGATAGCAAGATATGTTGTCCCATCTCCTAATGATGTCCCTGGGTATTGTCGGAAGCCTAGGAATCATCTTTCCAACAAGGACTACCATCCCCTGCACCTCATGCTCACCTAATGCCTCGAGTTGTCCAACTGAAAAAGTACCATAAAACTACCTCTCTTTCCCTCCCCAAGTGTGAGCCCGAGGGTGGAACATATGCTACCTCGATAATCAACCACACCATCCCTAAGCCCGTATCCGTCAACTCGTGCACCTACCAAGTGTCTTAATTGGAGTCTCCTTCCAACCCATGACATGCAGTGTCTCATCCAACTGCCTTGGGTGAACCTCCCATGCCCTGTTGCCTGAAGGGAGAGTGTCAAGGGCAACAACCAAACACTCTGTGACTGTAAGAAACACTGGAGGATAATGGGTGGGTATGTCCCAAAGGGCATGATCAAGAGTCTGCCAGTACGCTTAAGAGTAATCTTACAAATGACCCTATCTCTGCCTCAGATCGTTGATAACCTCCTCGAAGTCTTGTCTCCACTAAACATGGTGTCCCCAGATGCTTAACAATGTCCTCATCGATCCTAGGTGAGTTGCATTCAATGGTACACGTAATGCCCCTGTCCATAAGTCTCCTTGGAGGCAATCCTCCAAGAGCCCGTTGTGGCGCATCATGCGTCACTGCATACCACCAAGTATCATCGCACTCATTGACATGCTCATGTACGCTGCAACTTGCTTCGGTACACCAATGGATACCCTTGACTACGACTATACCATCCTATACTGTTCTGTTTCCCGCCCGTGTCACTGCACCTGTCAGTCCCCGCATGTACTCAATGCGATGTGAGGTACTCATACTCCTCAACGCAGTCCGACATACTACGACACACCCCCATGTGTCTCCATGCCCATTTACAAACCACTGCTCCACGCTAGATGCTCCTACCCATCCCTGGATGTAATGGCCTAAAGCTGTGTCTGTATGCGTTGGCCCACACCAGACTAGTATCATCACCTCCACTGTCGCATCACCATACTCTTCGATGAATGGATCTCCCCTCCAAATCCTCCTTGAGGGATTCAAGAACTGAATCTCCTTAGGTACTAGTAGTGATGCCACCACTGCTCCACTCCTCCATGTCCTCCGTGCCCCACACAAATGTGAAGAATCCCCAACTCCATACAAGGCACTGTCCGGTGGCTTACCAATGCCACCTCCTTTGAAAAACTCCTGCCAAAGTATGATGATCATCCTGTGATCCCATGCACAACCGTCATACCAAGACAACCCAAGGAGTCTGCCCATAAGCTGGTCGGCCACTGGTGTTAACCAAAACTCCCTTGGCGAATGCGCGTTCTCAACTGCTAGGTCAACTATGCCATCCAAGTTGTAGTCAACCAGTATAGCTGGGAAATGAAGGTGGTCGTGCGTGGATCCAAATGCTAGTCTGGGCTTCCGGCATCCCAAGTGCCTAGAAGATTTTGCTGAGCTACACCCATGTCCACTACCATCTCAATAGCCCACTCCACCGGGTGCCAACTTAGAATCTCTCACCATTCGACCCCAAGGGAGGGATCAAATGCACAAACTCACGCACATAGAACAACCCCAACATGCGGATGCTTCACCCTGTGCAACTCAAGTCATCTCATCTCGCTATCCTGGTCAACACATGAAATATGACAAGGTAGCTCTGTCTCTCTCTTTCCAATGGGCAAAGGTAACCTAAAAGTGATGCCAACCCCGTCTATGTATGCCTGAAGAGGGTTGCTTCGATGCTCCAACATGCACTCTAGTTGCACCAGTAGGGAATAGAACCACTCCCCAACATGAGTCAATTTGGCCGTGGACTCGACACAAATGCTCTCATGCCCTCTAGCTCTTCGTTCTACTGCATAATAGCCTCTCACACTGACACGACCTTCCTTTTTAATGCTAGAAGGTTAGCCTGAAATTGACGGAACTACTGTGGACGACCATAAGATATTACCTATGTATCCCCTGGTGCCCCATCAAAGGGGGATACGTCTCTTGGCACCTCCCCCATCTGCTGTGTGTTGCTATCACCCAAATACCCGGACACACCCTCAGTCACCTCATCAATGTATGGCACTACTAATGTATGCTCTACTCTCTCCACTAAGATATTAACTAGAATGGTCAAGGGAGTCTTCAACGAGGACAACTCTTGTGTCACACTGAGTGTATCTACATGCTCCCTACAATTAGGTGTGCCCTCAACCTCATGCTCAACCTCCTCCTTAGGCTCTTGATATCTATAGCTAGGTGTCCACTAGCGAAAGTGCCCCCTGGTCTCACCCTCTAGTTGTCCTTGGTTCTGTCGACTTTCCCCATATGATGGAGATGGCTGCATCCCCACGGTTTGCATACCTCTAGTGTCTCTACTATAAGGATGAGGATGGGTCTGACCTGTCACCCTCCTCAACTAGGTCAACCTCTCATCGTTCCAACGAATTCCACCCAAGAATTCTTGCGTACTAAATTTCCCTCGAACTATGGGTTTTTCTACGGTTTCACGAACCACTGTGCCTACATCCCCGAATCTTCCATGATCTTATTGGCTACCCACAGTTGGGCTAAGATTATGCTCTCATACCACTGTAATGTTCCAAATTTAAATTTACAGCTAATAACAGACACATGAATTAGGCTATAGCAAATAAAATCATAAACACACATGCACCATAAAAAAACATGAAGAAGTTGGGCAAATAAGTTGAGCCATTTTATTAAATTATGAGTTGTAAGAAGTACATATAGCAAGGAACAAGTGCACATGGGCTTGCATAAGAAAGCTGGAGCAAACCCAATTGGAAAAAATGACCCCAAGACTTAGGAAACTTCGACCCAATATCCTTCTGCGCAAACCCAAAAATTGGCAATTGCTATCGCACTAGAAATGCTGAGAAATTGGCAACTCCATTCACTCCCTTAGATGAAAAATCAAAAGTGGGGACGTTACATTTACCAAGTTTAGCAATGAATTTTAGTGGGGGAGGATGTAAGACCCCTCAAGTAAAAGAACATGTGGCACTTCCTTCATATTAACACAAATAGATGATTTGGTTGATCAAGACACTTTAGCTTGTGGCAAGGCATGCAAAAAATGAGTGCCTTAGCCCATTGGCAAGGTGTGAGATGGACACATGACTTGGCCTATTGGCAAGAGAAGATTTTGAATGATGTCTTAGCCCATTGGAAAGATGATGCAGACTATTAAGTCCCTATATTACTAGTGTAGTTCCTTATTGTTGTTAGTGTAGCCCCCTTATTGTTATTGTTGTACCCTATAGTCCCCACATTGTTATTATTATGCCCCATAAAACCCCACTATTGTTTTTGTTGTGCGCTTACATTATTATTGTTAGGCCGACTAGGATTATATTGTGACCCCATGGACTCCTATATATAGAAAATAGGTTTTTTCATTTGAAAAATCAAAGAATTGTTCATTTATGTAATGTAAATGAGGTTGCCCCCTCGAAGTGACTAATTTCTAAGGCGTTGATCTCTCTTTTCTTCTATTTTTGGAGTTGGTTTCATAACATTTTGTATCAGAGCAAATGTTTGGAAGGATATCTTCATTGTCTTGTATCTGATAAAAAACACAATGGATCAAGTGGTTACCTCTGACTGAATGGTGGTATAACACTTCCTTCCATACTGCAGCAAAAATGTCCCCATTTATGGCACTTTATGGATATCATCCACCGTCCGTCACATCATCTTTAAGAGAAAATTCTAAGGTTCAAGCAATAGAAGATCACATCGAGCATCAACAACAAGTTCTCCAACTCTAAAAGAATAACCTAAATTTGACACAAAATCGAATGAAACAACATGCATATCAACATCGCAGTGAGAGAAATTTTGATGTAGGAGACTGGGTATTTTTATGGCTACAACCATACAAACAAATGTCCCTCAAGCAAGCTAAGAAGGATAATAAATTATTGCCAAAGTACTATGGTCCTTACAAGGTGTTGCAAAAGATTGGTACTATGACATACAAATTGGAGCTTCCTGCTTCTTCTCGAGTGCACCCAGTTTTCCATGTTTCATGCTTAAAGAAGGTTATAGGTGACAAAATTCCAGTTCAAACAATATTTTCAGAACTTGATGAGGAAGGAAAATTCATATTGGAACCTGAAGCACTCACGGAAACAAGAACTCGACAATTACGAAATCGATCAATTTTAGAGTATCTCATCAAGTGGAAGAGCTTACCCACTGAAGATTCCACATGGGAGGATGATAATTCTATATAGAAGCATCCAGAGCTACTCAAGTGTTGAGGACAACACTTTTTTGAAGGAGGGGTATTTTAGGTCCCTATATTACTAGTGTAATCCCTTATTGTTTTTAGTGTAACTCCATTATTGTTATTGTTGTACCCCTGTAGTCGCCATATTGGTATTAATATGCCCCATAAAACCCCACTATTGTTATTGTTGTGCCCTTACATTATTATTGTTAGGTAGGCTAGGATTATATTGTGACCTCATGGACTCTTATATATAGAAAGGAGGTTTTTTCATTTGAATCATCCAATAATTGTTCATTTATGTAATGTAAAGGAGGTTTCCCCCTCGAAGTAGTTGATTTCTAAGGCGCAGACCTCTCTTTTCTTCCTTTTTTGGAGTTGGTTTCATGACATAGACATGTTGAGAAGGTGGGATGCATTGAGGATGGAGTTCGGTAACTCTTGCGGTTGGGCATGATGTGTCGAATACAAGCCAAGTTGGTTGCGCTAAGAAATTTGGTCGGGCATAGCTAGAAGATTTCAAGATTCAATGTGCCAAGAATTATATGCATGGAATAAGTGGGTGTTCTACACTTTTGGTTTGAATTGGACAGTTGAGTTTCCTTAGGGAAAAAGTAGCCATGTACATGATTATGTATTACATCCACTTGGTGGAGTCCCTTGGGAACATGTTCCTCATGCATGGTTCATGGAGATATTTTGGATGCATGGGATGAGTATGTGGACCTAAAGGTTACTTGTTCACCCTTACTTGCAGATAAGAAAATTTTGGACAATTAGATGACTTGGGTGCATGGATGGGGCCAACTTCTAGATATTCCACTCGGGATTGGTAGCTCTCAATTTGAAAATTCCCTTCACTAACAACCCATGCATGCCCCTTACTCTACATGGGTGTCTGAATACAAGATTGGATGGTTATTTTCCCAAGATTTCCCCCTTTTCCCAGACTCCAAACTTGAGATGGGTACTTGGCCATACTACCCATTGAAGTTTGAAAGAATTCCTCAACCACCTCCTAGCATCCATAATCATGATGATTGGTTGCTTTAGCTACTAAATTTCTTCATCTAATGAATTTTTGAGTTGGAAAGAAAAGATAAAGTAACTTTTCATATATATATATATATATATATAATTTTATTATTATTATTATTATTATTATTTTTTTAATTTTTAATTTTTTTTTTGTGCACAAATCTTTGGTAGTTTTTTTTTGGCATTATAGGCAAGGTTAATTCCCGTATCTCCATCACCATTTCTTGCTCATGGCATCGTGGTCAGTGTAGTTGCTCCACACTTTAATCAACTATGCAACAAATTTTCATTAATAACAAAATATATTGACATAGTTCATAATTTGTCTGCTTCACCTTAAAAATTGAGAATGTGTCCATGCCGCGACTCACAATGACTCTTAGACATAATTGCATTTACATAGTAGGGAAATCAAAATGAGGTGTTACAAATGGTGATAAGTAGGCGGTTGAGGGTGAAATGTGTATGGTGTGGGAAATGCTCAATTTGATGAACACAAGAAGGCATCAAAGGAGGAGAAACATGAAAAATTATGGAGGATCAGGGTGACATGAAAACACTAGCTATCGAAGGCTTTGCATTGGTACCTTCTATCTAGCATTTTTTTTTGTAACTTTATTCTTAAATCTTTTTCAATTGTATTTTTTCATATCTCAATTTTAAGTTGCATGAGATCTAATTTTATTTTATGTTTTGATCATCTACGCAATGAAACTCCCATGCTTATCCTATGTGATCGAGTCAATTAGTTTTTGTTATTGGAATAAAGTTTAGGATAGAGATTCGATTCAGAACAAAACATAGAGATAACAATAAAACTTGAATTATTTTAAATTTTATGAAAGAGTTTTGATTTATAACAAAAACACATAGATACAATACAACTTGAATTCTATTAAATAATGGAATGTGTTGAACTATAAAAATACGAAATGAAACCAACTTGCTTGAGTGGTGGTAGCTTATATCTGAGAAGAGATGTGACGGCTATGCGCATTCTCCAGACCGCATTACAATAAGGCTAAAAGGCCCTTTTAACATAAAGAGGCAATTGCTGGAAATACTGAGAGGAGAGGGGGGTGAATCAATATTTCACTTCAATGAGTTAATTTTTAATCTTTAGAACATTAATTAATATTAATATTAGATCAAAAAATAAATCAACAACACCATTCAATAATGCACAATATCAAAGATAGTAGACACAAGATTTTAGGTGGAAACCCTTCTGGGAGAAAAACCACTGAACACTTCTTAATATAGGTCTTTAAAGTTTACATCAATAGGAAGTTCCAACTTTCAAGATTCTCAACATCAATTGAAGGAGGCTTCAACCCCTTGGTTTATCATCTCCAACTGAAAGGACGCTCCAACGCCTTGGTTTACCAACTCCAACTGGAAGGACACTCAAATTCCTTGATTTATAGGCTCCGACATGAAGGAAGCTCCAACTCCCCGATTTACCAACTCTCACTGGAAGGACACTCCAACGCCTTGATTTACAGGCTTCAACATGAAGGAAGCTCCAAAGTCTTGATTTATCAACTTTGTTTGGAAGGATGCTTCAACACCCTAGTTTTATCAACTCTAACTGAAAGGATGATCCAACACCTTGTACATGCTCCAACCTACCCTTTCACCACCATGCCACCCTGAAGTGTTCTCAGGATCCAATCTGAAGGAAACTCCACTCTCCTACCTTGCGCTACCTTGGCACCCTATTCAACAAATGGCCACATTTCACAATTTTTAGACTGGATCCACACGTGCTCAATATCAAAATATCAAAAACAATATATTGACTCTGTAAATATGCAATATTGGCACAAGGTTATCAACAACCAAATACAACTTTGTCTCAACTTCTCTACTTAAGACATATGCATCTTTGTTAAACCCTAGTAGCAACAAAATCTGTCAAGTCCATTGTCATAATCAAATCTGCTTCTACTCATCATCAATATCAAACCCTAGCTGGTTTTAGACGATCAACAATGATACAAACATACATCAAAACCATTCAATACTTAATCAAATACTAATAATGGCATATGAAAATAGTCAACAAGACAACTTCACTACACATGTGCTCAATCCTCTGGAATACTGATGTAGGCTTCATAAATGTAATGGTGAGTCAACTTTCCTTGACCCTCAAGTCTGATGATGTGCTACTGTAGTCCTCGAAGATACACTTGAGTGATTTCAAAAACTGTTGATGTAATGTCCAAAGATGCCTTGAAGATTACACAACCCTTACAACTGCTAAAAATGCATCATGCAGTGCCAAAATATTGAATTGAGCCACAAATGTCTTGGATAGAAGAGACTAGTAATAAAACCAAGATATCAATTCTTGCCTCAATACCAACTCCTCTAAGCATGCTAACCTCTGGAATTGTACGTACCTATATATTAGGGCTTATTCAAAAGAAGTAAACACATTTGAACTTGTCTAGGTTTCAGATAAATCTCAAAACACACAATTTAACAATGTGATTCTCCTCGAAGGTGCTTGAACTAAGTGTTGGAGTGGGCCTCAAAGGATAACGATCAACCTTATATGAATGTGACAAGCCTTGGAGAAAAGTTCATAAATAATTAGGATTAGGGATTCGTAATAGCCACAACACATATTATCATGGGTCAGGTTGTAGTAACCCTTAATCACTTCCAAACTGAGTGTCTAAGACTGATATGACCAACGAAACAACCTCAATGAAACTTAGTTGAACTTCCATAGGATTGATACTTTTGTGCCTCAATGAGCTACATAACATACATAAAAAAAACTTAAACCCATGAAAGGTGTCTTGGAAAATGAGTCAAATCTGCATCACAAGTATGGTGATAACGCTACCTTAAAAAGATGACTGGTTTGATCTAAGTGATGGTTTGAATTAGTCATCCTAGAAGGCCAAAGAACCTCAGAACCATGCCATGTAAAGCCCATGAAATTCCTTAGAAGGAGGCCAAAGATCTTAGACCAAAATTTCCATCGAATAAATTTCAGTGAGCTCATAAAATTTGGAGTAGGAGGCCGAACAATCTTCAATTTTCAACTAACAGGAAATCATTCATAAAATTTGCAAAAACTTCAGCCTTGAAGTGATGAGTATAACCTGGAAATGGTATTAGTGTCTGTCACAATCCTTGGAGAGACCAATACAAGTCCATGCAAAAAATTAAGCCTCCAAGCCATGCCAATGTCCGTAAGGAGAATCGAGATGCTGGTAGCCTAGAAAATAGTCAAGAAACTTCCAACAAAGATCTTCAAACATTAGACATACAAACTCAGAACTTCGACCTAATTTAAATATCCAATACTACATAAGGTCACAGTCAAAGCAGAGATATGTCTTTTGAATCCTTGATCAATATTCAAGTATTTGTCACAATTAGGCTCATACTTTCCCTATTAAAGAGGGCCAAATTAACCATGGAAAAAGCATAAAATCGCAGTGAATAACTTTATCAAAAGACAAATAAAGATAACCCAGACTCAAATGCTTTGGAACAAGCCTCTTCTCAAGCTAGGCATGACTCCTCTAGGACACAGAGACACAATCCTTATGTGCATAAATTTGATGCTCATTTTGGAGGGCTAAAGTGCCATATTCATACTATATGTGATGGCCTTTGGGAGGGAGGATGACCTTGGATTTTGAAGTGAATAATAATTTTCAAATTTGAATTTGAATTTTCATTTTGGAGCCAAAATCCTCAACAACATTAGGGTTGACATATCCTTCAATTATGTGCCTATTGTGAGATTTTCTTTTGCACCAAGATTGATCTTGAAAATATTTAATCAAATTCTTTAATGAAAAATCCTCTTGACTCCATAATTAAACAATTATTTGTCCAATTGTTGAGCTGCCATGTCATCTAATATTGGGTATTTTGACCACAAGTTGGGGGCAACAACTTTGATTAGGACATATCTCAAACCACAAGGAGCCTCATCACATGCCACATATCGTTAGAATTGGCATGACGAGAACAATCATCTTATGATAGTATTACTTGCAACTACACTGATTTTCTTAGCCAAAATATTCATCAAACGTGTGGTATAATTCAGGGTCTAGCTATCTTTTGGGACTTATTGTCCATTGGAGCTTTCAACTAATGAAATATATGATGTATATTAAGAGCATTTAAAGACTAACGTTGGCATCAATGACAACACCATTCAACAATATCCCCCTTTGTCATTGATGGAAACACACATACTCCCCTTGTGAATATTGCTCTTCCTGACTCCATGCCTATGGTATTCCTTTCCTAATTTCTCTCCCCCTTTGACATCAATGGAAAAGAGATACTCCCCCTGAAGAAATATCTTCCTCTATCTTCTTGCAATAGACTTTTGAACACAATACTAATTAATTTTCCCATAGTATTGACTTATGCTCTGATGAATTCTTTACATTTTACGAATGATAAATCTTCATCCATCATTATTTAGACTCCCCCTCTTTAACATTGACAGGACAAGGATTCATTAAGATGGATTCTTCAGAGTAATGTGTGAACCGTATCTTCAACTGGATCATACTAATACTTGACATCTTCCATTATAGATTCATCCTGGCCTTTTGAATTTACAAATCTTGAGAGCATAATTACTTGGAATTCTTCATTCACCTGATCTTTTTGCTTTTACTTTCTTCATCAAATCTTATTGTACCTGATATTGGAGTTCTCCTTCCTGGAAGATTCCATTTTGTATCTACAATCACAAGCTATGTGCCCATAATTATGGCATTTGTAACATTAAATGTTGAACTTGAATGATGGAACAAATGACATATACTTTCTGCTGACGTAGCCATTTGAATATTTGTCTTTTATTCTAAAAACCTTGTTTCTAGGGTTTTGATAATGTATTTGATAATCATTCCTATCATAAGATTTACAATCCCTAACCTTCTGCCCAAAGTTATTACATGAATAAAAATAACCAAGAAATATACTAGGTTACTTGGATGAAACGACTTGCCTTGATGTTGTTGATCTTTTGAAGACATTCTTCCTTGGAGGAGGTACAACCCTTTGTTGATCCTCGTCCTTGATTAGCATTACTTCTTGGAGCGACATCACTTTCATTAATATTTTATCCTTCAATTTGATTTGGCCTTTGAGGGATCTTGTTATCAAGATTCTTGTCAACCATGCTTTATGGGGGCTTGGAGCTCGTGCCTTCATTGCATGGGGCTTCATCTGCTTCTTTCGCCTTCATCTTTAATCGAGTAGTTTCTTGATCTTTCTTGTTAATGACATTATTCTTCCTTTCATCATCCAACCATTTCTCCTTCTGCCATTTCTAGAGCTTGTCTATTTTAGTTAGGGAAGCGTCAAGTTCTCTTTGCTTTTGAGAAATATCTTCTTGAAATTCAATTTTCAAGACTTTTATTCTTCCTTTTGCCTCCTCTATTTTCAGTTTCAGAAGGGCGAAATTTTCTATTGCTCTATTAAAATGTTGCATTTGTTCCTTCCACCTTTCGCTTTTCTTTCTGACCTTGTTTATTTCTGCTAGAGATGCATCAAGTCCATTTTTATTTTGACAAACTTCTGCTACGTACTTCTGAAAATATTCTTTAACTGGCTTGTCAAGTTTTTCTCTTTCTTTTTAGCTTCTCGCACTTGAATTCTTAGAAGGGAAACTTCTTCTTTGAGTATTTGATTTTGCTTCTTTACTTTGTTAAGATCACACAATGTACTAATAAATTATCCCTCCATGTCAACTACTGCTTCTTCTTCTTCATAATCGGTAGGTTCTTTGACCCGAGAATCTACTTTATTTGAATCACGATCATCCTCATGTTGGCATTATCGCCTAATGTGTTGGCATTGATGTCAACCTACATTTGTCAACTTGGATAGTTTAGTGGCTAGAAGTTGAGTTGCATGAGGAAGAGACAGAGATTTGGTCAGATAATGTGTTATGATTATGATGATGCCTACAAATATTTTCTTAACTGTTGCAGAGGATACAAATGCTTGTACATGTGTTGCAAAGTATGAGGAAGAGTGTGGTAGAGTTATGGGTTGAGAGGATAATGTTTTGGCTCTGTTAAGCCATCCTCACTCGGAATAAGTAGTGCACAATGCGAGGATCACCTATCATTTTTGCAATTCCCTCTGTTATCCTAGCGAGGATCCTTCCTACGAGCTAGTAATTTTCCTAGCGAGGATGCCTGTAGGTAAAAAAAATTAAAAACCATGAGAAAAACCAATGATATTCCCATGGAATTTGTGAGTGAGGAAGATGCAATGACTACATTGTATGGTCAACAATCCCATCAAAAAATCCTATATATTTTCTTGTTGTATTAAAAAGGTGAAGAGGCTATAAAAGATAATCAATATTGATCATTCAAGTGTGAAATTTTCATGAGTTAAGCTTTGTTTTGGAAGAGGTGATTGCACTAGTGCCTGGAGTTAGAGTTGATCAAACTTCAATGATCTAATGGTATAGTTTGGTAAGCTTGTATTATATATCTTAATAGATATGAATTCTACTAATGCACACCAAAAACCAGAGATGATAATTGCTTCTATTGAAATAAAGATTAAGTTATGAATGAGTTGACATTGAATCAATTTTCCCGGTGTATTTGATGGTCAATAGTAATTAGTAGGGATCAACACCTTAAGTCAATTTTTATTTTTCTATTGGCTTGGATTGTGATTTATTGCATAGATCAATCCCTTGTTTGTGTGACATAGATTTTTTCCTTTTTTTAGAAGTTGATGCACAAAGAATAAATAATTGAACAAAGTTGTTGTTTTGGATTCAGTTTGATTGTAATCATTGCACATGATATTGACAAAGGGTTCTTGCAAAAATAGGTACAAATATTGTATCTAAACACCAAGCAAGCACACCTAGTTATCTATACGCAGATTGGCAAGATCAGACTAATTTTGCAGTGGCGAAGAGACTTTTATATATTGTTAATTAATTTATAGACTTGAATTTATTGATCCACATGTATGCACAAACTCTTTGATGATATGCCCTTATATTCTTGGTGATATTATATGCTTGTTTCAAGTGATAGAGGTTTGTCTTTCAACAGTTATGGTGTGCAAGGATTAGGGCTGTAACACATCCCCTAGAGTTGTAACACACGTCCTTGGAATTTTGTTTTTTTGTTTTGTTTTGTCTATATGTGGTGAATGGTATATTCTGCCCCTTTGAAGAGGCCTCATTTTACACTTGGGAGGCTCACTTTGTAACACTATTCATTGAAGGACTAGATGTGTTTAAATATTTTAATTTTGTGGAGATGGATCCAGGGTGATGCTCCATGGGTGAACTTCTTGCCCTATGTTTAATATTTCCTATTAATATCTCTCTTATAGAGGTTCTCAAAGCAAGCTTACAATGCGATCCATATGATTCCATGGGATTGCACTTTACCTTCTATGATTTATAAATTGTCTTGGTGTGTATAGTTGCACTGAAAATCACCATCATAGCCTTTGGAACCCCTATTCATTTGGGTATAGCAAGGTTGTAGGGCAAGCCTTCCCCTATAATCTAAGGTAGGTGCTATTATTTTTTCTTCGATTTGTGTGTGTATCCTCAGTCACCGCGTTCGTTTTTGTGTTTGAGTTCGACAACTTTGAAATTCAAATAAAGTTTGACACTCAAAATTTTGGCTATAAAATTCAGCATTAAGTTCAGCATACTAGAAATTTGAATATATATATATATGAAGCCATCATTATTTTTTGATGCCATAATTTATTAGAAGTTTTGATTCTTTTTATACATATTTTGGTCAATTTTGTTAAGTATAACATTAATTCATTGGAATTGTAAGTTTAAATTAAGTAATTGCACAATCCAAATGTATTCACAATTTGGAGAATATTAAATACATTTATATATTCAAAAATCCAGTTTAAATAATAAAAAAACATATATCACCTTTGAATTTCAATTTAAGAAAAAAAATATAAAATTTAAGCTACACCATTTCTTATTTAAATAATATCATTTATAAATATGTATAAATTTAAAATTTAAAAAATTAGTAATTTATATAAAAGAATATCTAATATTAAAGTGAATGTGCGATTTCAACTCTCCATTTCTTATTCCTAAACTTTTAATAATAACTAACGCCCAGTCAACGAGTTTGACTCTTTTATCCTAACATAACTTCTTTAAAATTATTGGCTTTCAATAAATTAAATTATTATTAAAACATTTTTAGATTTCGTCTTTCATGTTTGTCAAATTTAGTCAAAATTACACCTCCTTTCGAGTCTCCATCGCAACTACTTCTCTAGACCCGTTGTTGTGCGGTTGTGCCTGTGGGCCAAACATTTGTTATTGCCCCATGTTATATCAATACTACTGTGCAATCTCCATAAACTCTAGGAGATATAACTCTGTAGAATTGTCAAAACGTAAGGGCCTAGAATCGAGAGTGCATGGAGTGTGAGACTCTGAGCGTGATCACATTGTAGATTTAAGTTCAATGTTTTGATTTTACCACCAAGATAACCCAATTTAATCATATATATATATATATATATATATATTTTTTTTTTTTTTTTGTGTTCGCCTTCGTGTTCAAGATTGGCTGTGGCTCGAGTTCGAGTTTGTCTTGATGTTCAACGAACTGAAACGAATAAATTAGACGAACTTCAAATCTGAAATATTTTGTTCACCGAGCACGATGACTTAGTGTGTATCTATCTGTAATTACATTGATGCGACGGTCCCTCTTCTCTCTGACTCGTGACTCACTGAAATAGTCCAGAAAAGGGTTTCTCACCCAATCATTGTAGAATTGTTCTCATGGTCCTCAGGTTCTACTACCCAACCTATTCTATTTGCAAATGACAGAGTCTTGACTTTATCTGCTCGATTATGACATGATATAGTAGTTTTCTTGTAATCCTTGGTCTCTAGTATCCACATTTTGGATCAGATTAAGGGAACAACAATTGCCCTCATTAGAAGAGAATGCACCACATGATTTACTTCTATTACATCATGATTTCTGCTGGAAATGTTAAATATCATCAATGCAAACTTCATTATCAAACTATATTTCCCATTCAAGAATCACATCTCTTATTAGCAACATACACCTAGATTTGAACTAAATATATTTTATGTTACAATCATAGATAGGACAAGTTGTAAGTGGATTGTAATTAAAACAATTACATGCCCTGTGGTGCACAACACATCAATAAAAATTATACATGTCAACTCATCATTGAACGTAGGAATTGTGTGAATTTCTCTTTAATCTGTGTAGGAATTCCAAGTAACTATGCATAAACTTATATATATTTTATGCATAAGAAAATTTCATGAATACACACACACACACATAGTGCTAACACCATCCAATTAGCGCCTAACATACAACATTTGTAACATACCACATTTGGTTCGGTCAGACAATATTGATTGACAGTAGTGCCCACATAACAATGCAATCTTATGCCCTTGTATAGTTAGGTATATTATGAACAACTCATGAGTATTTGGGGTAATATATATATAATAAAACACTCATCAATGTGTGACTTGGATTGGGAATTGGGACCAGGTTCGTGATTTTCCTCCCAACCATTGGTAGGATGCTAATGATTCAACTTCCACCCCCTAGTGTGTGAAGCTTGTCCCAATGATCAAACCATCAGACACACAAGAGATTCTAGAGTTTTTTCCCTACCTCCACCATTTTGGATTAAGGACATTCAATTCTGAGCTCATTTGAGGATTCTAGAGGTAATATTTCTCCACCCATAAGCTAGTGAGGGATTCCAAAGATGGAAATATCCACCCTCAATTGATTCAGAGATTCCAGAGTTTATCCTCCACCATGAGGTTGTTGCTATAGAGACTCCACCCGAATGGGAATCCAAAGTTTATAAAAATGATTCTAGGGTAGCCTGAGGCCTCCACCCATTGTTCAACGAGGGATTCCATATGTGAAAAACTCCACCCTTAGTCAATTCAATAACCCTAGAGAGCTAAGTAGTCACTATTTTCTATGGAAGACAGGGGTTCCACATTTTTTACACCGTATTATGAAACACAAAGGCTATTTCAGGTGTCCTCAGACTACACCTCGTAGAAGGTGGCTAAGCCACAAATATGGCTACAAGATACATATACTCTGGAAAGTAAGGTTAACTTAGCTTTACTAGCTGAATAATATGCCTTGCTATTCTATAATAAGACGGGGTTATAAAGCCCTTGCCCTCCGAAAGGTAAGGGAAATCAGGTCAATAGCCTTACTGGAAGCTTTTTCTGCATACAAATGGTGTAAAAACCCTCACCACCCATTTTACATGACTGTATGTGAGATAGTAGAAGGTAATGATAAAAATTCATGTTTGATTTCCAACAAATCATTTGCATCATGGGACTATGCCCTAGAATTCAGACTCTAACTAAATGCAGAGAGTATAATGTGACCTATGTTAAAAATATAGTTTAGTAGTGTCACATAGACTCATATTTGATGCTGCACCTTGACCGACTATCCTCGTGGTACAGATCCTACGAACTCTCAGGTTTGTGCACTTCAACAAATTTCCCTTCAAGTTTGTTTTCCAACGCCTCTCTTGCCTATGTTCTAGTTTTCTCCTATGTTTTCTCCTCCCTTCTCTCACCCTTTTTTGTGCTCCAATCATTCTCTTTTGCTTCTCGGTATCTCCTAGCTCTACCTCCTCTCCTTTTTTACTCCCAAGATGGTAGTTGGACTCCAGCCTCTTTAGACCAACCGAGATATTGCACCTATCTCCCTAGCCTAGTCATTGTTGGTCAACCTTGTAAGCTGATATGTGGTGTGCATTTGGCCTCCTTTCTCCCAAATTTATTGCCATCTGCATTGTTCCAAGATTGGTTCGAGAACCAACAAAGTGTGAGAAGAAAAAATATGCTCAACCATATGCTATTATTCACATGTGCTATAAATATGATAGCTATATCGTTCAACCACATGAACTTTTGAAAAAAATTCCTGCAACAATGGTTCGGGTTCCGAAGGGCTTCTAGCCATCGGGGGTTGTAGAAGGCATAGAGAGGAATGTTATTGTAGTAAGGAAAAAAATGATAATCATGAAACAATTCTTATTTTAAAGAGCATATCACACCCATAGTGTTCATGATCATTTGTAGATTTAAGTTGGGCCAACAAAATTAACAAGCTATTTATACGTGTGACTAAATATATATACATTACATTCCGAATTGAACATTGTTGGTTTGAAAATTATTTCTCTGTGGGACTGTAAGTGTAATTCTGAGTAGTATTAAGGTGAGGAATGAAGTCTTGTTCATAGATTGATGAGATACATCTGAATTAAATTTGATTATTGCATGCACAGTGTGATTCCAGTTGTGTTGGTCAATTTCATTGCAATACACTTTCGATTCCTTTTGTCATTAACAAGATATTATGAGTGTGAGTGTTGTAAGTAGTTTAGCTCGATTAGGTTTCCACAGGATCTCAATTGTTCCAATTTACAGTTTATGCAATTCAAAGTTTGAAGTGTATTTTCATTAGGAATCGAGAGCATTAGATAGATTAGATAGTTACAATTTGATTGAAACAGTTGAGTATTTCCAAGTGTGAATCTCATTAGCATTATGGTTGAAATATTAATTTACAGTTTTTAAGGTAGTTCCATTAGGATTTCCTTAGTACAATATGTGTTTGTTGGATTTCAAAGTACCGTGACTTATATTTTTCATTAAGAAGACAGTTGGTTTGCTGCAGTCTTAAGTAGGTTGTTTGAGCTTAGTTTTGTTGACAGATTGAGGAATTTAGTTCACATTAAATGCAAATGTAGCATAGTCTCTCAAGTACATTTTTGTGTGTATAATAACAATCCACAGTTGTTTTATTTTGATTTTCATTTTTGAAAATATAATTAGAGTTTGATAAAAAAATTAGGGTTTTATATTTGAAGCTTGTTCTTGAAAAGTAAATTAGGGTTTGATATTTGAGCTAGATTCTAAAACCATCAAAGATTGAAGAATGAGTATGCAGGTTAGTTAAGAAATCAATTTTGTTAATTCTGGTTGATGGAATGAGACAAAGTATTCAGATTAGTTCCTAACATAAATATCTTATACTTATTGTCAAAACAATGGAATTGATGTGAAGCCTTCTCATTGTAGGGTTTGAATCTAAGAATAATCATTGAGTGTGAGATTAATTGTTTAGTCATAGGATTAATTTGCAATTACAAGTAGATTAAATCTTTTAGTTCTTTCAAAGTGTAATCTGTAAAAGCCAGAAATTAGGGTTTGGAATTTGAGTGAAATGTTGAGTTACTGAGTTGATGTATGAAGTTTGAATTTTCTTTGAAGTAGAACTTGTGGTAAAAGAATTAGGTCTTCATTAATTCCAGATTTTAGTCCAAGGGCAAAATAGGTTAAGTTTATAGAAATTTCAAGTTTTTAAGTTGAATTTGATTATTGATTCTGCTAATGTTAGTGAGATGGCTTGATTTATTGTTTGTTCATAAGCATTAGTGTGTTTCATTATTTAGCTGATCATCATAAGGAAACCTTAAAACTCCGACTTAGAAACTGAATCAAGAAAGTGCAGTGCAACTCGTGTTTACGAGTCCGGATTGACATATGAATATTGGAGGATTAATCTAACAATTATTTCTCCCAACATTTTTGGCGTCGTTGCCGGGGAGTTGTAATTTATGATTCAGGTAATTATTACTGTATGAGTTTCAGATATATTGCAGGGATGTCAGAGGGTGGAGAGAGTATGGTAAGACGTGAGTGAAGAGTCGCATCACTTTGTGGGGTTGCTCCAAATTTTGGCCGTTCTTGCTTGTTCTTAAACTTTATCTTCCGTTTACTTATGCGTAGAAGGACCTAGGGATAATAAGTGGGTTTATTTCAGGGTTCCGCAATTTCACAAACTTTTGGTTCGACAAAATCCCCATTAACTAATCCACTGATCGTTATGCGGGTACTAAGCACAAAAAGGCACCGGTGGCAAGGAGATTTTAGAAGGGGAACTTCCAATTCAGAAGGAGTGGAGTTGTCCATTGAATCTTTCTCCCGATCAACTTAGTGACAATGCATACACAATCAACATGTAAAACAATGAAGGGGAGAACATGAACAACGAAAGAAACGAGGGAGAAAACAATGGAGTGGGGAGAAGGCCCCGAGGATTCCTTATCGTTACGCAGGTACTAAGCACGAAAAAGGGAGCACCAGTGGCAAGGAGATTTTAGAAGGGGAACTTCCAATTCAAGGAGGAGTAAGGTTGTCCATTGAATCTTTCTCCAGTCAACTTAGTAGCAATGCATTTGCAATCAACATGTAAAAAAATGAAGGGGAGAACAGGAACAACGAAAGAAATGAGGGAGAAAACAATGGAGTGGGAGAAGGCCCAAGGATTCCTTTCTTTGGATGAAATAAGGATGGACCTAGAAAAAATTATGGCCCAAGGGGAGGACCAGATGAAGAAGATGAAGAAAATACCTTTGGCTTCCCCATCCTGGATGTAACCAAGAATGTCACCATGAAAATCATACCGATGACCTCTCTTCCACTTTTCTACGGTAAGTCATCTGAAGACCCTGACGCTTTTCTTTTCGAGTTTGATATTTTATGCAGAATCTACAATTGTTCCTAGCCACCCTGAAATATGCCACACTTAGATGGTTTATGAGCTTAGGTGAAAATAACATATACTCTTGGGATGATACGAAGTCTGTATTTCTTAGGAAATACCAAGATTTCTGCAAAAGTAGGGACATAAACGATATTATGAAAATGCAACAACTAGATGACGAAAGCCTAGAATAATATCTTAAACGCTTCTTGTATCATTTTTCACAAATCCCGAGGGGCCCATCTAGATGATAAAATTGTTAAAACGGTCTTTTTGAAAGGATTGAAAGATGAATGCATCGATACCCTAAAAATTTTAAGCGGTGAGGAAATTTATAAAAATCCTTTTGTTGAAGTAGCCGAAATTTGTCGTACCTATTCTAGAATTCAGGCTAAATTCGGTAGGAAGTTCCATGACAGTATCTGAGATGTTACATCTAGTAATCAGAAGCCTACAACTACTGCTGTCACTAGAGTCAAACTAGGGAACCTACTGAAAAACTTTAAAACAAACATTTTAAACACTATTGGTAACCAATGCGACACACTGAAACACAAAAAGAGACAAGAAGAGGAAAGAGCTGCTATGGCAATATTTTGTCCTAAATGTAGACAAAAGCATATGGAAAGGGATTGTCCCATAAAATTCATTGAGGTTTGTGGAATTTTAACCTTAGAAAATGCAACCAGTAAGTGTCCATCTCTTCTCAGTTTGCAGGCTATCTATAAAGGGAGTGCTGAAGCAAATGATCCGTCACAAGCAAGTAAGAAACCCTTTTTGAAAGGCCCCAGTAAAAACATGTTCCCAAAACCTAACCAGAAAGGGTATGGTCAAACTCAACCCTGGAACTTCTAGTTAGCTTACCCCCCTTGGGCCACTCCTCAAATGCAGAACACTCCATGGAACCAAAACTGGAGGGAAAATCCTTATACCAACCCTTATCAGCCCTAAAACCAGTTCTATGCACCTTACCCAAACATGCCAATCACCTCGTACAATCCAACCATGCAATCTTATCAGCAAGGGTATAATCCACACACATATTAATAAAATTTTCTGCCACCCCCTCCATTGCAACAAATTTTACTTGCACAATCTAACCCATCATCTTCGCAGGCACCTGAAAATTTCAACCCACCTAGCCTTACATTATTTCCTGCGCAACCCGTACCTAACCCAAATCATAATAGACCACCTCAACCCGCACAAAACATAAATATCTAACCTTTTCCTACATATATGATCACTACCATCCCTATGAATGAAATTCAATTACGATCAGGGAAGACAGTCAACAGAGGGAAATCAACCGTTGTCATACATGAATAGGTCCCTTCCACATCATCCGAAAACCATTTGCAAAACAAAAAACAAAACCAGACACAAGAAGAGGAACCAAGTGAACCACCCTACCCTGAAAGACTTATCGTAAAGAAAAAATAGACTCCACTTGAATACGACCTAGAAAACGAATTAAGGAATCTCTACATCAAAATTCCACTTTTGCAAGCTATTAGAGACATCCCTATCTACACTAAAATTGTCAAGGATCTTTGCATTAAAAAGCCATGTAGGAAGGGGCATAAGAACCAAAGCGTAAAGATCATCAGTCAAATTTCCACCATGATTTCTGACTTGCCTATGAAGTACCATGACCCTGGGAACCCCATTGTGACCATTGAGATAAACAGAGTACTTTTGCCAAACACTCTTGTAGATTTAGGGGAAACAATAAATACCATGACATATGAAACAATGACATCTTTGCAGTTACCTGGGATTAAAACCACCCCTATCATTTTAGAAATGGCAGACAAATCCATCGTCAAACCAATGGGAAACCTAGAAGGCATAGTGGTCACTACTGCTTCCTGGAAATATCTTATAGAATTTATTATCATTTCCTTGAAAACCTCTAGGCCCAAACATCTTGTATTTCTAGGACGCCCATGGTTGACAACTGCTGATGCCATCATAGGGTGCAGAAATGGAGAAATGATTGTTTCCAATGGTGCCCATAACCAAAACTTGTCTATTCCCCCCCTGCTTAGATAGTTGCTGAAGTACCATTATGGCTCGACAGTGCCTATGGAGACGAAGACTGCATGTTTCCTTTGCTGACATTAGAACAATCTAGGGGTTTCCAAGATCTGTACAATGAACATATTTTGCACCAGTTTTTATCTCATAGTTCTTGTATCGATTATCCTATTTATTTTAATGGTTACCAACATGTTTTTAGTGATAATTTCTAGGAGGCTTGCCATCCAGTCGTGTTCGCATATTTTGCAGCAATAAATGAAAACCATGAACTCGCCACAGAGCCTGTGGAAATCATTGAAGGAAAAAATTTACACATCGGTACAAAGTTCACTATAGAACAAAAGAAACAATTGATGTGCATCCATCTAGACACCTGCATCCACCATATATATACCAATGAAGAAATGAGACCTGTCCGACAGCCACAAAGTCAAATGAACCCAACATTAAAATATATTGTCAAAGAAGAGCTTTAGAAAATTTTGGCTGTAGAATTCATCTACCCCATTTCAGAAAGTAGGTGGGTGTCACCTCTAGTGGTGGTGCCGAAAAAGAACGACAAGTGGTGTATCTACGTCGACTACAAAGAACTAAACAATGCCACATTGCGCGACTAATTTTCACTGCGATTCATCGATCAGGTACTCGACACGGTTTCAGGTAAGAAGTATTTTTCTTTTTTAGATGGATACAACGATTATAATCAAATACAAATAGCTGAAGAGGACCAAGAAAAGACTACCTTTACGTGCCCTTGGGGTACTTATGCATATAGAGTCCTTCCCTTCGGTATTTGTAACACCCCAACCACTTTTCAAAGAGTTGTACTTGTCATTTTCTCTGATTTGATCCATGACTGTGTGGAGGTCTACATAGACGACTTCACAGTCTATGGAGATGATTTTTTCTAGGCTTTGGAAAATCTAGAGAAGGTATTAATTCATTGTCAAGAAGTTAATTTAGACCTTAGCAGTGACAAATGTAGAATGATGCAAACTAAGGGAATTGTTTTGGGTCATCATGTGTTGTTGGAAGGAATCAAAGTTGATCAAGAAAAAATCGAGGTAATCTCGCATATCCCTATTCCTAGTTCACAAAAAGAGGTAAGAATATTTTTGGGACATGCAAGTTACTATCGACGTTTTATTGAAAATTTTACTAGAATTGCAAC
Source organism: Pinus albicaulis (assembly GCA_034641835.2). Taxonomy (NCBI): domain Eukaryota; kingdom Viridiplantae; phylum Streptophyta; class Pinopsida; order Pinales; family Pinaceae; genus Pinus; species Pinus albicaulis. The sequence continues at coordinate 421,572,301 of CM076582.1, read as the reverse complement.
ACCATTGTTTAAATTTTAACTAAAGATGCTGAATTTGTGTGGAATGTCGATTGTCAACAGAATTTTCAAATACTAAAGGATAGGTTATCCACTGCTCCGGTATTGAGAGGACCAAATTGGTCCTTACCATTTCACATTTGTACAGATACTTCAGATACTGCACTAAGAGCAGTCCCGGGACAAAGGGAAGATCGCTACCCCTATGCTATTTATTTTGTTAGCAAAAATCTTTCCCCCACCGAATTAAATTATACTATCACGGAAAAAGAACTGTTAGCAATTGTACATGTTACAGGGAAGTTTAGGCATTATATTACTAGTTATGAGACTTTCGTCCATACTGACCATTCTGCTATTAGATTTTTAATGAATAAACCGATTACTAAAGGTAGAATAACTAGATGGTTGTTTCTCTTACAAGAATTCAATATAACCATAATTGATAGGTCTAGAAGTGATAATTTGGCAGCTAACTTCTTATCTAGTCCACGAACAAAGTCCTAGAATCCATCCTCAAAAAGACCATTCAAATGCACCATATGGATTGGGCGGATAAGTTGTTAGAGGCATTATGGGCTTACATGATTACTTGGAGGAATGTGATAGGGCACATACCTTATGAACTAGTCTACAGAAAGAAGGTGGTCTTGCCCATTGAATTCCAAGTAAAAACATTTAGAACGACCACCCGATTGGGAATGAACCTGAATAAAGCTCAGGAGCAGAGATTGATGTAGTTGAAAGAGCTTGACAAAATGCAACAAGATGCCTATCACATAAAATTGTTGGTGCAAGACCAAAGAGCTCGATGGCATGCCAATTTCATTAAGAAGAAAGTCTTCCGTCTAGGTGACTGGGCCTTGTTATATGACAATAAGTTTAAGCACTTCAAAGGTAAATTTTCTACTAGATGGTTAGGACCTTATGAAGTAGATGAATTTTTTGAAAACGGTTCAGTTCGTGTTAGGACCATCGATGATGACAAGAATTATTTTGTAGTGAATGGCCATCCACTTAAAGCTTACCAAAAACCACTTTCACATGATCAATTTTTGCAGGAAGTTCGAAAGGATCCAGGATTAGAGTTGGTTCATGCAAATGGCCAGCCTCTTGCTGGTTCGGTTGAATGATTTCCTTTATATTTACACACACACACACACACACACACACATAGATTAACCAGTGGGCTGTCACAATTTTTCACATCTACAGGTGGTTTTCCCCACAACCCATGTAGAATAAAGGATAAATTCATTAGGAGTAAGTTTATTCCTTTACCCAGGCCTGGCAGATTATTTATGGAAAAAGAGAATTTTGGAGTCTTCTTTGGATGCCTTCATACTCTCAAAAAGTGAAGCTCTCGAGCATTGACTGATCCAGGCTTGTAAAAATTTCATGGACCAGTAGTAGTATAGGGATTCCTTGAGCATAGAATTGTTCTTTTCCAGGCTCATGGAAATGATTATGGAAATGAAACCCCTTTGGAGTCTTCTATGGGAAACTTAAACTCTCTAAACATGAATACCCCGAGCAGGAACTACTTTAGGCTCGATAAAATAATAAGGTAGTGTTAGTATAGGGATCCATTGGGTATTGAATTATTATTTTTCAGGCCCACTATAATAATTATAGAAAATAAGCCCCCTTGGAGCTTTCTTTCAGGAAATTTCAAGCTCCCTAAAAAAAAATACCCCAGGCAGTTATCATCTCAGGCTTGGACAAAATCCATGAGATGATGGACAGGTTTCCAGTGCCACTACACAGAAATTTGGTGGTAGTTTGTCAAAGAAGTTTGAAGATTCCATGGTCTGTTCCATATGTTTAACTAGCTCTGTACTTTAACTATTCTGTACTTGTCATTTTCATATTTAAGCACTCAATGCTGGACTGTGATGTTTCTTTAGAAATATGCTGTCTAAATATTACAATTTTGTCACAAATATTTGTAATATTAATGGGATGTGAGAGGTACTATTCCTAACAACGGTTCAGTTCTTGAAAGATCTTTAAGCCTAAGTATAGAAGTCCTATCAGTCTTGGTGCCACTCAGTCAGCTGCAGATTTCACCGCTCCTCTATGATCATTTTTTTCCACAGCAAGAACTATGCTTCCAACAATGGAACTGTTGCTATACTGGGAGATATTCACACTATTTTTATGCCCAATATTTTTTAAAGTAACACAGGTAATGCGCTTAATCTACTTAACTTAGGTATAGGTAATTTTAATAATCACTGCATGTAAGTGCATTTTACTGAAATTCCCTATACCCCTATTTTCACTCTCGCTTCCTAATCTATTCATAAGCCCAGATTGAACCATTCTTCCTTCATGATTTGGCCATTGTCTCCATTTTGTTTCACCCATGTTCATGATTGTATATAATTATATATGGTGAAAAAGTGAATCGAGATTGAGGTGGCTGCATATGGTGGTGAGGGAAGATTAGACGATGAGTGGGGCTACAACATGAATCACCCCAACACTCCATTGTATAAGCTATGATTTTTGTATATGATTTCACAAATTTGACACAGGAATTTTGCAGCCACGACCTCCATCATGAGCGCAATTCAACATAAGGTGTCATCATTTGATTACACAAATGAATTGATAACACTGATTCTTCTTGGTTATGGTTCGATTGGGCACGATCTCAGATTTGTTGGGTACGATGACGTGGTGATTGCCTTGCATGGCATACAAATTCATAATGGGACTGTCTTCATAATGTCATCGTCAAACCATGTTCCCATTACTGATCACGATCATGCCATCATCTCTCCTCATGTTTATGGTGCGGGCATCTTTGTGCAATGTAGGGGCTGTGTAATGAATTATGGAAGGAATGTTCAATACTGAGAGTAGTTTTTTTATTTTGCGCTATGGGTACATGAATGTGTTCTCTTCCTCTACGTTGCATGTATGCCAATGTTAAGCCCAAGACTTCCAAATTTTATATTAAACAATCTTTGTGTTTTCAATGTCATAGTATGGCTCGATTATGATCACTCAAGATTTGCTTCCTGTGTGATTGATATCCAGTTTTCCCTCCGACAATGAATTATTGCAGGTGTTTTTACATTCAATAAGTGAATTACAGGTGTGTTCTAATTCGTGTTGATCATGGGGGCCGATAGGCATGAGCCCACCTTTGTCTAATTTGCTTGAACCACAAAGTACTCACTATTTAAATCAGTCATCGAGAAGAAGGGTTGGATGATTTTTCTCCAAAGGTTCCGGGGGTATAACGATGCAGTAGCATTGGCCTTTGCCCAGACCTTCAATGGGAAGAGTGTAAGCATTAGAAATTTGTGTCTTGAAGTCACAAAGGAATCACTCAGTCAGGAAATTGGGTTGCCCACAGGGGATGAACACTTCTTCAAAGGAGGCCAATTATACATACCTAATTGTGAAGAATTTTTGAAACCAACATACCAGTCAATAAATTGGGCTAAGGGAGTATTAGCAGCTGCATTCAAGACCAGTGGCATCCATTGCTGACAATGATACAACTTTTCTTGACTTGTAAGGGAAGGTATGCCATCGTTTTCCTGTATCACATCAAAATTTTGATGAATTTTACTGATGATTGTTCTATAGACATTCCTCATTTCTTGAAGCTGAGCTTGCACAGGATGAATATAGGGGTACAATATGAAAGAAAGAAGCTTGAAACTGAACTCTTCCATCAAAGTTTGATTAAGATATTGATTGTTTCTGAATTGAGAAAGAGGAAGAAGTCTTGAAAAGACTTCCTCATAGAAAACTTTCTAGGAGAATAAACCGAAGTGAAATGGAGGCAGATACCTATAGGTAAAGTTATGAAGATAAAATTGGAAGCCCCTGTACTTACCTCTCAAACTACTCCTGTTTCACCCACCTCACTTGCTCAATCTGCCTCAGTCCCTCCTGAGAATTCTAATAGGCCAAGCCCTTCCCTTAGCGATGTAGATGGGCCTTCAAAGAGACAGTCAGATAGGAATCAAAAAGGGAAATTAGGAAGAGAAACCTTGACTCCCACCGAAGAGCTAGCTGAAATGCCTTCAATAGAAAAGTCCACAGTTCAACAAGACCATAAGCCCAAGTCAAAGAATCGAAAATTTTCAATTCATGTCCACAAGTCTTCAGCTCCCATTATAGAAACTACCGCACCAGATAGAAGAAGGACCAGGAGTATGAGTAAATATCCTCACACTACATCCAAAGATGCTACTCCTCAGCATGTTTTTGTAGCCTCATCCCCTGATTCTGCTACTCCATATCCCTCATATTTCGCTAAATTCTCTTCACCTCCATTCTAGTCCCAAATCCCATATGATATTGCCCAAGATTTACACACCTTCACCCTCACTCGACCTTCAACAAGTCGAGAGCAGCAAGTCCCTTCTCCAAAGTAAAGCATGAGTCATGTGCCAGAAGGGAGCCTTTCCCAACAGTCAACAGCTCCTGTGAAAGTATCCACTCCTAAGGAAGAAGAGAATTTTAAACCTAGATTGATAAGGCTCAAAAAGAAGATTGCTAAATTAAAAGACAAGGCCCATAAGTTTGAGGCAATTTTAGTATGTTAGCAAGGTAAATGACCAGTTGAGGGATGAAAAACTTAGGTTTTATGCACAAAATGATGAGCTCAGGAGGAAGGAAAAACGTCTCATAACATGGAAAGCATCCAGAACCCGGTCTACAAGGAGATTAAGTTCTCAAAAGTTAGCTATGTAATTCGCAAAATGCTCAATTCCATTCAGAATAAGTCTTAAAGAGTTGGTCAAGGAAATTAGCCTTTGACCAAACATTTGATGCCTTAGATGCATGAGGACATGCATCATATTAAATGTGGGGGATATATTGAACCCCTCTTTTGTCTTCATTTATTCACTTTCCCTACCACTTTTAACCTTGTTTTGGTAAATTATGAACTCCTTTATTCCCTTTTTGTCCTTCCTATGGCCTAAATCACATTAGATCCCAATTTAAGGTAAAGGCATTGCATGTAGTGTTATTTTGACTATTATATGGTTAAATTTAGGTGGTTGAGTTGTATGCTTGTTGTTAACTGATCATTATGGGTTGTAGCTGTGAAAAATACTTCTACAGGACTTATTCAGCTAAGGGAAGCATGAACTTCGACACCAAAGCTCGATTTAGAGAACATGTACCTAATTGTTAGATACTCAATTTGCATCCAAGTGCTCAATGCTCCAACAATTCTCCATGATTCCGACAAGACATTCTAGCTGGCCATTTTTGAGAAATCGTGATCAACTTGATGATTCTTATGAAGAAAACTTCTTTATTATTGTGTAGTTATGCCAGAGATAGGAATAGTTAAAATTTGGTTATCTTAGGAAGAGAGAAATGATAATTGTGAACAATTTGTAGGATCTCGATATCAGTTGGTTTCAACGTTTACCATGAAAAAAGCTCTTTACTATTTTTTGTATGTAACTCTGCCTATAAAGGCTTATGTAATTTCATGAGTTAGATAGCGAAGATTTCCATTCCCATTTTGCTATCAAGTCTGATTGTAAACTCTGTTACTCAGTAATCAAAGCTCAGTTTGTGATTTATCATGGCGTGTTATTGATTCAATTTTGGATTATGATGAACTCATTTAGTATCTGAATCATATGCGTTGAGGTTTAGTTCGTTTTTGTAAGTTTTCAATCCGTCTCCGGGTGTGGCAAGGGCCCACCACAATCCGGATCTATCTTCCTGTAATCATATGCGTAGGTAAATATTTGTGTGCATTTTATTTATCACTGCATTTCGATTTGAATTTGTTTCTTGAGAAATTGAGTTAGATTTCATTTCAATTATCTGTCAAAATCAATTCAATATCATGTGTGTTAATATTTATTGGTTTCAGTTAGAGGGACGAATCTCGTTGCTAATTTCAATCGAACAACTAAGTATATAATGCCGTGAATCCATATGAAACCATTGGATGGGTGTTTGAATTAATCAACAGAGCGAGTCCTATGTTATGTCTGCAAACGCTGGATGTGTTGAGTGATTGGAGAAACACAGAAATAGTGTTTTAAATCGGGTTTATACGCTACCACAAAGTTGAATGATGAAAAATTTAAAGTTATGTGTGCTATAAGGGATCAAAGACTCTGAATTAGAATGCAAAATTAAGTCACTTCAGATCAACCTTATTATCTTTAACGAGTGTCATTTAATAATTTGGTTTAACCAACGTTGTTTCAACTTAATTAGGGTGAGTATGTAAAAGAGCAATGCAAATTGTAAGTGGCAGTAAGGCTGATTTCGAAAAGTCTTCAGAATATTAAAAATACTTCCATCCATTCAACGATTACATTCCGAATTGAACATTGTTGGTTTGGAAATTATTTCTCTGTGGGACTGTAAGTGTAATTATGAGTAGTATTAAGGTGAGGAATGAGGTCTTGTTCATATATTTATGAGATGCATCTGAATTCAATTTGATTATTGCATGCACAATGTGATTCCAGTTGTGTTGGTCAATTTCGTTGCAATACACTTTTGATTCCTTTTGTCATTAACAAGATATTCTAAGTGTGAGTGCTGTAGGTAGTTTAGCTCGATTAATATGTGTCCATAGGATCTCAATTGTTCCAATTTACAGTCTCTGCAATTCAAATTTGGAAGTGTATTTTCATTAGGACTCCAAAGCAATAGATAGATTAGCTAGTTGCAATTTGATTGAAACAATTGAGTATTGCCAAGTGTGAATCTCATTAGCATTATGGTTGAAATCTTAATTTCCAGTTTTTAAGATAGTTCCATTAGCATTGCCTTAGTACAGTGTTAGTGTCAGAATATGTATTCTCCCATCAGTGATAAAAAATACTCTTTTTAGATATTCATTTTAAGAGTCCCACTCAATTTTTTTTTATCATTCCATTAGGTCATGCAAAAAATTGATTCACTGATAGTAGTCCTAGTCATAAAACCTCACTCTCCCTCTAAATTTCACATTTTCTAGACCACCTTCATGTCTTTCTGAGCATTAAAACACTTGAGAAAATATCATTTCACTATGTCTTATGTCAGTCAAAGTTAACCATGGAGTCAGGTCATCCAAGGTCACACTAGGTCAATTAGGTTTCATTGTTCAAGGTCCAAAATGCACCATTTCATCTCAATAAGGTCAGAAAAAGGTGTGAGAGTGACTCAATAAACATTTCATTATCATTTGCAGAGGATTATCAGCATGTAAATATCATTTTTAAAGTTGTAATTTTCGTTTTAAAGTATGATTTTCATACTAATATATAATTTTATTTAAAAAACTGAGTTTTAATTTATTTCATTTTTTATGTAATTTTATGCTTCCTATATGTAATAATTTCTGTGCCTAGCTGCCAAATCAAATCACATATGCCAAACTAAAAGTGAAAAGTGTCAAACACAAGCAACATCATCCCGCAAGGAAGAAAAATCAGATGAAAGGGTAATCAACAAAACTTTTCAAAAAGTGAAATGAGACAATAGAAAAGTGGGTTTTTCAATTCAAATTCAAATTCACTTAGCTATTTATGACTCATTGACATCAATTAAAATTCAGTTGCCTCCTCTAAACATCAAGAAAGCACTCTAAGAGACCAATTTTTCGAATTTCTGAGCAAAATTGGCAAAAGATCTGAGTTCAAGGTGCAAATGCTAAAGGCAGGGCACAAACGTTGAAACACGGGTGCAAATACCCAGTTCACGACACAAATACTCAGTAGAGGGCACAAATGTGTAGTCGAGGGCACAAATACCTAGTTCAGGGCACACATACTCAACAAAGGGTGAAAATGTGTAGTCAAGGGCGCAAATGTTTAGTTGATGGTGCAAAAGCTCAGGGGAGGGCGCAAATCCACAGGTCATGGCACAAATGACTAGCAAGCCCTAGAAAGTATTCAAGTGGTGAAAAATTGTCTTCAAAGCTCCACCAACTTAGTCATTGACCTCCAGCAAATCAGTAATATGTGCATGCCGTTTAAAACCATTTTCATCAAGTGCATATGTTGAATATTGTGAAGAATTGGGTAGAATTTGGTGTTTGAAAATTGCTTTAAAACTATATTATTCTGAAGAGCTTCCCAGATTATCCTCAGTATCAAGAAACATTTGTCGACATTTTGAATCCCAACGGGGATCCATCTTCAAGACAATTGAATGAATAATTGTTCGCTATCCCCTATTGTCGCCAACTTATATACAGAACACTTTGAGAAAAAGGCCCTTGCCTCATATCCCTTAAAACCAGATTGGTGGAAAAGATTTTTAGACGACACCAACATAAAGTGGACTCATGGGAAGGAGAATCTGGAAGGATTTTTTAATCACCTGAACTCCATTTCCTTAGAAATTAAGTTTACTATGGAGGCTGAAGTAAATAGGTGCATTCCTTTTCTGGACGTTCTTGTCATTAGGAATGAGGATGGAACACTAGGGCACTGTGTGTTTAGGAAGAAAACCCATACTGATAGTTATCTCCATTCCGAGGCCTACCATCATCCAGCTCAGAAGTTTGGTGTCCTTAATACCCTTGCCGTTAGAGCCATGAGGATATCTGATGCTGAACACCTTAACGAAGAAATCAATCACTTGTCATCTATTTTTAGGAATTTGGGTTATAAAGAAAGAGATATAAAAAGGTCCTAAAAAGCGCTGAGGGCTCGATCTTACCTCAGAAGCGCCATGAACCTCAATAAAACGGGGGAAGGGTTTTTCTACCATACATTAAGGGTGTTATTGATAAAATCGCCAAAGTTATGAGGAAGAATGATATTTTCGCACAATTTTCAGCAACAGGGACTATTAGATAAAGAATGCGATCAATTAAAGATGCTATAAGCCCGGAACAACTTAAAGGAGTGTACAAAATTGATTGTTCGTGCGGGAAAAGTTATATTGGTGAAACTGGGCGTTCACTTCAGAAACGACTCAAAGAGCACGAAGCCAATATTAAGTATAAGCGATCACACACCTCTGCCCTTGCGAAACACTCCTCAAAAACTAAACATCAAGTGTGTCTTGAAGATGCAAGGTTCATTGGGAGAGAAGATCACTATCAAAGAAGGAAAGTAAGAGAGGCCCTTGAGATTATAAAACATCCAGGTAACCTTAATAGGGATGGGGGATGTGAAATTAGCGACAGTTGGCGACCTCTTCTTCGACAAATCCGTTCCTCAAAGGCGCAATCCTTCCAGGTATAGTTTTTTAGGTAAATGGTCTCAAGTTTGTCTCTCTTCTTTTAAATGTCGTTTTAATAATTAAGGTACTTACTTTTAATAATTATTCTCATTAATTAATTTTTATTTTGTCTAAAAAATAAAAATTAATTAATTAATTAATAATTATTATTAGCAACTACTTAAACTTGATTTATCCTCCTAGCATAAATTAATTTTAGTATTAATTATTAGATTAAATAAACATAATTAATAAAATAAATAGATAATTACTTACTTTATTAATATTTATTTACATATTTAAATAAATGTTAATACTAATTAGTAAATAATTATTTATTATTTTTTTATAACAATTAGTGATATTAACCATCCCTAAATAATATAGGGTTTTTATTTAAGGTATTTTTCCTCAATTAAATTAATCAATTAACTAATTTATTAACTATATAGCAACCGAATAATTAGTTATTTACTTAATTAAGGTTTATTTAGTAAATAAACATTAATATTAATACTTAGTTAGTGTTTAATACTAATTAATTATATATATTTATTAATTTTGTTTACGAAGTATAGCCTCATTTTAAATAAGTAATTTTAGGATATATTCACATTAGATTTAATTAAAATAAAAATAAAATTAATTCATATTATTAAATTAGAAATAAAATTATTAAAAAATTGGAAATAAAATTATTAAAAATTGGTAATAAAAATGATTGCTTTTTTGAATTAAATTAAATAATAAAAATAAAATTTATATTAAAAAAATTAAAATTAAAATTAATAACTCTGGTCGGCTCCTGTCATATCCTTCTTCACTATTAATGACCTAAAAACCCTTCTTCAAATTCTTCATTCAATTGTCCTGAAGATGGATCCCTGTTGGGATTCGAAACATTGACAAATGTTTCTTGATATTGTGGATAATCCGAGAAACTCTTCAGAATATGATAACCACAGGAACTTAAAAGCCAAAACCATATTATCCCTATTGAATTTGTGAAAACTCCCAAATTTCACTCCCTTACACTTTATACCCTTCCCACAATTACAAATACTCATTCCCAAACCCCTGTTTTGCAAAATCCCCTTTTCCTAAACCTTTCTCCCAAAACCCTAAGCCCTAGGTGTTACATTTACCTAGGCTCCCAATTCCCAAATCCCTATCCTTGATCTCATTATAATACTACTCCCTATCCCCTCCCCATTTCACAAATCCCTAACAAATATCTCCCTCATTTTTCCCTTTCTCATTTCCCTTTCCTATTTACCTTTCTTAATCCCTAGGGTTTTGACAAAAACGCCATGGCAACAGAGGAAGAATACACATCATTCAGTGAAGGAGAGGAAACAGAGGCGAGGAGGCCACATAAAGGGGGAAGAGTGCTTAGACTTCAACCTACCAACACTAGGGAACTCTTGGATTCTCCATTGACTTTGACATGCTTCAAACATGTGGGTTGTTATGATTTTTGTGAGAAAATTCAAAGGGTCCAACACCATCTCATTTTGAATAGACTTTTCATATCTGAACTCCATGACAACCAAGTCATATTATCTGGTGTCAATTTCACTCTATCCACTACTATTATTTTAGTTGCCACCAGGATCCCAAATGTTGGGGAGAAGTGGTTCAAGAAAGGTAAGTTGAAGAAACATGACTTTGACTTCTTCTTAAAACCAAGACACCAAAATCAAACAAAGAGGTTCTTTCCTTTTTCTCACCTCCTAGAAAGATATGCCCCAATGATGAAGATAATCATGAAATAATTTTCATGTGAAGGTAGATTTTCAAGGCTCTATTCCTATCATATCCGTCTCTTAATGCATTTTACTAGGGTAAGGATGCTCAACATACCTTATTATATTTTCTGGAGTATAGAGAAGATGACATACATTTCCCAGAAAAAGGAGTATGAAAAACAAATGAGAACCCTATTCCATCATTCCCTCATAAAAATCATAGTCCTCCACCATCTCAATCAACTAAACATTGCATGGAGCACCTTCATAGCTAATGATATTTTCAATGAGCCATCCACTCAACATGCACAAAATGTCCCTTCATCATCCCAACCATCCACTTCTATCCCTCCATGTAATCCTATAGCACATTCATCATCATCAAATCAATCCCCTTCACCTCCTTCATCTCCATCTCATCATGACTTTGGGTCACCTAGCAGGATTGAGGACATTGAGCCTAAATGGGCTAGTATGGTTAAGGTTGAGCCATTTCCAAAAACATACCAGAGAGGTCACAGGAATGTGTTTGCTCCACTCATAGTGTAAGGGGCCATGCCTTCTATAATGACACAAAAGGTGGACAAGGGCAAAGAGAATGTCATTGAGCCAACCATTCTTGATGAGGAGGACACTCATGAAACAGAGCAAGAATTTCAGCTAGTTGACCTAGATGAGGATGAAAATGAAAAAATCACCAAAGCATACATCTAAGGCAAGGATGCCAAGATTAGTGAGCTCCAGACTAATATTGACAGGGCCAGATATGTCATACACTTCCTTGAGAAATAAAATGAGAAATTGAAGACCAAACAAGTCATTGATGAGGTAAAGTGTATCACTACTCAAAGGGAGGCAGAAAAGGCCAAAGCCATGCTAGATGAAACACTTGAGAAGTATGTATTACTTGATGATGAAGAGTAACGAGCACCAAGGAATAAACCTAGAACTAGAGGGCTGAAATGAGCTCTAGCTCTGGAGAGGCAAAAGGAAGCTAAGCTTGCTGATCAACTAACCTTAAATGAGTAGCTTGATATTGTGATTAGTGAGAACAGGGAGCCATGGCTTGATAGAGCCAATCAACACTTGGAGAAGCTGATAGAAAAGTCAAATAAGGATAATGACCTATTGAGGAGGAAAGTCAAACACCATGCACTGAAGGAGAAAATTGCATTGGCCAAGCTCAAAAGTGCCAATGAAAAAATTGAATATTTGACCATGGAGGAGAAGAAGAAATTGGACATTATTATAGAGGCTTCCCTCCAAGCCTAGACACATCATTATCAACCATTCCAAAATTTTTGAAGCATTTCCTAATTTTTTTGCAAAATCTGGAAATTTCTAAGTTTTTTGAGACAGATATTTAGCAGAAAATTTGTCATTTGCGCAATGCCCTAGGTGCTACAAAAATAATTGGGGCACTTTTTGAGTGAAAGAAAGGTACCATTGGATTCCTAATGACCAATTCATCTCATAAAACCATGTTTGCAGCCTTGGTTTGCATTTTTGTTAGGTGAAAAGCTCAAAAAAAGATAAAAAACCACCTTTTTGCCCCTGTTTTGACCTAGGCATTGCATAAATACCAGTCTTGGGAGAATGAATTTTTGAGGGGTAAAATAAACTTAGTTTTCAGAACTTGAGGCATATGAAAAAATAGGACAGGAAGGGCTTTCCAACAAGCCATCGTGGGCCTGATTTGGACACCTGTAGGTCAGCCAAAAGTGGCCTTGAACATGGAGGGCACAAATGACACTGTCAAGGCGCAAATGAACATTGGAGGGTGCAAATGACCAATTTGCTGATTTTCCAAGTTTCTCTGAAATTTTGAATTTTCTTCATGAAATCATGTTTCTACTTATGTAATTCATCATGGTAAATTAAATTATGTCAAGGATAAGTTATCTAGGGGTAGATTCATTGGGTAAAAGTCATCATTGAGTCATAATGAATCAGTTGAATGTAATGAGGAGTGAGTCACTTGGACCATCCTATACTCCAGCTTTCAGTTCAATATTTTGTGGATCTCTTCCTCACCTCATGGATTCGACCCCTGAGGATGAGTGAATGATGTTTTGATGTCTATTTAGTCCCTTTATACACTCTTAGCAAGGGTTGGAATAATTTTGTATGTTTTCTTATTGATCAAGGAACTCAGTGTACTCAATTTGGCCAGCTAATAAAAAGGAGTTGCAACTATTTTTTGGGATACTTGTGGTATGATGTTTATAATTATTTTTTCTTCAGTCTCATATGTTAGAATGTATTGTATTCATTTTCAATTCATATATATGGTATGATCTCTTTCAATTTTGATAAGCAAAACACATGTTTGCTCATGCTCTGTTTTGGGGTATTGATCATAGTTTGTCCATATTCCTCTGTTTAGGAAGAATAAATCTCCCATGCTCTTCCTAGCTTCTCATCAGTCCTAAGACCATCTCACCAATCATATTCAAGTGAGAAGCCTTGTGCCTACCTTTCCCCATTGATCCCTGCAACCCTATCTCATTTTCCCTGACCTAGCTCCCTTGACCTAATTTCTTCATCCAGTGAAATCCAACCAAATGAGATAAAAAGAAACCCTACACTCATTATCTAGCCTAAAAACCCTAATTCCTCCAGCCCTCCTGGATGTGACCTTGTGGAGAGAGCCCTCTCCGGTTTGGTAGGGCTAGCTACCAAGCCAAAAGTTTGGTCTGTGGTTACTTCTGTTGGGATACCTTCTTCAGCCTTGGGAATTTGGTAGAGTGCTAACATTATGGCGCCGTTGCCGGGAAACGAAAAGACAAATTTTCCTTTGGTGTACGATAAAAAATTATCAGAAAATGATCCTTTGGATGATAGGATCGAGTTTCATAAGGATAATTTCATAATTGCAGTGCCTCATAGCAGATTTGGCTTCCACAATATATACCATAGCGAATCCAGACCCTGATCCAGTTGATCCGGTTGATGATCCAGAGAATTTATTTCGAAGACATCGATATAAAACTACACACTTTCAATGAGGACTAGTTCCATTGGTAAGATCATTTTCTCTACTTGCTAAGTTACTTTCTCTAGAAGATATACATTATGACCTGAAGTTTGAATTGTCTTTTTCTAAATCCAAATACGAAACTTCTTTGCACGATTTAGTATTTGATCCTCTAAGATTATATGAGGTAAAATATTTTTTTGAATTAGACTTAAGTCCTTTGAAATATTGGTTTTTCGAAGAAATTAAGCCCGAGTCTGACCTTGACATTAAGGAGTGGATCCAAATCTATCATTTGGAATTTTTTTTTTGTTTCATCTGAACCTCAAACTTAGTCAATTATAGTATATTCATCTGCACCTTCGAGTTCGTCATACATACCTGCCACTTCAATACCAACAACTTCAACTCCTTTACCTATTCAACCCATCCCTCCCGTTGTCATTCTAGTATTCCATTCAACAAGAATTATGGCAAGATTTTCCCCACTCGTCTTACCAGCCCAATTTCATGACTTACCTCAAGGATATGGTCAAAGACTTCACCTCTTCAATGAAAACTCTAAAATCACTTCCCATCAGCATATGGCTAAAATCACAACCTTCGTAGATCTTGAGGAGTTAGATGCACATGATGTTAAGATGCAAATCATCGCACAAAGTTTTTCTGGTGAAGTTAAAGTTTAGTTTCGTGCCCTAGTAGCTAATTCTATTAGGAATCACGTTGAACTAACTTATGCTTTCTTAGCTAGGTGGGATGAGAAGAAAAACCCGCAAATCCTTGCTGAGTATGACTCCCTGAAGCGCAATCCTAATGAATATGTTCCTGATTATAATTCCGAATACCTTAGAATCTATAACTCCATCCCAAATGAAATGAAGCCACCTCCTGGTTTGGCCCTTCTGCGTTATCTCTATGCTTTCGACTTAGATATGGCCTACTCATTGAGAGAAAGAAATCCCACTACTCTAGAAGAGATGATCCAAAATTCAGTGAGTGTTGAGGCAAACCTTTTGATTAAAAATTGAACGTAAAGTGACCATTAAGGAGGAACCTTCCACTTCATCCGATACTAAAATTTATGCTTTTCTTAGGACCATGGAAATAATGGTCGATAAAATTTCTATTTCAGATAGACAGACGAAGCCACAAATCAGAAATTCAAACTTTCGAGGCCAGCAACAGCAACCTCAGTTCCAGATAAAGTAGAGAGAGAAAAGACCCCTGAAACACAACAATAGAAACCAATTAGGACACCACTACAACAAAACTATGCTCAGTGTGATGAAGAAGAAGAACCAACAATAGAGGAGAACCTTCTTTTCACAGCCAATGGTCAACCCATATTTCTAACCGAAGATGAAGAATATGTGGAGAAAACAAGTTCACCTAGTGATAAAGAATTCATATTGGGAATTTATCATGAGATAGAAGTAGAATCTGATGATTATCAGAGAGGATACCTGAATGCATTGAGTTCCCAAAAAAGGCAGTACTCCTTGAGGACCCGTGATGTTCCAATCAATCCACCTCTGAAGAAGACATGTAAACAGAAAGAAGTAACACAAAAGAAAGTTTTTCAAGCCAATAAAAATAAGGGTAAAGAGATTGCAGCTCCAAATTAGAACATAAGCAATCAACCTTCTACAAGTGCACCTGTCAAAGAAAGAGATATCCAGAGGAAAGAAGCTGTACCGAGAGATCATGTTGAGAAAATGGATATTGTCATAAAAGAGGTAGACATAACTATACCTTTTAATTTAGAGTCAGAAATTTCGAAGTTAAAGGTGTCTATTCCTCTTATTGAATTGGTCAAAGTTGATAAATATAAATCCCATGTAGTCAAAACCTTAAAATTTGACCCTTTATCCGACATGGTTAATATACAGGATGATCAGTCTGAGTTAATTTTGGTCCTGCAATCGATGGTCAATATGAAGATAGTGAGGTCCCACCATTTTACTTGAGTCTCAAAGTCCATCAATTCATCCTTCATAACACTATGTTAGACTTTGGGGCCTCCCACAACCTCATGCCCAAAGCCATAATGGAGAATCTTGGTCTTGTCATAACCCACCCATATCATGATTTATATTCTTTTGATTATGGTCGTGTCTGTTGTTTGGGTCTAATCAAAGATATAGTTGTCTCCCTAGAGAAGATCCCAGCCAAAAATGTCCTAATGGACATGGTAGTTGCTGAAATTCCACCACGTTTTGGTACATTGTTATCAATATCCTTGGGGCTAAATTGAGAGGTACACTGCAGTTGGAATTTTCCTACGCAAAAACTCCTGTCTTTAGTCAAATGAGAAAAATATAACGTGAGACTAAAATTAAATATATGATCACAAACAAGGAAAGGCCTAATAATAATCCTGTAAACGCTGTACATATAGACTTAGAGTCCTTCATATTGTACAATGATTCTGGATTAAATGATGTAGATTGTCAATTAGTAGAAATAAAGGATGTTCTTGAAGATTCAAATTGCATTAGAACAATGTTAGAAAAAGAGAAAGAAAATCTTCCTACTATATCCGAAAAGCCATCAGAGATGGCAAATGAAATTTTAGAACAACATAAATAATCAGATCAGAAAATTGTGTCAAATCAGAGTCAAGAGTTTCAGCACCTTGAGGAAGAAGATGGTCTTTGGAGAATGGACTTTGATGGTTCCATTGGAAAATACGGGGTCGAAATTGGTTTATGGATCCGTAGCCCATTTCAACAGAAAAATAAAGTTCCAAATAATGTTAGGTTGTGTTTCTACAAATTAGCATTCGATTGTATGAACAATGAGGCTGAATATGAGGCACTCATTACCAGTCTGAAAAATTTGAAAAAATTGGGATCTAGAAGAATTGCAGTCTATGGTGATTCAGAGCTGGTAATTAAAAAAATCAAAGGTGAGTATTAGCTAATCACCCAAGGATGAGGCAATATAGGAATGTAGCACTTGAAATTTTGAGAATGTTTTCAGAATATACACTTAAATTAGTGCCAAAGTTGCAAAACTTGATGGCCGATTCATTAGAAATTGCTGCAGGTAATTTCATATCTACAATGTTTTCAAATAAAAAATTTGAGATTCATATAAAGTGTTATCACAAAATAGCACCTGATAGGCTGCTGATCAGACAATCTCATGTAATTGTTTGAAACCAATCTTGTGACTGAAGCTTAGCCTCTTCAGTCTAAGAGGGCTCTCTCAAAGGGTTAATGATATTGAATAAAGATGTATTTAGATGAATAAATCTACTTGGAAAACAACTTGATTATGATGAATATAGGTTGAAAATAGTATCAATATGCAAACATTGGGCTTATGGAGTCAACAATTTCAGTGATTCAATAGTGAGTTCACTTGACATGGAAGCTGAGGCAGGTAAGAGTTTTTAGGAGTAGTACACACACACATGAAATAGGAAATCACACAGTCAATTCATCTATAAAGGAAGTCAGAGCATTACTTGAATGAATTATGAGTATTAAAGATGAAAACCACTACAAATGGGACACATAAAAGATATAGATAATATAAGCACTAAAATCTCATCCAGAATCTCAGGTTGGTCAAGAGACAAGTCTCTGTATTACTGAAACAATCAAATTACATAAAGCTGTAGTTTTGCCAAAAAATCTCCAACCCATGACAAGTTCAACTCTATGCCCTTTAATAGACTTGTTACATCATGAGATGATCTGCCTCCTAGCTAGATTCATCGAATTTTTCCCTAATGACACCTTGCATAACCATAAAACATCTATTAATGACAAAATGAAAGCTATCCTACTTGACAGTCCTTTTCCTTATAGGACTCAAACTGTTCATTATTACATTTAACAACCTTATCTTCTAAAGAAATTACATCTTTGGCAAATATGATTTCACATGTTCGAATTGGGGTGATGGGACTCATCACTACATGACCTCTTAATTGACCTCCTCTAAAACTGGAAACAAAACCCTGTTTTTTAGGCAAACTGGTCTTCTTCTTCCACGAATGATTTGGCTGCTAATTTGTCTTCATTTTGTGGTCTTTAAGTGCTGAATAACTGCTGTCATGGTCCTTTAACACTTAGATAATATCCAGCTGTCCAAAGATTCTCCAAAACCTGCTAAAAAAGCTCCAACATAATATGCTACGAAAGTAAGACAGTTTCGTAGCACTGCAAAAATTCCATTTACCATCAATGTTTTTGATTCTTTCCTTTTGTATGGTCTTCATCATCCTTAGACACATATCCCATACAAATTTCACCTCCTAAAAGCTCCCAAAACTGGTTCAAAAATAAAAAAAGAAAGCTACAATAGTTTCATAGTGTTTTGTTGTTCTTCAAGCCTAGGCACGCTATGAAACTGTTGAAAAGTGCTAAAATTCCATATTTTTGTGTAACTTGAAAAATAAACCTTTTAAGTGCCAAAACCTTGTTTCTAACATGCCATTAGCTTTAAAAACCATAAACCAGCTCACATTATGATTCTTGAGGCATTTCTTCCTCATTTATGATGGTCTGAGCTATTGGCTCTTCAAGCACTATCATTTTAAGGCCTTTTTTCTCTAACTCATCATGAATTAGTTCAAGTTGGAGGTCCTTAACTTGATCTTTCGACCTTCTATTTGTGGCTTTCAAATGTGTGTTCATCCTCCTGATATGTTTGGCCTCTTTCCTCACTGGAATGGTCCATTTGATAAGCTGTTGTTTATTATCCAAAGTCTTGGAAACAGTGTCAACCTGCTCTTCTCAAATTGCCTTCATCTTTTCAAGATGAATCTTCTCTACATTGTGTTTCCTTGCTTCTCTTTTCATAACAACAATTTCATGATTGGACAATTTTAATTGTTCTTCAAGGAGTTGTAATTCTGTTTTTTCCATCACTTTCTATTTTCCTTTCTTTGATTTTCTAATTGTATCTTTCTCTGCAGGTGATGAAAGGTCAATGATCTCTTGTGGTGGCTGAACTGTGTTAGTAGGTGGTTGAACCTCTTTACTTCTCTCTAATAGTTTCCTAACATGCCTTGTCATAGGATTTCTTGCTTGGAACACAAAACCTGCATCTTCTCCCTCAAATTGTAATTTCTTTGCAGATTTAGCCTTTTTTAACTTCTATCCACCATGGAAAATTTTAGGGGCTAATATTCGCAGGTGGGCTAATTTTCCATGATTTTTCCAAAAAAAATGATTAGCCAATTTCCATTTTTTATAAAAATGATTCGCCCAAATTTTACAATATAAATTTATTTTACATTAAAATCACCAACATTATATAGAGAGTATATATAATATCATTATAGATTTGAATAATTTTAGAAATACATCAATAAACATTTTATAGTTTGCATATCAGGGACCAGTGAGATTCGCCAAATTTTTAAACTTCAAGATAATTTTCCATCCTTAAAATTTTCCATGCTATCCACCTTCCTCTATGTCCTCAACCTGGAATATAGGAGTTTCTTCTATGTCAATGGCATGTAAAATATCTTCTAAATTTTATTTAGCTACTGCTATGTCTTCTACAACCACTATTTTCTCTTCTAAGGCCACTGTTTGGCTCCTTGTCATAATTTTTGTACCTGGTTTACTCACAACTTGTTTTTGTTTTGCAGGTTTGACCACTTTTGACTTCTATTTTGCAGGTGGGGCATTTGGTGTATCAAAACTCTACAATTTCTCTATCTCCAACATAATTGTCTCACTTGGTTCTACTCTTGCAGGTTCACTTGGTTCTGCTACCAATGGTTCACTCTGTTCTGCTGCTAATGGTGATGGAATTCTCCTAGGTTTAGGAGTTCTTGAAGGAGTAAGAGCATCCAACTCAAAACCACTAACAAAGAAAAATGAGGACCAATCTCTACCTAACCTTTGAAGTTCATCTAAAACCAACAGTTTCATTAAACCATGATGAAACAATGAAGTCTCACTCCCTTCAGATTTTTCTTGGACCTTGTCTGCTATTTTTGACAAAATTCTATGTAAATAGAAAGGTAGATCAAGGGAGATCTTAATAGTAAAGTGTAGAAGTATCCTGAAATGATATGAGTAGAATTTGTGGTATCTCCCTTCATAATTTAAGTAATTTTGGATGATGAGCAACAATTTTGAGCAGTCGTCGTTTATGCAACTCCTTGGAATGGCATTGGTGAGATCCATTTCACTGTTTTCAGGCTTCATAAATTCTTTGCACTGCTCCATGTTAAACGTGAAACCTTTGAACCACTTCTCCCATCCTCTTGGAATCCCTGTAGAAACTGAAATAACATCTGGTGTGATGGATATATTGAGCATTCCCACTGTGGTGGCTGTTTCACTGAAATTAAAAGCAAAATCTTTAGAAACCTGTACATGGCAGCCTTGTAATTTCTCACAAACCGGTAGTTAAATTCTATTCCATGAAGATACACTCTAATCGTTGTTGGGTCTTCATTGATCAAATTCATATCTGCTGGTTCATATCTCAGACATTGGCCACCCTTATTTTTCCTTCTTTTTTCTACCATGGTTTCTTTAATGTCTTCACAACCTCGCTTGATGATTTGTAGCCTCGCTTGATAATTTTCAGCCTCGCTTGATAGTGCTCAATGTAAACCTTTGAAAACACTAGCCATAGCTTTGGCTTAATACAATAGCTCTCCAGAGCTCGATATCATGCAAAGAAGGAATGAGAAATGAGAAATGACTGAATTAGGAAAGATTTTGAAGTTTTGATGTCTTCTCATGACCCAATGATGACTCATACATACCTAAACTAATGATGATGACTTTAGACCTGACCATGTACCTTGATTTTATCCCTCCATGACTCGAATGATATCTAAATTACCCTTTCCCAACGTTTTTTTGACACGTAACAGCTAATCTAACAAGATAGATAGGAAACCACGCTTTCGTAGTGTATCTAGTGTAAATTTGGTTATTTTCGCTATGAAACTATCAACAGTTTCGTAGCGAAAAGTGAGTTTTCTCAATGCATTTCGCTACGAAACTGTGGTTTCTTGGCTAAAATGACATTTTCGGTACAAAAACCTTGGAAATTGAAATCAGTCAGAAAATAATGAGTGATGTGACATGAGGGGATTTGAAAATGAGTGGGTTTAGACCTTAGGGTAAACTTAAACAAGAAAAATTTAATATTTCCCTTGACCAAGCATATAAAAAATGAATCCTACAACACTAATTTTGACACATGAACCTATTTAACCTTGTCAAATGATGCTTCATTTTTTAGGTGATAAAAAATGGTTCAATTGGGATGATGTGCTCCAGGTACACCAAAATACAACCAAAGTAGTTCCCAGGTCGCCATCCATCTTCTTGAAAACACAAAGAACTTTGAAACTTTCCAAGGTTTTTCTTCAAACTCTAATGGCCTTCCCATCAGGCTCAAGCTTGATGATTCAACTTGTCATTATTAGTAGAAAAACACATAAAATGGAATATATACAATGGAATGAATGATCAGCAGATTTTAAGAAGAGTAGTGCTTCAAAAACCTGCCATTGACAGGCCCTCCAACACATGGTTTTCCATCCATCTCCTACAAAATATAAATGTTATTCCCATGAAATACAACTACTTTGATTCATGATGATCTTCATAGGGCAGCCAAATCTAGACAATATATTATTTTCTAAAAATAAAATGATAACAGAATCATTTGCTTGCATAGTTGGGACTGCTTCAATCCATTTGGTAAAATAGTCAGTTGCTATCAGAATCCAATGATGTTGACCTGATGATGATGGGTGAATCTCACCAATAAAATCTAGCCCCCACTGCTGAAATGGCGCCTCAACATAGATAGGCATCAAAGGTAAAGGTACAAGCTTCTTCTTATCATAAAAAATCTGGCATTCATGGCAGACAACAATCTTTTTGTAAACATCTTTAAACATTGTAGGCCAATAATAACCTGCTCTAAGAATCTTGTTTGCTATAGCCTTCCAATAATGATGACCTCTAAAATCTCCTTTGTAGAACTCCTCAATCACTTTATCAGCCTCCTCCTCCAACAAGCAATTCAACAAAATACCACCGGTATCCTTCCAATACAGATTTTTGTTAATGATGAAATACCTCAAGGACTTTAACTTCACAAATCTTGCTTTGGAATTTTTAGCTCAGCAGGTGATCTATGATGATGTAATAAAAAAACTGTGTGCTTACACCAATCTGAAATGATGTACTTTTCTTAAATGGGGATCAACTCTTCCTCTTCATCTGAAATTTCTGCAATTAAATTCATGTCAATATAGTCAAAGTTTGACTGTGCCATTAGCTTTGCTAGACCTTGTCCTTTGAACAATTTTTTGGGCTTGATCTCTATATCATATTCCAGCAAGTTAGAAATCCATTTCCCCCTCTTACCATCAGGATAAACTTGAGTTAGGATGTCTTTCACAACAAAATTGGGAACAAAATCTATAATATGAGAATGCAGAATGTAAATTCTGAACTCTTTGATGGCCTTAACCAAGCATAAGCTTGCTTCTCTAAGATTTTGTACTTCATCTCTGAGTTACATAATGTCCTACTAAAAAATGAAATGGGCTGCTCAGTACCTTGCTTTCCTTTTTGCAACAAAACTCTAGCAATTGAATTTTCTAAAGCAAAGGTAAAAACCATAAATTCTTTTGAGAAATCCTAGCTGATCAATGCTGGTGCATGGGTGAGTGCATTTTTTATCTCCTCAAATGAGTGCTTTGCCTCTGCTGTCCACTTGATTCCAGCTCCTTTATTTAGCATCCTTGTTATGTCCTTTACAATCTCAACAAAATTAGGAATAAACCTAATCACAAAATTTACCTTTCCAAGAAAATTCTCAATATCCTTTCTACTTCTAGGAAAATCCACTTTCTGAATTGCATTGAACCTGCTTGGATCAATCTTAGTCCTATATTTAGAAATAACGTGTCCAAGTAATTTACCTGAAGTTAAAGAAAAAATAATTTTGGTGGGATTAAGAGAAATACCAAACCTTCTACCCTTCAACATAATTCTTTCTAGGTTCTTCAAGTGATCTTCTTCCCTCCTTGAGAAGACTGTTATGTCATATAAATAGACAACCACCATCTTGTCCCTCTCCTCAACAAAATAAATGTCCATTTCTCTCTGAAAGGTATCTTCTGCATTCATCAGAACAAAAGTCATCTTGGCATACATTAATGTGGCCCATGGTGTGGTAAAGGCTGTTTTTTCCTGATCTTCTAGATGCACAAGTATTTGATTGTAACCTGAAATACCATCAAGCATAGACATCCTTTGGGAACCAACAATGTTCTGCAAAATTTGGTCCGTCTTTGGGAGAGGGTAGTTGTCCTTCAGAGAAGCTTTATTCAAGTTTCTGAAGTCAATGCATATTCTAATTTATCCTCTCTTTTTTCTGACTGGAACTAAGTTTTCAAGCCACTTTTAGAATCTGATTGGAATAATAATTTTGGCATCAAAGATTTTCTTGATTTCCTTTACAATTAGCGACATAAGAAGTGGATTAATCCTCCTCAAATTTTTCTTGAAAGACTTTTCATTTTATTTAATGGGAATGGTATGCTGAATGATAGTAGTATCAGACTTCTTGAAATCAACATGATTCCAAGCAAAAACATCTATGAACCTTTTCATCATCTCAATATATTTGTGCTTCATATCAACTGAAAGAAAATTTGAAAGTTTAATCATTTTTTGCATAGCTACTGTACCAAGGTTACAAATCTCTACCTCTTCATCATCAGCTTGTATCCTAGGAGATTTGAGCACATCATTCTGGTAAAAAATATTCTCAAGGGGTATGAGGCCTTTGGATATAGAGTTATTCTTCAGCTGTAACACTTCAGAATTTCCCTTAGGTTCAACAAGTATGTTTTTCTGATCTACTTGTATATTTTCATACTCTTCTTTCATCTCAATAAAGTTCTTTACTTGTTGGTCATCTTCAAAGACTTGCCAATGGATAATGTTATCAGGGATAGCTAGTCTATGGCAAACCTCAACTTCATATTTTTTAGTGGAATGTATGGGAATTATGAAAAGACTTGTAGAGACATCTAGGGAGTCAACAATAGAGTTTTGATCCATAGTCTTAACAATGAATGAATGTTCTTGGAAATTTTCCAACATGTCCATGACTAAATTTCTGTATGCCCTCATTATCACATCATTTTTTTGATACACAACTTCAACTTGTTTAATGACTAATTCAAAATCTCCACAAATGGAAATTATTTGAGCACCCATTCTTTTCAAAACTTCTAAGCCCAAAATCAAAGATTCATACTCAACCATGTTATTTGTGTAATCAAAATTTAGTTTGTAAGAAAAGAACTTACTTTCATCATTTGCACTTGTGATCCAAATTCTTGCTCTTGCCCCCCTCTCTTCTTGTTGATCCATCAAAATGAAACAACCACCAACCTTCTGCCTTATCCTCACTGATTTTCTGATCTTATGCTTGCTGATTTTATGTCTGCTGAATTACAGATTGCTGATTTTTTGGCTTCTTTTCATCCTCTGCTTCATCAATCAATTCATTGAAAAGAATAACAGATCCAAGTTCAGTATGAAGAGCATAAATTGGAAAGTTCTGAGGTTTATCTTTACTACTCACCATGTAATCCATTCTTGTTTCTCTATAAAATCTCATTTGCTCACCAAAAATAGGAATGGTGGCATAAGTAAGGTCCATCTAAATTGTACCTTTGATTTTTGCTGCCCATGACCTGGATAATGGCATGCCAAACTTTGGTGGAATATCTGCTACCACAATTTCCATGACCACTGTCTTGGCAGGGACTTGTGTAAGACCAACAACAACATCCTTAATTAAACCAATGCACTGAACTCTTTTTGAATCAAAAGAAAACAAATCTTTATATGGTCTAGTAATTTCTAACCCCATCCTATCCATGATTACTTTGGGCATAAGATTGTGAGAGCCCCTGAATCCAACATGGCATTATGTAATGTCAGGTCATGAATACTAAGGCTGACATAAAAAGAGGCACCTCTTCATTCTGTTCATCTTCTAATCTTGGACCCAAGTATATGGTTGGATGATCTTCTTGAATATTTAAGATATCAGTAGCTCCCAGATGTGAATTCAGCATTTTCACAATCTTACTTCTGTATTCATTTACCTTAATAATTTCTCCAAAAGGTACTGGTATTTTGATCTTCGAAATTTCACTCTCCAAACTAAAAACAGAAGTAGATTTTTCAGTTTCTTTGATAGGAGGAGGAGGTGGTGTATCTTTCTTAACCTCAACAGCTTTAGGGACATATTTCTTAGGCCATGTGTTATTTTCATTAATTAGCACATTTATGTTTCTGAGGTTGTATTGTTTCTGCATCTCAAAGATTGCATGTTGATATCCCTTAAAATAATCAGATGGTTTCTCACCCTTGTTTACTTCATGGTCTGATTCATCATGTTCCTTCTTAGTCAAGAATATTCTAGACATGTCTTCATCTAGACAATGAATGGACTCTTATAGAATTTCAGGTTCATCATCTTCATCAACTAAGTTCTACTGAAAAGGAGGTCTCACTGGAGGGTCGGGCTGTTGATTTCTATTTTCCCTTAGCCTTTACTGGTTTTGAGGTCTTCTGAATTGAGGATTTCTAAACTGAGGCTCATGTTGTGCAGGAGGAGTAGAGGTATTCCCAAGGGAAAGCTTATCCATAAATTTTTACGTTGTCTTCATCATTGAATCAAATTTGTCATCAGAGGTGGAAGGCTTATCTTCTTCTTTCAACTTAGTCTTACCCATCTTGGACTTTTTTGCTGCTATCATATTTACCTCTACCTTCACTGCATCATTCTGCATTTCAGCAAGTGAAGGGGATTCTTTCTCTCTCAACAGTATAGAAAAGTCATAATCAAAAGATTCAACATATCTCATTTGAGCTAAGGCTTGTGGAGGTTTTAAATGGGAAAGGATAGAATCATAAATTTGTTAAATATTTTTGAAAATTTTTGAACAGTTTCATCAACAACTCTTCTCAAACTATGTACTAAGTGAGGGCTTGTACAGGGTTAGTTTTATTTCCCCATTCCCTCAAAAATATATCTTCAAATTCATTCGAATTATGTAGGCTTCCAGGAGTAAGGGCTTTGAACCACTTCCTAACTTCACCAGTAAAGCTCTGAGAAAACAATCTCATCTTGACATCCTCATGGTCAACCTCCTCCCTGTCTATAAAGTCATTAAACTGGTCTACAAGCTCTTCAGCTGTAATCTCTTCATCACTTCCCCAATTTTTGATTCTAGAAGAGTATTTGATAGGAAGGGCATGTAGGAAAACTATAAGAACAAGAGGGGCATACCTAGGAGGTGCAATAGGTGGAGGAGGTACATTTCCTGCCATGATGAATGGGACTGTGGTAGTTTTAGGGACAACAACAGTAGAGGAAGAGGAACTGTTAGGAGGAGGAATGTTTGGTCTTTGTTGTCCACTAACAATTGAACTCCAATCAAGAAGAGGAAAACCAGTTTTACTTCTTAACAAAATTTCAAAAGGGTCAAGATCCTTCAACCTATCCAAAGAATCTCTTTCTAACAACAACTAATAAGTGACTGCTTCCCAAAAACCTTCTTTATCTTTTTGTGTCACTAAGTTTGAGGTATCAATACCTCTCCTATGTAGGTCTAAGACAATTTCAGTTAATTCTTTTTCACTTTTAGACCTAAACAAGACTTCCTGAATTTAATCATCAAATATTTGTCTTTAGGACTTCTTAAAACTTCAGAGGACAAGGATTTTGTATATAATGGAGTACCTGATATTGCAGAAATGCCTTGAATACCTCTGGAGATGGTGTTTGGATTGTCCACAATGGTAGGTGGATCTGGGTCAGGATTACTCCTTGTGTATCTCCTTCTCGAAGCCACCTTTGATCATATGAATTTTTTATGGAGTCACCAAGGTAGATGCAACCTTGAACAACTTCCTGAGCTCCTGCTACCTTCATAAGTTCAGCTTCAAAATTTTGGGAAAGTGTAATCTTCAGGCTCCCGACAGACGCACCAGAATGTTATCACAAAATTTCCCCTGATAGGTTGCTGATTAGACAATCTCATGTAACTGTTTCAAACCAATATTGTGACTGAAGCTCAGCCTCTTCAGTCTAAGAGGGCTCTCTCAAAGGGTTAATGATATTGAATAAATATATATTTAGATGGCTAACTCTACTTGGAAAACAACTTTCTTATGATGAATATAGGATGAAAATACTATCAGTATGCAAACATTGGGTTTATGGAGTCAACACTTTCAGTGATTCAGTAGTGAGTTCACTTGATATGGAAGCTGAGGCAGGTAAGATTTTTTAGCAGTAGTACACACACACATGAAATAGGAAATCACAGAGTCAATTCATATATAAAGGAATTCAGAGCATTACTTGAAAGAATTCTGAGTATTAAAGATGAAAACCAATGCAAATGGAACACATAAAATATATAGATAAGATAACCACTAAAAATTCAGTCAGAATCTCAGGTTTCTCAAGAAACAAGTCTCTATATTACTGAAATAGTCAAATTACATAAAGCTGTAGTTCTGCCAAAAATTTCCAACCCCTGATAAATTCGACTCTATGCCCTTTAATAGACTTGTTACATCACAATATGATCTGCCTCCTGGCTAGATTCATTGAATTTTTTCCTAATGACACCTTGCATAACCATAAAACATCTATTAATGACAAAATGACAGCTATCCTACTTGACAATCCTTTTCCTAATAGGAATCAAACTGTCCATTATTACATTTAAAAACCTTATCTTCTAAGGGAATTACCTCTTTGACAAATATGATTTCACATGTTTGAATTGTGGTGATGGGACTCATCACTAGATGACCTATTAATTGACCTCCTATAAAAATGGAAACAAAACCCTGTTTTTTAGGCAAATTGGTCTTCTTCTTCCACGAATGCTTTGGCTGCTAATTTGTCTTCATTTCGTGGTCTTTAAGTGCTAAATAATTGTTGTCATGGTCCTTTAACACTTAGATAATATCTAGCTGTCCAAATATGCTCCAAAACCTTCTAAAAAAGCTCCAACATAGTACGCTACGAAAGTAAGACAGTTTCGTAGTGTACTTTCGTAGCGCTACAAAAATGCCATTTACCATCAATGTTTTTGATTCTTTCCTTTGGTATGGTCTTCATCATCCTTATACACATCTCCCATACAAATTTCACCTCCTGAAAGCTCCCAAAGCTGGTTCAAAAAGCAAAAAACAAAGCTATAGTAGTTTCATAGTGTTTTGCTGTTCTTCAAGCCCAAGCATGCTACGAAACTGCTGAAAAGTGCTAAAATTCCAGATTTTTGTGTAACTTGAAAAATAAACCTTTTAAGTGCCAAAAACTTGTTTCTAACATGCCATTAGCTTTAAAAACCATAAAGCAAATCACATTATGATTCTCGATGCATTTCTTCCTCATTTATGATGGGTTGAGCTATTGGTTCTTCAAGCACTGTCATTTTAAGGCCTTTTTTTCTCTATCTCCTCATGAATTAGTTCAAGCTGCTCCTATAGGTCCTTAACTTGATATTTCAACCTTCTATTGGTGGCTTTAAAATGTGTGTTCATCCTCCTGACATGTTTGGCCTCTTCCCTCACTAGAATGGTCCTTTTGACAAGCTGTTGTGTATTATCAAAAGTCTTAGAAACAATGTCAACCCACTCTTCCCAAATTGCCTTCATCTTTTCAAACTAAATCTTCTCTACATTGTGTTTCCTTTCTTCTCTTTTCATAATAGAAATTTCATGATTGGCCAATTTTAATTGTTATTTAAGGAGTTGTAACTCTGTTTTTTACATCACCTTCTCTTTTCCTTTCTTTGATTTGCTAATTGTATATTTCTCTGCAGGTGATGAAAGGTCAATGATCTCTTGTGGTGGCTGAACTATGTCAGTAGGTGGTTGAACCTCTTTACTTCTCTCTAATAGTTTCCTAGCATTCCTTGTCATAGGATTTGTTGCTTGGAGAAAAAAACCTCCATCTTCTCCCTCAAATTCTAATTTCTTTGCAGATTTAGCCTTTTTTAACTTCTATCCACCTTCCTCTATGTCCTTAGCCTGGACTATAGGAGTTTCTTCCATGTGAATGGCATGTAAAATATCTTCTAAATTTCCTTTAGCTACTGATCTGTCTTCTACAATCACGTTTTTCTCTTATAAGGCCACTGTTTTTCTCCTTGTCATCCTTTTTGTTCCTAGTTTAGTCACAACTTGTTTTTTTTTTGCAGGTTTGACCATTTTTGACTTCTGTTTTGCAGGTGGGAAATTTGGTGTATCAAAAATCTGCAATTGCCCTGTCTCCATCATAATTGGCTCACTTGGTTCTACTCTTGTAGGTTCACATGGTTTTGCTACCAATTGGTTCACTTTGTTCTGCTGCTAATGGTGATGGAATTCTCCCAGGTTTAGGAGTTCTTGAAGGAGTAAGAGCATCCAACTCAAAACACTAACAAAAAAAAATGAGGACCAGTCTCTGCATAACCATTGAACTTCATCTAAAACCAACAGTTTCATTAAACCATGATGAAACAATGAAGTATCACTCCCTTTAGATTTTGCTTGGACCTTATCTGCCATTTTTGAAAAACTTCTACGTAAATAGAAAGGTAGATCAAGGGAAATCTTACCAGTAAAGTGTAGAAGTAGCTTGAAATGATATGAATAGACTTTGTGGTATCTCCCTTCACAAGTAAAGTAATTTTGGATGATGAGCAACACTTTTGAGTAGTTTTCCTTTATGCAACTCCTTGGAATGGCATTGTTGAGATCCATTTCACTATTTTCACGCTTCATAAATCCTTTGCACTGCTCCATGTTAAACTCCAAAACTTTGAACCACTTCTCCTGTCCTCTTGGAATCCCTGTAGCAGTTGCATTAACCTCTGGTGTGATGGACAGATTGAGAATTCCCACTTTGGTGGCTATTCCACTGAAATTCAAAGCAAACTCTTTAAAAACTTGTACATGGGAACCTTGTAATTTCTCACAAAACTCTAAGAAACTTGTCCTTTTGAAGACTTCCACTGTTGTTGGATCTCTATTGATCAAATTCATATATGCTGGTTCATATCTCAGACATTGGCCACCCTTGTTTGTCCTTCTTTTTTTTGCCATGGTTTCTTTAATGTCTTCACAGCCTTGCTTGATGATTTTCAGCCTCGCTTGATGGTTTGTAGCCTCGGCTTATAGTGCTGAATGTAAACCTTTGAAAACACCAGCCACAACTTTGGCTTAATGCAATAGCTCTCTAGAGCTCGATATCATGCAAATAAAGAATGAGAAATGAGAAATGATTGAATTATGAAAGATTTTGAAGTTTTGATGTCTTCTCATGACACAATGATGACTTATACATGCCTAAACCGGTGATGATAACTTCAAACCTGACCATGTACCTTGATTTTATCCCTCCAAGACTCGAATGGCATCCAAATTACCCTTTCCCAATGATATTCTGACACCTAACAACTAATCTGACATGACATATAGGAAACCACGCTTTCGTAGCGTATATAGTGTAAATTTGGTTGTTTTCGCTACGAAACTATCAACAATTTCGTAGCGAAAAGTGACTTTTCTTAGTGTATTTCGCTACGAAATTGTGGTTTCTTGGCTAAAATGACATTTTTGGTACAAAAAATTTGGGAACTGAAATCAGGTAGAAAATAATGAGTGATGTGACATGAGGGGATTTGAAAATGAGTGGGTTTAGACCTTAGGGTAAACTTAAACAAGAAAAAATTAATATTTCCCTTGACCAAGAATATAAAAAATTAATCCTACAACCCTACTTTTGAGACATGAACCTATATAACCTTGTCAAATGATGCTTCATTTTTTTTGGGTGATAACAGTGGCTCCACTTGGGATGGTGTGCCCCAGTGGTACACCAAATAACTAGTAGTTCCAGTGCTGCTATCCATCTTCTTGAAAACACAAAAATCTTTGAAACTTGCCAAGATTTTTCTTCAAACTCTAATGGCCTTCAACTCAAGCTTAATCTTGATGATTCAGCTTGTCATTATTAGCAGAAAAAACATAAAATGGAATATATACAATTGAATGAATGATCAACATATTTTAAGAAGAGTAGTGCTTCAAAAACCTGCCAGTGACAGGGCCTCTAGCAAATGGTTGTCCATCCATATCCTACAAAATGTAGGTTTTGTTCCCATGGAATGCAACTACTTTGAATGGACCCTTCCAAATGTTTTCAAACTTACCATGTTTCCTCTTCTCTTCAATCCCGACCTCC
This sequence comes from Pinus albicaulis, assembly GCA_034641835.2. Lineage (NCBI taxonomy): Eukaryota > Viridiplantae > Streptophyta > Pinopsida > Pinales > Pinaceae > Pinus > Pinus albicaulis. Next base: position 421,541,122 of record CM076582.1, on the reverse strand, counting down.
TAATTCAAAACCACATCTTGGATTTGAAAATTTTCTTCCTTGACCTTCTTGTCAAATGTCTTCTTGATTCTGTTTTGAGACTGCTGATTACTATTGTAGACTTCCTCCCTCTTCTCTTGCAAAGCTATCAGTTGATTAATCCTTCTCTGAATTTCATTTGGTTCTTCCTCCAATCCTTGCAACAAATTCATGATAGGCACTCCTAAAGATGTAGGAAAGATGGCTTCATCTCCATATACCAGCTCATAAGGTGAAGTTCCAATTTACCTCTTTGTGCACACTCTATTAGCCCAAAAAGCATATTTCAGCTTCAAATGCCATGACTTCTTATTTTCCTGCAACACCTTCTTAATAATCCTCACAATGCTCTTGTTAGAAGATTCAACAAGACCATTTCCTTGTGGATAATATGCAGTAGAATGCCCAAGTGAAATGTGATATTGATGAAAAAAAGTAATCAGCTTCTTAGATTTAAATGCCTGTGCATGATTAGTGATGATATTCATAGGGTAGCCAAATATAGACAATATATTATTTTCCAAAAATGAAATGATAACAGAATCATTTGCTTGCCTAGTTTGGATTGCTTCAATCCATTTGGTAAAACAATCAGTTGCTGTCAGAATCCAACAATGCTGACCTGATGATGATGGATGAATCTCACCAATAAAATCTAGCCCCCACTGCTGAAATGGCACCTCAACATAGATAGGCATCAAAGGTAAAGGTACATGCTTCTTCTTACCATAAAAAATCTGGCATTCATGGCAGGCAACAATATTTTTGTAAACATATTTAAACATTGTAGGCCAATAATAACCTACTATGAGAATCTTCTTTGTTGTAGCCTTCCAATAATGATGACATACACAATCTCCTTTGTGGAACTACTCAATCACTTTATCAGCCTCCTCCTCCAACAAACAATTCAACAAAATACCACCGGTATCCTTCCAATACAGATTTTTGTTAATGATGCAATACCTCAAGGCCTTTAACTTCACAAATCTTGCTTTGGACTTTGTTAGTTCAGCAAGTGATCTATGATGATGTAATACAAAAACTATGTCCTTATACCAATCTGAAATGATGTACTTTTCTTCAATGGGGATCAACTCTTCCTCTTCATCTGAAATTTCTAGAATTTTTTCAATTTAATTCATGTTAAGACAGTCAAAGTTTGACTGTGCCATCAGCTTTGCTAGACCTTTTCCTTTGACCAATTTTTTGGGCTTGATCTCTATTTCATATTCCAACAAGTTAGAAATCCATTTCCCCCTCTTACCATGAGGATCAACTTGATTTAGGATGTCTTTCACAACAACATTAGGAACAAAAGCCATAATATGAGAATGCAGAATGTAAATTATGAAATCTTTGATGGCCTTAACCAAGGCATAAGCTTGCTTCTCTAAGATGTTGTATTTTAGCTCTGAGTTAGCTGATGTCCTACTAAAAAATTAAATGGGCTGCTCAGTACCTTGCTATCCTTTCTACAACAAAACTCCAGCAATTGTATTTTCTGAAGAAAAGGTAAAAACCAAAAATTCTTTTGAGAAATCTGGGCTGATCAACACTGGAGCTTGGGTGAGTGCCTTTTTGAAATCCTCAAATGAGTGATTTGCCTCTGTTGTCCACTTGATTTCAGCTCCTTTCTTCAACATCCTTGTTATTTCCTTTACAATCTCAGCAAAATTAGGAATAAACCTCCTCACAAAATTTACCTTTCCAAGAAAAGACTGAATCTCATTTCTGCTTCTAGGAAAATCCACTTTTTTAATTGCATTGACCATGTTTGGATCAATATTAATCCCATATTTAGAAGTAATGTGTCCAAGTAATTTACCCGAAGTTAAAGAAAAAATACTTTTGGTGGGATTGAGAGAAATACCAAACCTTCTACATTTCAGCAGAATTATTTCTAGTGCTTCAAGTGATCTTCTTCCCTCCTTGAGAAGACTGTTATGTCATCTAAATAGACAACCACCATCTTTTCCTTCTCCTCAACAAAAGAAGTGTACATTGCTCTATGAAAGGTAGCCCCTGCATTAATTAGACCAAAAGGCATCTTGGCATACATGAATGTGCCCCATGGTGTGGTAAAGGTTGTTTTTTCCTGATCTTCCGGATGCACAAGTATCTGATTGTAACTTGAAAAACCATCAAGCATAGACATCATTTTGGAACCAACAATGTTCTGCAAAATTTGGTCCATCTTAGGGAGAGGGTAGTTTTCCTTCAGAGAAGCTTTATTCAAGTTTCTGCAGTCAATGCATATTATGATTTTCCACTCTTTTCTCTGACTAGAACCAAGTTTGCAAGCCACTTTGAGAATCTGATTGGAACAATAATTTTGGCATCAAAGAGTTTTTTGATTTCTTTTTTAATTAGAAGCATAAGAAGTGGATTAATCCTCCTCAACTTCTGCTTGAAAGGCTTTTCATTTTCTTTAAGGGGAATGGTATGCTGAATGATAGTAGGATCACACTTCTTCAAATCAGCATAACTCCAAGCAAAAACATCTATGAAACTTTTCATCATCTCAATATATTTGTGCTTCATATCAACTGAAAGAAACTTTGAAAGTGTAATCATTTTTGGCATAGCTACTGTACCAAGGTTACAAATCTCTACCTCTTCATCATCAGATTGTATCCTAGGAGATTTGAACACATCATTCTGATAAAAAATATTCTTAAGGGGTATGAGGCCTTTAGGTATAGAGTTATTCTTCAGCTGTAACACTTTAGAATTTCCGTTAGATTCAGCAAGCATGTTTTGCTAATATAATTATATATTTTCAAACTCTTCTTTCAACTCAATAAAGTTCTTTATTTGTTGGTCATCTTCAAAGACTTGCAAATGGATAATTTTATCAGGGATAGCTAGTCTATGGAAAACCTCAACCTCATATTTTTCAGTGGAATGCATGGGAATGATGAAAAGACTTGCAGAGACTGCTAGGGAGTCAACAATAGAGTTTTGATCCCTAGTCTTAACAATAAATGAATGTTCTTGGAAATTTTCCAACATGTCCATGAATAAATTTTTGTATGCCCTCATTCTCACATCCTTTGTTTGATACACACCTTCAACTTATTTAACGACTAATTCAGAATCTCCACAAACAGAAATATTTTGAGCACCTATTCTTTTCAAAACTTATAAGCCCAAAATGAAAGATTCATACTCAGCCATGTTATTTGTGCAATCAAAATTCAGTTTGTAAGAAAAGAACTTACTTTCGTCATTTGTAATTGTGATCCAAATTCCTGCTCCTTCCCCCTCTCTTCCAATTGATCCATCAAAGTGCAATAACCACCAACCTTCCACCTTCTCCTCACTGATTTGTTGATCTCCTGCTTGTTGATTTTCTATCTGCTGAATTACAGATTGCTGATTTTCTGCCTTCTTTTCATCCTCTGCTTCATCAGTCAATTCATTGAAAATAATAGCAGATCCAATTTTAGTATCAAGAGCATAAATTGGAAATTTATAAGGTTTATCTTTACTACTCACCATGTAAGGCATGATTTTTTCTGTATAAAGTCTCATTTTCTCACAAAAAACAGGAATGGTGGCATAAGTAAGGTCCATCTGCATTGTACCTTTGATTTTTTTCTGCCCATGACCTTGATAATATCATGCCAAACTTTGGTGGAATATCTGCTACTACAATGTCCATGACCACTGTCTTGGCAGGGACTTATGTAAGACCAACAACAACATTCTTAATTAAACCAATGCACTGAACTCTTTTTGAATCAAAATAAAACAAATCCTTATATGCTCTAGTAATTTCTAACCCCATCCTCTCCATGATTACTTTGGGCATAAGTTTGTGAGAGGCCCCTGAATCCAACAAGACATTATGAAATTTCATGTCATGAATACTAAGGTTGACATAAAAAGGAGGCACCTCCTCATTATGTTCATATTCTAACCTTGGACCCAAGTATATGGTTGGATGATCTTCTTGAATATTTAAGATATCAGCAGCTCCTGGTTGTGAATTCAACATTTTCACAATCTTACTTCTGTATTCATTTACCTTAAGAATTTCTCCAAAAGGTAATGGTATTTTGATCTTAGAAATTTCACTCTCCAAACTGAAAACAAAAGCAAATTTTTTAGTTTCTTTGATAGGAGGAGGTGGTGGTGTATCTTTATTAACCTAAAAAACTTCAGGGACATCTTTCTTAGGTTGTGTTTTATTTGCAGTAATTGGCACATTCTGTTTCTGAGGTTGTATTGTTTCTGCATCTCAAAGTTTGCATGTTGATATCCATTAAAATAATCAGATGGTTCCTCACCCTTGTTTAATTCATGATCTGATTAATCATGTTCCTCCTTAGTCAAGAATATTACAGACATGTCTTCATCTAGATAATTAATGGACTCTTCTGGAATTTCAGGTTCATCATCTTCATCATCTAAGTTCTGCTGAAAAGGAGGTCTCACTGGAGGGTCAGGCTTCTGATTTTTGTTTTGCCTTAGCCTTTGCTGGTTTTTAGGTCTTCTAAATTGAGGATTTCTAAACTGAGGCTCATGTTGTGCATGAGGAGCATAGGTATTCCCAAGGGCAAGCCTATCCATAAATTTTTCCATTTTCTTCTTCATTGAATCAATTTTTTTATCAGAGGTGGAAGGCTTATATTCTTCTTTCAACTTAGTCTTATCCATCTTGGAATTTTTCGCTGCTATCATATCGACCTCCACCTTCACTGCATCATTCTGCATTTCAGCAAGTGAAGGGGATTTTCTCTCTCAGCAATATATAAAAGTCATAATCAAAAGCTTCAACATATGTCATTTTAGCTAAGGCTTGTGGAGGTTTTAAATGGGCTAGAATAGAATCATAAAATTTGTTAAATATTTTTGAAATTTTTTGAATAGTTTCATCAACAGCTCTTCTCAAACTATTGTACTTAGCGAGGGCTTGTACAGGGTTAGTTATATTTCCCCATTTCCTCAAAAATATATCTTCAAATTGATTCGAATTATGTAGGCTTCCAGGAGTAAGGGCTTTGAACCACTTCCTAACTTCACCAGTAAATCTCTGAGAAAACAATCTCATCTTGACATCCTCATGGTCAACCTCCTCTCTGTCTATAAAGTCATTAAACTAGTCTACATCTTCTTCTGCTGTAATATCTTCATCACTTCCCCATGTTTTGATTCTAGTAGAGTGTTTGCTAGGAAGGGCATGTAGGACAGCTGGAAGAATAAGAGGGTCATACCTTACAGGTGCAGCAGGTGGAGGAGGTACATTTCCTGCCATGATGAATGGAACTGTGGTAGTTTTAGAGACAACAGCAGTAAAGGAAGAGGAGCTATTAGGAGGACTATTTGGCCTTTGTCTTCCACTGAAAATTGAACTCCAATCAGGAAGAGGAAAACTAGTTTTACTTCTTAACAAAATTTCAAAAGGGTCAATCTCCTTCAACCTATCCAAAGAATCTCTTTCTAACAACAACTCAGAAGTGACCGCCTCCAAAATTCTTCTTTATCCTTTTGTGTCACTAAGGCTGAGGTATCAATACCTCTCCTATGTAGGTCTAAGATAATTTCAGTTAATTCTTTTTTACTTTTAGACCTAAACAAGACTTCCTGAATTTTATCATCAAATATTTTGTCTTCAGGACTTCTTAAAACTTCAGATGTAATATTCCAAAAATTTAGCCTTCAGCTAAATGGAATATTATAGTTTGTTTTATCACTAGGTAGGTGAATAAGTGGGTAGGGAGGCCCATAAATCTCCTTAGGAGGAATAATAACACTCATAATGTGAAAGGAGGAAGAATAAGCAGCTTGATTAAGCACCTTTGGGTGTGAATTGGAGGGGATACATGTTGAATAGGTCAACTTTGACCAAATCAATGGCATTGTCATGGAGGAGTGGCATTTATGATGAGACATTGCGGTTTTAGTGGAGGAAAAATTGCATGAGCTTAGTGGCATTTATGGATGGGACCCAATGTGAGAAGGCTCACACACTATATATGGAGGGGATGGTAGTCATTTTTATTCATGTTTGAGATTATTATTTTGATATTGGTTTGTTTAGACTTTGCATCCTTTAGCTGTTTAGCAGGGTTTGCTGTGCTGTTTAGCACAAGGGTGTTCCTGATCCGGAATCCCTACCTCATCATCAAGGTAGGAGAGGTTCATTGGACTGCATTTCCTCATTCTGACATTCTGGCCAAGCTACCTCCTTTGGCTACAACATAGTTTCTGTTTAGAGCCGGGTTGTGTTGCAGGGTGCAACAAATGAGGATCACATAGAGCCAATTCTGGGCTTGTTTTTCAATGGAGAGGTACCCTATCCATTGGAGGATCAACAAGGAGGGATCCTAGGCATATTTATATATTTTTGGCATCAATACAACCATCTACCATCCCTCACAACTCAGTTTCAGTCCAGATCTATGTTATATTTAGTGGTAGTTGTTGAGAGGGTTCATTGAGCTCTTCAGGAGTGTCTATTTCTGAATATAGGGATCAACCTTCTATTGAGAAATACCATTAGAGCGGGACATTATCATTTGAGATCTGTCATAGCCTCATTCTATTCAGTTCCATATTGTAGTGACATATAAACCCTAGGGTTATTTGTCACATTGTATATTTTTCTTGGTATTTCTAGAAATCTTTTCCGAGTTGGCTAGAAATTATGTATTAGAGCCCATATCTTATTTTATGGGAATTGATTTTGTATCTACCAGCCATATTCCATCAATGTATGTTTAAATCAGTAGCTAAAATGATATAGACAACGCTGTCACTGCTTTCTGGCATTCTATACAGTAGCAGCAAATCATGTGATTATTGATATAATCATCAGAGGCTTATTATTATTGCTTGGGTGGCTTGACCCTCAAGATATTTTTGTATATTGTTGCTGATATCTTAATAAAATTATGGATGCATGTTGATCCCTCTTATGATATTTTCATAGTTGTTGTGTTTTACATTATTATATCTTGTATTGTTGATATTTCTATTTTGGAATATTACAATGGTATCGAAGCATAATCTTGGCTCAGCTTGTGCATTCAAGACATTATTCCATTAGGAGGAGAAGCTTCTCATAGAAAGGAGAAGTTGTACAGAAGAAAAAAAGGCATGAATCCATTATTTGGAGAAATAAAGGAAGAGAGGCTCTCCCAACTTCTTTTTAAAACTGTGAAAAATATCAAGAAATATATCAAGGAGATGAAAAGGGAGAGGTGTAGAAATTTCCAAGAGCGTTTGAAATTGAAGAAAACCCTAAATATTCACATGATGGGTGTGAGCATTCAACCACACATGCAGATCCACAGCGCAATTTATTTCCCACATTCACTGCAAGAGAAATGGAGGAAGAAGATGCACCCAAGGAGGAGACCTTGAGTAACTATCTTCAGGAGTATGAGTCTCAATCTTGGAGATTCAAAGAGCACTTGGATTTCCAAGGGTTTTGCAAGATCAAGGAAGACATAAGATCCAACATCCATAATAGAAGCAAGAGAGGTAGAATATTTCTGCCTAACTTTGATGGATCATCAAAGTGCACAGCCAAGGCTTGGGTGAAGGAGCTAGATTCCTATTTTCAGTTACGCCAAGTCTAAAAAAAGGAGGCTATTAGAGTAGCAGCATTGCACCTTAAAGGAATGGCCCATGATTGGTGGTTTTATATTTCTCCTTCATTTCATCATGAAAGTGTAAATACTTATGCAATGTTCAATTAGAAGATAGTGGAAATATTTTATATTAAACACTGTGAAACATCTTTTGCTGAAACCAAAAATTCAAAGCCTTTGCATGAGTTGGAGGGATCTATTTTACCAACTCCACTCCATATTTTTATAGAAGGGGATAAAAACATGCATAATACCTTGCCAAGGGAAAGATTCCCACTTCTCTAAGATCCGTATTCTATAGATGAAGACATGGAGACTCCTACTTCAAGGGAAGACCAAGATTTAGGGTCTCTCATTGATGATGAGACATTCTCAAATAATGATGAAGAGGATGAGCAAAGAAGAGCTAACAATGCTGTACCATCAGGAGAAGATCCATCACCACATGGAGGTGGAAATGGATCCATTGCTTCCATTAGAGGAGCCCTTGTGTCTTTGCAAGGAGTTTCAAATGATCTAACATGTGAGGACCAAAGCACAATCCTAGAGAAGCATGTATCAGTTTTTGTGGATTGTGAGACTTGGCAGATGGAAGGAGAAAAAGAAAAAAAGGATCAACATCAAAGGATGGTGGGCATTCACCCTTATCTATTTCAGGAGGTTTCTACACATAATATGGAGGCTGTATTGTTCAATTAAAGGAGGGACAAATCAGTCCACTCATATATATAGTCTGCTTTAGATCTTGATGTCTCACTACATGGGGGCATTCCACCTGGGAGGCCACCAGATCTAGAGTTGGTGAAATACATCTTACCATTTGGTTCACCACTCTTAGATTCCGAAGGGGTGAATACCTTGGAGGGGTCTAGTACAACGCAGAGAGTCTGGGATAGACTCAAGGAGGAGGGATACACTCTCCCATTTTCAACATTACCCACTCTCACTACATATTATGCGTTGACAGAAGTTGCTGTAGTGATGGAGGATGGCACTACCATGGTGCAAGGAAGCTGCTCCATGGATTTGGAGAAACAGAGGGTACTTCCCTTGAGGAAGGAATCCTCCATATACTGGTGTAGATGGAGGCCACTCATGCTTACATTGGCCAAGATCAGGAGGCTATTTTTGGATGGTAGCTTCTCATGGGAGGCCAACTTCCAAAGGCCATCACTTCTACTTGAGCATGAGCAGCTGCATGATGGGTAGGGAAACACTTTGGAGGATGAATTTGGCATGAGGGATGTCACAGGAAAATACAACAACATGTGGGGAGATTCACATTTCAGATCTTCAACGTTGTCTTTTAAGAGGATTGATCCATATTGGAGGTCTCAACTCTTGGTAGAGTACTCCAAGGATCTTGGTGCTTTCATGATTCTTGATGACCCAGAGGGAGATGATAGATACATGGTGGATGATGGGGTCATCTATTCTTATGGAAAATTCTTCTTGAATAGAGCTTCTGAGCTCAAGGAGAATCTATTACATGTAGCATATGTGGACTTTATTCCCATGCACTTAGATGCATATCATTCATTGATGGAGGAGTTAAATTGGGAGGGCATCCAACAGGATGTATATAAACTTATGGAGAGATGCATAGCCCAGATGATGATGGAGAGGTTTTCAAAACCACTTCCCTACTCATTGAGAGTGAGGGAGAAATTTCAGTTGAGCCATTTCAGCTCAATGACCAAAGTACATAGTAGAGAATGCACATTTATGCATTATGATTTGTAACCCTTTAATTTTTGTGAGCAGCATATTGTACCAAGGAGGATCATTCCTTATTGTATATTGTATTGTGATGTAATTGAGGCCATTTGCAACATTGATGTTGGCCATTCTATTGGTGGTTTGTGGGAGATGCCACATGATTCTTGGTGTGCACCATTGGCACCAAATTTTACTTTTATGATACCATCTTGTAGGATGATTGTGGAAAAAAAAAAGTGGCTGAAAAGACACTTGTTATACTTTGTTTTGAGGTAGGCAGGGGATGCACTACGCTGGTTCCACATGTGGGACTATGATCCACCTCTCGGTTGTCATATGGTATCTTGTTTTTATTTGTTTTTTCTTCCATATATTGATGATGTTCTTATTCTTATGGGAAGCTTTGTTGGGAGGATGGCACAAGAGTTGGAGGTGCCCATTGGGAGTATTATTCTCCATACTTCATATGTTTCATGTTTCAGGAGAAACAATGGGCAAACCATGATTTCCACACTACATCTCTTTTCTTCATGTGGTAGGAGTCATTTGGGGAACTTGAGTTCTTGGGAGAGGCACTTCATGGATGTTTTGATTGGTGGGGTAACTTGGGACATTCTTGGAGACCATAATATTTCAGCCCAAGATCAGCAACGACCCCATACATATTATAAATGGAGAGAGAAACAACATGGGTGGAAAAATCTAATCTCTCCCTACAGCCCCAATACATTGCATGAACCCAGGGTTGAGGATTTCTTTGATGAGCTACCTAGGATGGATCATTTCATTTGGATGATAGCATGGGTATGGGAGTCTCTTATTGGGATGGAGATCCCAATTTTTATAATCTCACTTACCTTGAGGAGGCCATTGGACAGTAAGAAGGTTTCCACTTACACCTTCCACTTTCTCATGATGTGAGCCATTTGGTTTTGCATACTTGGGAGGAACCGTTGGGGGGTAGATTTATTGCAGATTATTTTGAGCAGTGGTGGGGACTATTTGATGAGGAGGCTACAAGAGGAAGGAGGGAGAATTTTTCCATATCCTTGCAGTTGCTTGAGGATAAACAAAATTTTGGAGGGGAGGACTGTAATATTCCAAAAATTTATCCTTCAGCTAAATGGAATATTATAGTTTGTTTTATCACTAGGTAGGTGAATAAGTGGGTAGGGAGGCCCATAAATCTCCTTAGGAGGAATAATAACACTCCTAATGTGAAAGGAGGAAGAATAAGTAGGTGGATTAAGCACCTTTGGGTGTGAATTGGAGGGGATACATGTTGAATAGGTCAACTTTGACCAAATCAACAATGCTGTCATGGAGGAGTGGCATTTATGATGAGACATCGCAGTTTTAGTGGAGGACAACTTGCATGAGATTAGTGGCAGTTATGGATGGGACCCAATGTGAGAAGGCTCACACAATATATATGGAGGGGATGGCAGCCATTTTTATTCATGTTTGAGACTATTATTTTGATATTGGTCTGTTTAGACTTTGCATCCTTCATCTGTTTAGCAGGGTTTGCTGTGCTGTTTAGCACAAGGGTGTTCCTGATTGGGAATCCATACCTAATCCTCAAGGTAGGAGAGGTTAATTGGATTGAATTTCATCATTCTAGAATTCTTTCCAAGCTACCTCCTTCAGCTACAACACAATTTATATTTAGAGTTGGGTTGTGTTGCAGCGTGCAGAAAAGGAGGATGAAATAGAGCCAATTATGGGCTTGTTTTTCAGTGGAGAGGTACCCTATCCATTGAAGGATCAACAAGGAGGGATATTGGGAATATTTAGATATTTTTGGCATCAGGCCAACCATATACCATCCCTCACAGTGGAGTTTCAATCCAGATCTATGTTATTTTTAGTGGTAGTTGCTGAGAGGGTTCATTGAGCTCATCAGGAGGGTCTATTTCTGAATAGAGGGATCAATATTATATTGAGAAATACCATTAGAGGAGTAAATTATCATTTGAGATCTGTCATAGCCTCATTCTATTCAGTTCCATATTGCAGTGACATATCAATCCTAGGGTTATTTGTCACATTGTATATTTTTCTTGGTATTTCTAGCAATTTTTTCCGGGTTGGCTAGAAATTATGTATTAGAGCCCGTATCTTATTTTCTGGGAATTGCATTTGTATCTACCAGCCATATTCCATCAATGTATGTTTACAGCAGCAACTACACTGATATAGAAAACGATGTCACTACTTTCTGGCATTCTATACAGTAGCAACAACTCATGTGATTATTGATATGATCATTAAAGGCTTGTTATTATTGCTTGGGTAGATTGACCCTCAAGATATTTTTGTATATTGTTGCTGATATATTAATAAAATTATGGATGCATATTGATCCCTCTTATGATATGCTCATAGTTGCTGTGTTTTACATTATTATGTCTTGTATTGCTGATATTTCCATTTTGGAATATTACATCAGAGGACAAGGATTTTGTATGTAATGGAGTACCTGATATTGCAGAAATGCCTTGAATGCCTCTGGAGATGGTGTTTGGATTTTACACATTGGTAGGTGGATCTGAGTCAGGATTACTTGTAATATTCCAAATTATTCATGAGATAATTGGAATATTCATTTTTGTTTTATTGACTTGTTTAAAGAATAAGAGGGCAAAGGAGGTCCATAATTCTCCTTAATAATGAATAAATCAATGCCAAATGTGAAAAAGACAAATCTTGGTAGCTTAATTAAAGAACCCTTGGTGTGAAAGGGGCTGGATCACTTTGACTAGGTCAACCTTAACCAAATCAACAACACTGTCATGGAGGAGTGGCCATAAATGAGGGACAATGCAGTTTTAGATGGAGATGCTTTGTGTGAATATAGTGATATTTTTGGATGGGGCTTAGGGTTTGCAAGGCCATATTCTATTTAAGGAAGAGGATGGAAGCCATATGGAGGTTGTTGATGTACATTATATTTATGAATATATGGTCTGTTTAGACATATATCTTTGTCTTGCTATTTAGCTGAGATAGAGTGATGTTTAGCAAAGGGTGTTCCTGATCGGGAATCCAACCTCTTCCATTGAGGAGCTCTTGGAGGAGCCTTGCACTACATTGCCCACTATCTGGCTTAAGGCCAAGCTTCTTCTTTCAACTACAATGCAGATCCTGTTGAGGGTTTGGTTATTTTTGAAGGTTGCAGCAAGTGGTGATTAGATCTCTAGATCTAGGCCATCTCATTGCTTATTTTAAGTGGAGGAGGCTTCCTTTCCATTGGGAGGAAAATATTGAAGGCTACTGAGCTTATTTTCAGATCTTGGCATCATGCCAACGATATTTTGATCCCTACAACGAAGTTTAATTCCAGATCTGCATTATTTATGTAGGAGGAGTTGCAGGGTGGTTTGGCACACCTTTTGGAGAGCTAATTTTCTAGTGAAGGGGATATGCCTTTCAGTTTTTGGATATATTGGAGAAGGATATTTTATTGATCATATAATATCAGCCACACTTTCTAGATTTGTAATTTTCAGTAGATCAACAGTCTTAGATCTCAGATCTACAACTTGTACTTGGTGTTTTGCTGAAAACCCTTGAGGGGTTATTTAAAGGAGCTTGTATAGTGCATGGATATGATATAGATCTATCTTTTGAGGCACATATTAGCCCGAGATGTGATGCGTAGTCATTTTATATAGAAGAGATAATAAAATAACGCTGTAAGGGTCTTCCATCTTTTCTACATGATTGCAACACCTCTTATTGAGGGATTTTTTTCATTGGAGGCTTGTATTCTTGTTATGTATCTTATGGGCCATCTCTTATGTACATTTTTCTACTGTAATAACATATGAAATGTCTCCATATTGGCCTCTTACTTTTTAAATGATGATCTGCAACATTTTCCAATATTTTGCACTATATTCTTGCTTTTCCCATTAGGGAATATTACAGTGATATCGAAGAATAATCTTGGCACAACCTGTGCATTTTGAAAGCCAATATGTCATCTGAAGAAGGAGAGACTCTTACTGATAGAGAGAAGAGGTATCAAAGAAGAAGCCATAGTATTTTTTTTTATACAAATGTCAAAGAAGACAAGGGTAAAACCACTTTATCTGGAGGTGAAGATGAAGAGAAGGAGTTCCCCAAAATACTTCTTAGAGCCATGCAAGACATTGCTAGAGAGATAAAATAGATGAGAATGTACAGATTCAAGGAAACCTCTAAAGGATTTCATTATGGAGAAGGCTTTGGCATGTCTCATCACTAGAATGATCAACCAGTGGTTCAACCACAAGTTTCCAAATGCTCTACTATGCCTACATTTTTGGCTGTAGGACATGAAGGGTTTCAAGAGAAAGAATTCCTTGAAGACTATTTTATGGAGTATGAATGTAAAACTCAGAGGTTCAAAGATCACTTGATTTTTCAGTAGTTTTGTCAAATAAAGGACAATAGAAGATTAAGGCATCATCATAGAAGTGGTGGATTCATTCAGAATCATGATCGACACCACACTATGGGCAGATTATTTTTACCCAAATTTGATGGTTCATCCAAGTGCACTGCCAAATCATGGGTAGAGAAACTTGACATCTACTTTCAGTTGAATAAGGTTCCAGAAATGGAGGTCATTAAGATTGCAGTGCTGCACCTTGAAGGTGAAGCACATGCCTGATGGTTTTATGGCTTGTCTACATTGGGTCATGCCAATGTAACTACGTATTCAGAGTTCACTAGAAGGCTGGTGGAAATATTTTATAGAAGATATCCTGAAGCACCATTCATGAGCCTTGCAAAGCTAAAACAATCGGGTAATGCAAAAACTTACGTCTCTGAATTTTAATACTTTCTGTTATGGTTCCTGATTTTTCTTCAGCAATAGGGGTGTACATGTTTATTGATGGTTTAGATGAACCTATTCATGGGTTGGTTAAGTCTACCAAGCCCACTACCCTACATGATGCCATTGAAAGGGCTAGAGACATTCAAGATGCCTTTCCAAAAGCAAAGGCAACAATTCAGTATAAGCCCTCTTTTCCATCAAAGGGAAAAGAAGAAAAGGTTGCTCCTTCAAAGGAGAGTCAATATAAAAAACCTCTTGATGATGATGCCCGCAAATAATTGAGGAGGAGGAAGCTTTGCTTCACTTGCCAAGAATCATGGGCACCTAGAAATAAATATGCAGCTGTAAAAGCACATTACATAGAGGTCTTCTCAGATGATGAGGAGGAGGAAGAAGAAGAACAAGGGAGGGGTCACAGCGTTGGAACAACAAGAGATGATCCACCACCACCTGGAGGTGAGGATGGGGAAATCACTCCCATTAGAGGCAATCTTGCATCATTAAGAGTGATACCCAACTTTCATGAAACTTCCAAACAAGAAACATAGATGAATTTGAGCAGTGGAAGCAGGGATATGATGATCCCATGTATTATGCACATGAGTATGATCCATGTGACATAATTATATTGTGGTAAACCACCTGGGAGACCACCTGATTCACCAAAATACAAAAATGGTACTGAGAGTCTTGGGTAGGCTCAAGGAGGAGGGAGACAATCTCACAACATCATCATTACCCACTCTCATTTCAGATTATGCATTGTGGGAGGAGAAAAATTGGAAGGAATGACCTTCCAACATGTACCTTTGACATTTGAGATGTCAAGGAGGAGAAAAACCATATGACATATGTTATTTATGATAGATCATCAAAACTGTCACTATGGGAGATTGATCCATATTGGAAATCCCAATTGTTGGTGGATTATTCCAAAGATCTTCACACATGCATGATACTTGATGACCAGCTACATGAAGAGGGCTATTCAGTCCAAGAAGTAGTCATCTATTATCATGGTAGAATATTTTTATCTAGAGCCTCCAAGCTCAAGGAGAAGTTGCTAGAAAGATCTTATGAAGAGTTATTTTTGAACCACGCTTATTCTATGAAGTCCTACAACACTATCATGAAAAGATTCACTTGGAAGGGCTTTGAAGAAGAAATATATCAAAATTTTCAAAGATGCATGAACCATGTGGAGTTAGGAGAGCAAAATGACTCTATGAAGGAGTTAATTCAACCACCTCTTTCCTCTTTTGGAATGAGATGAGATGTATCAATGCACCGCTCCATTTGTTTAAGGAGAAATTTTGGTGAAGAATATGCTAATTTAAATAATATTTTATTTGATAAAGATATGCATTCCTTTACCATGTTTATGCAGGCCATAGCCCCAAGGAGGAGCACTATTCCATATAAACTTCATGGCCAACTTTGGGCCACAATTTTTTTTGAACATGGCCACTCCCTTGGAGATCAAAAGGATATTTTGTATCATTGTGGGTGCACTCCAAAAGCACCAAATATATCTCACACTTTCAGCCATGGTGAGATGACTTTGGAAGCAAGTAAGTGGTGGGTAAACCACTTAAAACATCATGAGATGATGCATTTAGGATATTTACTACGCTGGTTCCACATGTGGGACTATGACCCACCTCCATATGTACAAATTTATGTTTGTATGTACTTAATTTTGATCCCATACATTGATGATGTACTTGTAATTTTTATGGGAATGTATGGAGGAAGGATAGGAGGTATGTATGTGCCCTATGGGATGGAGATTCTCCATGTTCACTATGCTACATTTTTTAGGAAGAACATTGGGAAAACCATGTTTTTTTCATTTGAACTATTGTCTCCTTATGGGATGGATTATTTGCATCTCATGAGAACTTTGGAGGAGAAATTCATGGAGGGATGGATTGGTGAACACTTAGCTTATGAGGGAAGCTTATCACATGTTGGTGTCACCAATGATGGAGGTTTGTATCACTCACCTTGTCAGTTTCTTGAGGACAAGCAACATTTGGGAAGGGAGGATTATAATCTTTGTTCAGGCCCAAAGATGTCCTTTTCTTTCACCAAATTTCACTTCATTTCCTTTGTCCTTTATTAGTTATAGGCTTAAAAGATCAATAGGATTGATTAAATTTACTTTAAGAATTCATACAATGACTGACTTGCTATAATTTTATGGTTATTTTGTTATAGTGATTTTTGATCATACTTAGCTACATAATGCAGCCATTCTGTAGCTAGTCGCCTATTCCGCAGCTATCTTCATGTTCACCCAGGTTACAGGTGTCACTTAAAGGAAAAACACATATGGTTGAATTCCACAATACTCCTACATCATTTCTTGCCCTCTACAAAGTCTGAGCAAAAATCTACAGGTGGTTATGCACATAGAGGAAACCAAAACTAAGAAGTGGATTCCTACCAGGACAAGGACTCTACAGATGTCTTCAGCAAAGTACGAGGCCTCCACAAGAGTTCTAATTTGATTTTAATTGAAAAATAAACTTATCCCTACTTCTTCTCCAGGACAATTATGTATTTCTCTTATAAGAATAACTCGGGAAACCGAGAGACAGTTAGCTAGATTGATGTTTTATTGTTAAGATTGTCCGAGACCGTAATACTATGTTTTTGAAGCATTTTCCTTTAATGAAAGAAGAGAAAATTTAATACATGATCTGAAGCAATATTGAGGAGATTCGTGTGCTAATTTGGTGGTAGAGGGCCCCTACTGCCCGAGAGGCTCTGTGCATATTGTTTAGATAAGTAACTGTAGCTCTGTTTCGTTCCTAATTTAGGCAGTTTTCTGAACTTTATGTTTTATGCTCAGTTACCTCGAATGGTACAGCCAGTCTTGTTCTTATGAATTGTTCCAAAACATCACTAACACTAGATGAGATAGAGTTGTATTATTTCAGAGATTAATTGCATTTTAGTTCAGCTGTAGTATTTCGGAGGTTAATTTCATATTAGTTCAGTTCTGTTTAATGTATTTTAAGTTTTATTAGCTAGTTGTATTCTAGTTCTGTTACATTAGACTTAAAGGCCTTCATTATTTACAAACTGCTCTTGTTCTTAATTTCTGCTAATACATCATTATCATAGGAACAAGAATTGGTAATGTCATTTTGAAGTCTTAACTGTTCCGCAATTTCTCATAATTTTACAAACTTGCCTCTTTCCAAAACTATTCCAAAAGATTTCTAATCTTTGAATGAGGTTTAATAAGTGACATTTTGAGTTGTAGAATGGATCAATTTTAGTGTCATAAGTTAATTCAGAGTAGGGTTCCTGACTATGTTACAGATAATATTTTCCAAATGTGTCCCAGCAAATTTCTAACCATGGATGAGATTTTCTCTGTGATAATTGTAAGTTGTTGTTTACTTAGAAGAACCTCATTGCATTAGACTTATCATTTTATCAAGTTGTTCCAACATACTTCTAGTGAAATGAATTGGAATATGTTCATGTTATGAGTTATTTTTCTTGTCAAGTTTTGAAATCTGTGAATTAGCATTTTCTGTTTCTTAGGTGCCATACATAAGTCTAGAATAGATTTTGCTTTGTTTTAGTGTGACCAATAACTTCTCTTTGTCAAACACTTAGTAATTTTACTCTTAGCATAAAAACACAAAACCAAAAACACTAGAAAAAAACACTAAACACAACGAAGTAGGAAGCAGATACCTAGGCACATATAGTGCACTTCACTTCAACAGTTTACTAGCCTTGGTTGAAAATTTATGACATCAATTTAGGAACACTAAGTTGAGCATACATTTTGGCGCCGTTGCCGGGGAAGTGTAACTAGGTAGCCTTGTTTCTTACCTCCAAAAAAAAATGATATGCGTAGAGAAAGAGACTCAAGGGGTAGATTCATCAAAAGAAGAAGCTTGATTCCTAGAACACCACTTGTTCCACCAAGACCAAGAGGCAGCACACCTCCAACTCAAACCCACATCCAATCCTATACTGATAATAGACTTCTAGAAGGCTTAAGATCATATATTCCATCAGAGAAACCTTCCACTTCATCCATTGAACTTGTCCTAGAAGAAGATTCAAGGACCCATGCTAGAGACCTAAACTTTTCCACTTCCACAGGAGAATCAACCATGGCAGAAGAAGGAGGAGGAGGAGTCTTTAATGGAGAACATACATTATTTGGAGGGGGTAGAGGTAGAGGCAGAGGAGAAGGAGGTAGAGGTATAGAAGGAGAAGGAGGTAGAGGTGATGAAGGAAGCAGAGGAAGAGGTAGAAGGGAAATGGGAAGCTCTTTTGGGTTTCCTATAGTAGATGAAGAAACCAATGCAACTATGAAAAAAATTTCACCCTCTGTCCTTCCAAACTTTTATGGACTCAAAACTGAAGATCCTGAAACCTTCATATTTGAATTTGAAGTCCTATGTAGAACCTATGACTACTTACAAGATGCTCAAAAACTTAAACTATTCCCTTCAACATTGAAAGGAGCGACATTAAAATGGTTTATGAGTTTGATCAACAGTTCTATTAGGACATGGGAAGACATGAAACAGGCATTTCTAGAGAGGTATTTGGATTACTGTATGCCAGTCAACCATAAGGAGGAAGTGTTTAAAATGCTACAAAAAGAGGATGAAAACCTAGAAGATTTGTTGGAGAGGTTTAACTACAACATCAAAAGAGAAAAAATGGAAAACTTAGACCAAGATACTTTGAAAGCTCTCTTGTTGAAGAAAATCAGGGATGAATGGTTAGATATCCTTAACATGATGGGAAAAGGGGATATATCTCAGCTCACATTACCTGAAATAGCTGAATTATGTATCAACCTTTCAAGAGGGAAATCTAAAACTGTAAAAGGACCAAGAGACCCTGCTCTTGCAAGGGCAAGTAAGTCTGCTTCTGGGACAGTAAGTAGGGCAGAAATATGACATATGCTTGATGAATTCAAATCTGATATTTTAGGGAGTCTTAGTGAACAAATAGACACCCTTAAATTACAAAACAAGTAAAAAGCTGAATCTGATGCCTTAGCAATATTTTGTCCCAAATGTAGAAAGAAGCATGACTTGAGAGAGTGCCCTTTGGATGCAAAATTAGTAGAGACTTGTGTAATTTGTTCAGAAAAACATGAGACCAAGAGTTGTCCTTCACTTCCTGGTCTTAAAGCTGTCTTTCAAGAAGAAACCCCTACAAATTCCATAGAATCTCTCAATTTTATCTCTAGGAGGCCTTGGCAAGTACTTAAAACAAAAGGATTCCATGATCATCTGTATAATCAACCCCCACCAAATTGGAATTCTTGGCAGCAACCTTGGCCCCAATTCCAAAATCAATCTCAAACTTGGGCACAAGGAGCACAAAATCCCTATGGAAGATACTCTCAGTACTATCAATATCCACCATCCTATCCACCATATCCACATTTCCCTCCTCAACAAAATATTCAACAAAACCCTCAACAGAATTCTCAAAATACACAACATCAAAATTCACCACTTCCATTACCATTTCCTCAGAAAACAAATCAGTTGCCTGCCCAACCCATACCAAACCCCAACAATAAAAATCCTCAGAACACATACATGATAGAAGGCCAACAGTTTCCAACCTATTTGATCACTCATTTAGACCTTAATGATGTTCAACTTAGGTTTGGAAGAATACTTGAAAAGAAGAAACATTTTGTAATCATACAAGAACAAAACAACTCTGAGGAAGATTCTCTACAGGTAAATAAAATTCTTGAAGAAGACACATCTTTTCAAGACCCGAATATTGAAAAAAAAAAGAAAAAAGAGCCAATAGTTTGAACTCCTATATTAGAGCAGCCATCAACATCTACCTCTACACCTCCCTTTCCAGAAAGATTACAAATTGATAGAGGTGTAGAAAAACAAATTATGGTGCCTAATTATGATTTCCTATATGAGCTGAGAAATGTTTGTATTAAGATCCCATTATTACAAGCTATCAAGGAAATTCCAATTCTAGCAAAAACAATAAAAGAGTTGAGCATGAAAAAAACAGGAAAAAGAATCAAAGAGACAAAGAAAATTCAACTGGCAGGAAAAATAGCAGATATCATGATGGGTAAGATTTCCATTCCAAAGTATCTAGACCCAGGAAATCCAGTTGTTAGAATACACATCAATGGAATTAAGATCAAAAACACACTTATTGATTTAGGAGCAACAATCAATATCATGAGTAGACAAATCATGGATAAACTGAAACTTCCTAATCTTGTTTTTACACCCACATTATTACAATTAGCAGACAAATATGTGATCAAACCTGATGGGGTAATAGAAGACATTCCAGTGTCCCTAGATTCTCGGGAGTATCCTGTGGATTTTATGATCCTAACCCCTAAGAATAATCTAGGAGGACATCCTATTATATTAGGAAGACCTTGGTTAGCTACAACTGATGCTTTCATTAGTTGTAGATCCGATGATATGTACATCTATGATGGTAGTTCAACTAAGAAATTTACCTTGTATCCTCCAGCAAAGACAATTACAGAATTAGATGATACTCAATGGATTGAGGATGAATAAGACATACGACCTCTCTTCACAATTTCAGAAATTAGTGAAGACAGCCAGATTATAAATACCTTAGAAAATTTTGAATCCTCTTCGGAATACAAACATGAACAATTTCAAGAAGAATCCAACATTGAGTTTTTATCATCAAGACAAATGTCTCTTTACTCCATGGATAAATTTGGCAGCTCTACAATTGAGATATTTCCAGGCAAAACTTTAAACATAAACAAGAACCTAGAGAAATCTCAACAAGAAGAGTTAGTCAAGATATTACAGAGACATTCTTCTGCATATGCATGGGAGTACACTGATATGAAAGGGATAAGCCCTAAGACTTGCACTCATCACATCTACATAGAGGAAAATTGTAAACCAATCAGACAACCTCAGAGACGAATGAATCCAAATCTTAGGGAGATTGTTAAAGAAGAATTGCAGAAATTGTTAAATGTCAACTTTATCTATCCCATTTCAGATAGTCAGTGGGTTTCTCCTTTGGTAATTGTGCCAAAGAAAAATGTTAAATGGAGGGTATGTATTGACTACCGGGAATTAAACAAAGCTACTCTTAAAGATCATTTTCCCCTACCTTTCATAGATCAGGTGTTAGATACATTAGCTGGCAAAAAGTACTTCTCATTTTTAGATGGGTTTAGTGGTTATAACCAAATTCAAGTGGCACTTGAAGATCAAGACAAAACCACATTTACCTGTCCTTGGGGTACCTATGCTTACCGAGTATTACCATTTGGACTATGCAATGCACCTGCAACATTTCAAAGGGCAGTACTAGGAATCTTTTCAGATCTAATACATGATTGTGTAGAGGTATATATGGATGATTTCACAGTCTATGGAAACACATTTGAAGAAGCCTTAGAAAACTTGGAATTTTTTTTAAAGAGATGTAAAGAAGAAAATCTTTCACTAAGTCATGAGAAGTGTTTTATGATGTTTACTGAAGGAATTGTTTTGAGACATCACCTTTCAGGGGATGGGATTAGAATTGATGAGTCAAAAGTTGAAGTCATCTCTAACTTATCTATTCCAAGTTGTCAAAAATATGTTAGGAGTTTTCTAGGATTTACAGGATATTATCGAAGGTTTATAGAAAAATTCACCAAGATATCATCTCCACTTTTCAAATTACTTACCAAGGACTGTGAATTCAAGTGGAATCTTGATTGCCAGTTAGCCTTTGAGACCCTGAAAACAAAAATCTCTGAAGCACCTATTTTAAGGGGACCTAACTGGAAGTTACCTTTTCATATTTCAATAGATGCCTCAGATACAGCTTTAGGAGCAGTATTGGGACAAAAATACCTGATTCCTTATGCCATCTACTATACCAATAAAAAATTGACTCCTTCAGAGTTAAACTATACTGTAACTGAAAAAGAGTTCTTAGCTATTGTTCATGCCATAAATAAATTCAGACACTATATAACAGACTATGAAACTTTTGTTCACATAGATCACTCTGCAATTAAATATCTAATGAACAAATCAATTACTAATGGCAGAGTCATAAGATGTTTATTGATTTTACAGGAATTCAACATTACCATTCTAGATAGGCCTGGGAAACAAAACACAATAGCTGATTTCCTATCTAGACTCCAAAACATCAAAGACAATACTCCAGTTGAAGATCAATTCCCTGATGAATATCTTTTTGAAATTTCTACTCAGACTCCTTGGTTTGCTGACATTGCTAATTATTTAGTTTCAGGGAAACTTCCTTCAATAATGAATGCAAGAGACAAAAGAAAGATAATTTATGATAGTGCAAAATATTCATGGGTTGCTAATGAGTTATACAAAACAGGTCCAAATTTTATCATTAGGAGATGTGTTCGGGAAGATGAGATGTCTGAGATCCTCAAGGCATGTCATGATGAACCTTGTGGCGAACACTTTGCTGATAAAAGGACAGCTTATAAGGTCCTTCATTTAGGATACTATTGGCCATTCCTTTTTAAAGATGCTAAAGAGTATGTCAAAAGGTGTGACAGTTGTCAAAGGGTAGGGAGACCTTCTCCTTCAGGTGAGATACCATTGCAGCCTTAGGTACATATTGAACCTTGTGAGAAATGGGCTTTAGATTTTGTAGGACCTATTAGTCCTCCATCAAGACAAAAGAAATATATATTAGTTTGCACTGATTATGTTACCAAATGGGTAGAGGCCAAGCCATTACTTTCTACTACTGAATTATCTGTAGTTAGTTTTCTTTTTGAGGATATTTTTACTCGTTTTGGTGTCCCAATAGAAATTGTTACAGATCAAGGAGCTAAATTCACATCAAGGCTAGTGGAACAAATGATGGAGAGGCACAAAATCAGACACAGAAAATCTACTCCCTATCATCCACAAGAAAATGGTCAAGTGGAATCTACTAATAAGGTCATTGAAGGGATCCTAACAAAGATTTTTCATTTACATAGAAGAGATTGGGCAGACAGGCTTCCTGAAGCTTTGTGGGCCTATAGAACTACATGGAGAAGCACAACAGGTCATACTCCTTATGAACTTGTTTGTGGAAAACAAGTCTTGTTTCCCATAGAGTTTCAGATTCAAACTTTTAAAATGGCAGTTCAGCTAGGACTTGATCTAACAGAGGCACAAAAGCACAGATTGGAGCAGATTAATGAATTGGATGAGATCAGACAAGATGTAGTCCAGAAAACAAGTATAGTCCAACAACAAAGGACTAGATGGCATGATAAGTACATCAAGAAAAAGAAATTCAAAGAAGGTGACTGGGCCATCTTGTTTGATTCAAAGTTTAAAGATTTTCAAGGTAAATTTCAAACACATTGGCTTGGGCCATATGAAATTATGAAATTTTTTGACAATGGAGCAATAAAAATCAGGACAATAGATGAAGAGAAGGTCACTTTTCTTGTAAATGGTCATAGATTGAAGCTGTATCATAAGCCACTTTCAAGAGAAGAATTTATCAAGAGATTCCAGGGAAAAAGTGATGTGAAGTTAATGAAGAAGAATTCTTCTTCTTCATCAACTTAATTGAATTTTCTGAATTCAAAAGCATGAAAAAAAATAAAAATAAAATAAATAAAATAAAAAAATAAATTATAAACATGAAAACTAATCACTGATTAGCATGTTTATACAGAAAGATAAAGTGAAAATCAGAATCCTTCTGACACTTTAGCTTTTCAAATTTGTTCTTTTCCTGCAAGCAGCTATCACAAAATCATAAGTGCAGACCCATTTTATATATCATATTCCACTTATGACCCATTTCACTCCATCATGTCTCACTTCATTCATATTTCATTCACTCCATTCATCCATACTTCATTCATTCCATTCCATGGTCCAATTCATTTTCATTTCAGACTTTTAAATTTGATCTCTTCCTGCAATTGAGTATTAAAAATCATAAGTTGCAGGCCACTTTTCATATTTCATTCCACCTTACACCTATGATCCATTTCATTCCATTTTAATTCACTTCAGTCATGCTCCATTCCACCATATTTCATGATCCAGTTTATTTCATTTCATACTACACTCCATCCATGTTTCAAATCATTTCATTTCATGTTTCAAAGCTCCTACAGGTATATTCTGCAGATAGATATTCTGCAGCCAGACATTCTGCAACCAGCCAGACATTCTGCAACCAGATACCCTGCAGGCAATTATCCAGCAACCATTTGTTCAACAACAAATTAACCCTGCACACCTATGTCAACAAGCAAAATAAAAGGGATTATGAAGACTGAAGGATCAATGATTTTCAAAGGAAGATAAAGCATATTAAAACCATAAAAATCAAAGGAAGGGCTAAGGTAAAGTTGTGAAATTATTATGATAACAGATTATGAAAGTTATAGTATGGTTAAGTTATATGTGTGTTCCATAAAGTCATTTTAACTATTCATATTGATCGAAGCTTATCATAAAAACCTTGGACAAAATCCATTCCATTCCGCCATACCAAACCATCATTTATTAAAAATTAACGGTTAGTACTGAAGTGACCTATTAGGTCACGTCACTAATCCGAAGTATTCAGTGATGATTTTGAAATTCACACGATTTTTTTCCGCGGTCTTTTCCTCCATGACAACTCTCAAAACTCATTAATTCGTGTAAATCACCCTCACCGTATTTCACTCATCCCATAACCACTTCATGTCATCTTTTCGTAGCCAATTCCTGCTGCATAAACAAAGAAGTCATCTTTGGGGTGAAAACAACTCTCTACAACCATTTTTACTGTGAATAGAAGAGCAGTGACGGAGCAGTAAATTGAAGGTTGAGAAAAGAAGCCATGGGTCTCATTGTAAGGTCCGAACCAGTCGGAACCAAATACTTAGAGGGTTACCCATAGATTAGAGAGATGCTACAGCAGGTTGGGTGGTTACAGTTTTTGGAAAAATTCAATGGTTTTCATAAGGAGGTAACTAAGACATTTGCACGGTCCTTCAACGGATCAGAAGTTGAAATAGGAGATGTCAAGTTCACTATTACAGAATCCTTCGTTGTAGAAGCAACATAGTTACCAAGGTAAGGTGAACTATGGTTCAAAAACAAGGAATTTCAAAATGAGGCATGGAGGCAGATGCTCAAAACACCAGGTATGGATGTTTCAGTTTTCAAGAAGGACATTCCTAGCTCAGCACTGAAGAATAAATGGAAAAATATGTTGCTCATTTTGCAAAAAATTATAACTTGTGAGGGAAGGTTTGGTACCCTATATGTTTATCACATTCGGCTTATGATGCATTTCCTAGATGAAGAAATCAATTTACCCTTTTTCTTACTTCATAGCCTAAAGAGAATGGCTTCTAATGTCCAAAAGAGGGTTCAAGTCTTGGAAACCACCTTGTATCACCATGGCCTAGTTAAAATCCTAATTGAGCATCATTTGAGAAAGGTGGGAGACAATTGGGATGAGTTCCTCTTGAGGAATCACTTTGAAGAACCCAAGGAATCTCCATCTGAAGGAAAACTTGCAAGAAGAAGCAGGAGAGGGAAAATTTCCAAATCTGTTGAACTTAAAACTGGTAAGTCCATACAAGAGGACAGTGAGGAAATTATCTCTGAGAAATTGGCTGAAATCAAGAAAAAGCTTAAAAAGGAGAAGATAATAAGAAATTATTCTAAGGAGAGGGGTGAGGGACCATCTAAACTAAGACAAAGCCATAGGCTTAGAGGCATATTGAAGAAGAAAACAGTTAAGAAAACATGCATCATAAACATTGAAGATGAAGAGACACCAACTGATAGATCTCCTGAGTACCAGTACGAAGAGGATCTTGATGAAGGAGCTCCAGAGATAGACCCAGCACAACAAAAAATCTATAATTATGTTGAGTCATTAGAAAAGAGAGCCTCAGAAAGCAGAGGAAGAACTCCTAGTCCACCAGGATCTGCAATTGAAGTACTAAGAAGAGAAAAATATGAATTAGAAGTACTCAATAGGCATATAAAGAACGAAAATGAAATTTTAAAAGAACAAGTCAAACTGAAGAGTAACATGAACACAAATATCTCTCTGCAAATGGAAAAATTGTACAAGGCTAGTGAAAAGCTGAAGAAGAAAAACAAAAAGTTGAGCAGGGCACTTATAAATTTGAGATTCAAGTTGGTCATAAGGAAAGCTAGGATGCCATTGAACACCAAGCAAAGCAGAAAAAGGAGATTAGATGTCCTAGCAGAAGTTTCAGAATACATGGATTGATTGCATGAGGACATGCAAATTTTTTGCAGTGGGGGTATGTTGAGCCCCAAAGATGTCCTTTTCTTTCACCAAATTTCACTTCATTTCCTTTGTCCTTTATCAGTTATAGGCTTAAAATATCAATAGGATTGATTAAAGTCACTTTAAGAATGCATACAATGACTGACTTACTATACTTTCGTGGTTTTGTTGTTGTAGTAATTTTTTACTAGACTTAGCTACGAAATGCAGCCATTCTGTAGCTAGTCGCCTATTCGGTAGCTATCTTCATGTTCACACAGGTTACAGGTGTCACTTAAATTAAAAACGCATATGGTTGAATTCCAGAACTCACCTACATCATTCCTTGCCCTCTACGAAGTCTAAGCAAAAATCTGCAAGTGGTTATGCACGTGGAGGAAACCCAAACTAAGAAGTAGATTCCTACCAGGACAAGGACTCTACAGATGTCTTCAGCAAAGTACGAGGCCTCCACAAGAGTTCTAATTTGATTTTAATTGAAAAAGACACTTATCCCTACTTCTTCTCCAGGACAGTTATGTATTTCTCTTATAAGAATAACTCGGGAAACTGAGAGACAGTTAGCTAGATTGATGTTTTATTGTTAAGATTGTCCAAGACCGTAATACTCTGTTTTTGAAGCATTTTCCTTTAATGAAAGAAGAGCAACTTTAATACATGATCTGAAGCAATATTGAGGAGATTCATGTACTAATATGGTGGTAGAGGGCCCTTACTGCCCGAGAGGCTCTGTGCATATTGTTTAGATAAGTAACTGTAGCTCTGTTTCGTTCCTAATTTAGGCAGTTTTTTGAACTTTATGTTTTATGCTCACTTACCTCGAATGGTACAACCAATCTTGTTCTTATGAATTGTTCCAAAACATCACTAACACTGGATGAGATAGAGCTGTAGTATTTTAGAGATTAATTGCATTTTAGTTCAACTATAGTATTTCGGAGGTTAATTGCATATTAGTTCAGTTCTGTTTAATGTATTTTAAGTTTTATTAGCTAGTTGTATTCTAGTTCTGTTACATTATACTTAAAGGCCTTCATTATTTACAAACTGATCTTGTTCTTAATTTTTGGTAATACATCATTATCATAGGAACAAGAATTGGTAATGTCATTTTGAAGTCTTAACTGTTCCGCAATTTCTCATAATTTTACAAACTTGCCTCTTTCCAAAACTATTCCAAAAGATTTCTAATCTTTGAATGAGGTTTAATAAGTGACATTTTGAGTTGCAGAATGGATCAATTTTAGTGTCATAAGTTAATTCAGAGTAGGGTTCCTTACTATGTTACAAATAATCTTTTCCAAATGTGTCCCAACAAATTTCTAACCATGTGATAATTGTAAGTTGTTGTTTACTTAGAAGAACGTCATTGCATTAGACTTATCCTTTTCTCAAGTTGTTCCAACATACTTCTAGTGAAATGAATTGGACTGAGTTCATGTTATGAGTTATTTTTCTTGTCAAGTTTTGAAATCTGTGAATTAGTATTTTCTGTTTCTTAGGTGCCATACATAAGTCTAGAATAGATTTTTCTCTGTTTTAGTGTGACCAATAACTTCTCTTTGTCAAACACTTGTCCTTTTCCTCTTAGCATAAAAACACAAAACCAAAAACACTAGAAAAAAACACTAAACACAACGAAGTAGGAAGAAGATACCTAGGCACATATAGTGCACTTCACTTCAACAGTTTACTAGCCCTGGTTGACAATTTGTGACATCAATTTAGGAACACTAAGTTGAGCAGACAATCTTCCCAATTAGTCATGAGCTAATTGGAATATTCAATTTTGTTTTATTGCCTTGTTTAAAGAATAAGAGGGAAAATGAGGTCCATAATTCTCCTTAATAATGAATAAATCAATGTCAAATGTGAAAAAGACAAATCTTGGAGGCTTAATTAAAGCACTCTTGGTGTGAAAGGGGCTGGATCACTTTGACTAGGTAAACCTTGACCAAATCAAGAATGTTGTCATGGAGGAGTGGCCATCAATGAGGGACAACACAGTTTTAGATGGAGATGCTTTGTGTGAATGTAGTGATATTTTTGGATGGGGCTTAGGGTTTGCAAGCCCATATTCTATTTAAGGAAGAGATGGAAGCCATATGGAGGTTGTTGATGTACATTATATTTCTGAATATATGGTCTGTTTAGACATATATATTTGTCTTGTTGTTTAGTTGAGATAGAGTGCTGTTTAGCACAGGGTGTTCCTTATCGTTAATCCCACCTCTTCCATTGAGGAGCTCTTGGAGGAGTCTTGCACTAAATTTTCCACTATCTGGCGTAAGGCCAAGCTTCTTCTTTCAACTACAACGTAGATCCTGTTGAGGTTTGGTTGTTTTTGAAGGCTGCAGCAAGTGGTGATTAGATCTCTAGATCTAGGCCATCTCATTGCTTATTTTCAGTGGAGGAGGCTACCTTTCCATCGGGAGGAAATTATTGAATTCCATTGAGCTTATTTTCAGATCTTGGCATCATGACAACCATATTTTGATCCCTACAATGCAGTTTACTTCCAGATCTGCGTTATTTCTATAGGAGGAGTTGTAGGGTGGTTTGGTACACCATTTGGAGAGCTAATTTTCTAGTGAAGGGGATCTACATTTCAATTTGAGGACATATTGGAGGAGGCTATTTTATTGATCATATCATATCAGCCATATTTTCTAGATATGTATTTTTCAGTATATTTGCAGTCTTAGACCTCAGATCTACAACTTGTACTTCGTGTTTTGCTGAAAACCCTTGAGGGGTTCTTTAAAGGAGCTTGTATAGTGCATGGATATGGTATAGATCTATCTTTTGAGGCACATATCGGCCCTAGATCTGATTTATAATCCTTTGCTGTAGTAGAGCTAATAAAATAACCCTGTAAGGATCTTCTAGCTTTTCTACATGATTGCAACACCTCTTATTGAGGGAGTTTGTTCATTGGAGGCTTGTATTCTTGCTATGTATCTTATGGGCCATTTCTTATGTACATTTTGCTGCTGTAATAAGATATGAAAGGTCTCCATATTGGCCTCTTACTTTTTAAATGATGATCTGCAACATCGTTCCAATATTTTTCACTATATTCCGGCTTTTCCCATTAGGGAATATTAAAGAATCTCTTTCTAACAACAACTCACAAGTGACTGCTTCCCAAAACTCTTCTTTATCTTTTTGTGTCACTAAGGTTGTGGTATCAATACCTCTCCTATGTAGGTCTAAGAAAATTTCAATTAATTCATTTTCACTTTCAGACCTAAACGAGACTTCCTAAATTTTATCATCAAATATTTTGTCTTCATGAATTCTTAAAACTTTAGAGGACAAGGATTTTGTATGTAATGGAGTACCTAATATTGCAGAAATGCCTTGAATGCCTCTGGAGATGGTGTTTTTATTGTCCACAACGGTAGGCGATCTGGGTCAGGATTACTCCTCGTGTATCTCCTTCTCGAAGCCACCTTTGATCATATGAATTAATAATGGAGTCACCAAGGTAGATGCAGCCTCAAAAAACTTCCTGAGCTCCTGCTACCTTCAGAAGTTCAGCTTCAAAATTTCGGGAAAGTATAATCTTCAGGTTCCTGATAGACGCACCAAAATGTTATCACAAAATTGCACCTGATAGGCTGCTGATCAAACAATCTCATGTAACTGTTTCAAACCAATCTTGTGACTGAAGCTTAGCCTCTTCAGTCTGAGAGGGCTCTCTTAAAGGGTTAATGATATTGAATAAATATGTATTTAGATGGCTAAATCTACTAGAAAACAACTTCCTTATGATGAATATAGGTTGAAAATAGTATCAGTATGCAAAAATTGGGCTTATGGAGTCAACACTTTCAACGATTCAGTAGTGAGTTCACTTGACATGGAAGTTGACGCAAGTAAGAGTTTTTAGCAGTAGTACACACACACACATGAAACATGAAATCACACAGTCAATTCATCTATAAAGGAAGTCAGAGCATTACTTGAATGAATTCTGAGTATTAAAGATGAAAAACACTGCAAATGGGACACATAAAATATATAGATAAGATAAGCACTAAAAACTCAGTCAGAATCTCATGTTGGTCAAGAAACAAGTCTCTGTATTACTGAAACAGTCAAATTACATAAAGCTGCAGTTTTTCCAAAAAATCTCCAACCCCTGAAAAATTTGACTCTATGCCCTTTAATAGACTTGTTACATCATGAGATGATATGAATCCTGGCTATATTCATCGAATTTTTGCCTAATGATACCTTGCATTACCATAAAACATCTATTAATGACAAAATGACAGCTATCCTACTTGACAGTCCTTTTCCTAATAGGACTCAAACTGTTCATTATTACATTTAACAACCTTATCTTCCAAAGCAATTACATCTTTGACAAATATGCTTTCACATGTTTGAATTTGGGTGATGGGAGTCATCACTACATGACCTCTTGATTGACCTCCTCTAAAACTGGAAACAAAACTCTTTTTTTTAGGCAAACTAGTCTTCTTCTTCCACGAATGCTTTGGCTGCTAATTTGTCTTCATTTCGTGGTCTTTAAGTGTTGAATAACTGCTATCATGGTCCTTTAACACTTAGATAATATTCAACTTTCAAAATATGCTCCAAAACCTGCTAAAAAGGCTCCAACATAGTACGCTACGAAAGTAAGACAGTTTCGTAGCGTACTTTCCTTTCTTTGATTTGATAGTTGTATCTTTCTCTGCAAGTGATGAAAATTCAATGATCTCTTGTGGTGGCTGAACTGTGTCCGTAGGTGGTTGAACCTGTTTATTGCTCTCTAATAGTTTCCTATCATGCCTTGTCATAGGATTTCTTTCTTGGAACACAAAACCTGCATCTTCTCCCTAAAATTCTAATTTCTTTGCAGATTTAGCCTTTTTTAACTTCTGTCCACCTACCTCTATGTCCTCAACCTGGACTATAGGAGTTTCTTCTATGTCAATGACATGTAAAATATCTTCTAAATTTACTTTAGCTACTGCTCTGTCTTCTACAACCACTTTTTTCTCTTCTAAGGCCACTGTTTGGCTCCTTGTCATCCTTTTTGTTCCTGATTTACTCACAACTTGTTTTTGTTTTGCAGGTTTGGAAAATTTTGACTTCTGTTTTGCAGGTGGGACATTTGGTGTATCAAAACTCTATAATTTCTCTATCTCCGTCATAATTGGCTCACTTGGTTCTACTCTTGCAGGTCCACTTGGTTCTACTACCAATGGTTCACTCCGTTCTGCTGCTAATGGTGATGGAATTCGGGCCTAGGTTTAGGAGTTCTTGAAGGAGTAAGAGATCCAACTCAAAACCACTAAAAAATAAAAATTAGGACCAGTCTCTGCCTAAACTTTGAAGTTCATCTAAAACTAACAGTTTCATTAAACCATGATGAAACAATGAAGTGTCACACCCTTCAGATTTTGCTTGGACCTTATCTGCCATTTTTGACAAACTTCTATGTAAATAGAAAGGCAAATCAAAGGAAATATTACCAGTAAAGTGTAGAAGTAGCTTGAAATAATATGAGTAGGCTTTGTGGTATCTCCCTTCACAAGTAAAGTAATTTTGGATGATGAGCAACAATTGTGAGTAGTTTTCCTTTATGCAGCTCCTTGGAATGCAATTGGTGAGATCCATTTCATTGTTTTCAGGCTTCATAAATTCTTTGCACTGCTCCATGTTAAACTTGAAAACTTTGAACCACTTCTCCTGTCCTGTTGGAATCCCTATAGGAGTTGCAATAACGTCTGGTGTGATGGATATATTGAGCATTCCCACTTTGGTGGCTGTTCCACTGAAATTCAAAGCAAACCCTTTAGAAACCTGTACATGGAAGCCTTGTAATTTCTCACAAAACTGTAAGCAACCTGTCCTTATGAAGACTTCCACTGCTGTTGGGTCTTCATTGATCAAATTCATATTTTCTGGTTCATATCTTAGACATTGTCCACCCTTGTTTGTCCTTTTTTCTTCCATGGTTTCTTTAATGTCTTCACAACCTCACTTGATGATTTGTAGCCTCGCTTGATGGTTTGCAGCCTCGCTTGATAGTGCTCAATGTAAACCTTTGAAAACACTAGCCACAGATTTGGCTTAATGCAATAGCTCTCTAGAGCTTGATATCATGCAAATAAGGAATGAGAAATGAGAAATGACTGAATTAGGAAATATTTTGAAGTTTTGATGTCTTTCCATGACACAATGATGACTTATACATGCCTAAATTGGTGATGATAACTTCATACTTGACCATGTACCTTGATTTTATCCCTCCATGACTCGAATGACATCTAAATTACCCTTTCCCAATGATATTCTAACACCTAACAGCTAATCTGACATGACAGACTATAATGTTCCAAAATTTTAGCCTCAAAGCTAAATGGAACATTAGAGTTAGCAACAACTTTAGTCGGTGAATAAAAGGGTAGGAAAGCCTATAAGTCTCCTAAGGAGGGATAAAAACATTCCAAATGTGAAAGGGGACACTCTTTCTAGCTTAATAAAACACCTCCATGTGTGAACAGGGATAAAATCAAGTTGATTCAGTCCACTTTGACTAAGTCAACAACGCAGTTGTGGAGGAGGAGGAATCCAAGAAGGAATAACGCAGTTTTGGAGGGAGATGTATCTTTGGATAGAGATGACGTAATTGAGTGGGGCCAAGGGCAAGAAAAATCATGTTTTATTTAAGGAAGAGGATGGAAACATTATTATTCATGTTTTAGATTGTTATTCTTGTCTGCTCAGACTTTTCTCCTCTTGCTGCTTAGCAGGGTTGCAGTGCTATTTAGCACCGAGTGTTCCCGAGCGGGAATCCCAACTCTTCCTTGAGGGGCCTCATTAGGAGAGTTTGAATTCATCATTCCACATCAGGTTTTCAGGCCAATCTTCAACCAACTTCATTAGCACAGATTTTTCCGGAGATTGTGCAGTGTTGCTGGGTGCAGCAGTGGAAGGGATTGGAATCCCGGTTTCTGAGCTAGTTTCTCATTGGAGGAAGGTTTAATTCACTTGAGGGACATTTTTGGAGAACTCCAAAGCCTATTTCAGATTTGTGGTATCATACCACACATTTACCATACATTCCCAGCGTTGTTTCATCTAGGGAATGCGTTATTTTGGAGGCAGCATTCAGTGCATGGTCTAGTGGCTCCGTTGCAGTGTTTTCTTGTGATTGAGAGGTTCATCATTTCATGGGAGGAAGCCCTTGAGGGATATAAATCAGATCAGCCATATTTCATCCTTCTATACTCTTATTCTTCAGTGTTACAGTGGTGATTTAGTAAATTTCTGAATATCACATTTTGTATGCAGAGTGTTTGACAAGAAACCCTTGCTGAGTTCTCTTGTATTTTGTATAAGGAGACTAGATCTCAGTTTGTAAGATTATTTATCTAATATATGAGAAGATCTATTTGCATTCTTATTTTCTGACTTAAAACCCTCATAATACTGCGCAATCAATTTTATGCAGCAACTCCGGTATTTTGCAGTTTTGGGGTTTTTGGTTATTTTCAACTACACTAGTGTGGGAGGCCTGTTTAACCCACCTAGTTTGATTTGTTTCAGCTCTATTATTGGATTTAGGTTGTATATTGACTAATATATAGGATACAAGAGTCCATTTCACTTTTTTATTACATATGTTGCTGGAAATGCGTTTTTAGTGCATGATTCATGAGCTGTCCCGATTTTGGGATATTACAGTGGTATCAAAGCTTCAATATTGGCTCAGCCTGTGGATCTCAGGATATTACACTTTCAAGAGAGATTGATAGAGAAAATAAGGCTTCAGTATGTGAAGGAAGGAAGGAATACAAGATTACAAAGCTTCTTCCAAAATCTATGCAGAGCTTTCAAGGAGAGCTGAAGAAAATGAGATTGGAGATGGGATCTCCAAAGGGAGTTGGATCTAGAGCAGAATATAGGTTTGCACATGGTGAGTGTGAGCATGCAGCTACACACCATGATGCACAGTGTAGTCAAGTTTCCATATCTATCTTGATATTGATGGGAGGATGAAGAATGCCTAAGAGGATGACTCTTAGTAATTTGTTGTTGAAGTATGAATCTCAAACTGAGAGGTTTAGAGATCATACAGATTTCCAAGAGTTTTGCAAGATCCAGATGGAAAAGAGCAAGTAGAAGGATACAGGTGATTTATTCTATCTACTTTTTCTGGACCACCCACATGTTCAGCGGGAGCTTGGGTGAAGGAGCTAGACTCCTATTTGCAGCTTCACCATTTTTTTGAAGCTGAAGCCATCAGAGTTGCAGCGCTGCATTTCAGAGGTAAGGCTCATGCATGGTGGATTTTTTAATCTTGCTCTTTAAAAAATTCAAACACTTCCTCTTATGCAAGATTCATAGAAACATTGGTAGGAAGGTTTGGTGGAAAAATTCCTAAGGCACATGAGCAAGGAAAAATTGAGAGAAAAAAACCCTTGCATGTGATGGAGGAAAATCCACTTCAGAAAACCATGGGAGGAGCTGACGTCTTGCATTTCAAACTGTTGGAAGCAAGACCCCCAATCCATATTCTTGAACAAGAGGTCATGGGGATCTCCTTTTCACAGGAGGATCTAACTATTGAGATGTTGCCCATACACATTGATGCAGAGGAGGGAAACAACGCTGTCACATCTAGAGCACATCCAGGACCTCATGTAGAGGGAGGAGGAGCACATGCTCCCACAGGAGGGATTCTTTTATCCTTACAAGAATTTCCCCAGGATCTCATACATGGAGGTCCAAGCACAATCAGGGAGCGGCATGATTGTGCAACATTGCAGCTAGAAGGAAGAGGTAGGGAGGAAGAGCAACGTCATGTGATGAGAGGCACACACCCTTCTCTATTTCAGAGAGCTAGTGCAAAGAGGAAGCAGATTGTATTGCACGATGAGAGCAAGGGCAAGGTTGCCCAACCATATGTGCAGTATACTCTTGACATTGATGTCTCACTAAATGGAGGCATTCCACCTGGGAGGCCACCTGATCTAGAGTTGATGGAAGACATATTGTCTTTGGATTCACCACTCTTGGATTTTGAAGAGGTGAAGAGTTTGGAGGAAGAATTTGGCATGGGGGATGTCAAAGTAGCAGGCAGCAACATGAGGAGAGCTTCATATGCCAGATCACCGGCGATGTCTCTTAGGAGGATTGATCCTTACTGGAGATCTCAGCTCTTAGTAGATTACTCCAAGGATCTTGGTGCATGCATGATTCTCAATGACCCAGATAGAGATGATGAGTATATAGGGGATGATATGGTCATCTATTCACATGGCAGAGTCTTCTTGACTAGAGCTTCTAGTCTCAAGGAGAGATTGCTACTTGCAGCACATGAGGACTACATTTCCATGCATTATGATGCATACATCTCTTTGGAAGAGGAGTTCATTTGGGAGGGCATCCAACATTACATATATCAACATATGGAGGGATGCATAGCCCGAATGGTAGTAAAGAGGAGGTCACAACCACTTCCCTACTCTTTGGAGGTGAGGGAGAATTTCCAGTTGAGCCATTTCAACTCAAGATCTCAAGTGCATGATGGAGGAGGTATAATTTCATATTTTGTATGGTACTCCTTTTCCTTATTTGAGTAGCATGATGTAAGAAGAAGAATTATCTCTTCTTAAATATTGTATGATGATGTACTTGAAGCTACTTGTAGCATTGATTTTGGCTATCTTTTTGATGGTTTGTGTGGGAAGCCACATGTATCTGGGTGTTCACCATTGGCACCATATTGTAACTTCATGATTCCATATTATGAGATGATTGTGGCAGCAAACAAGTGGCTATTAGAGCACTTGTCATTTCTTATTTTGAAGCAGGCAAAGGATGCACTGCACTAGTTCCATGAGTGGAACTATGATTCACTCCCCGGTTATGATTTGGCAACTTGTTCTCATTGTACTTTGCTTCCATATATTGCTGATATGTTTATGTTCACGGGGAGCTTTGTTTGGAGAGTGGGCTTGAGATGGAAGATACCCATTAGGAGCATGATTCTCCCCACTTTATATGTTGTACATTTCAGGAGGAATCGTGGGCAAACCATGATTGCCACATCACACTTTTTCTCTTCTTGTGGGAGGAACCACTTGGAGAACTTGAGGAGGCACTTCATGGCTGAATTTTTTGCTGGGGCATCATACAAGTTGTTAGTATGAATTCTTTGTCGAAGCGTACGAAAAAGAACCACTTTAGCTACGCATAACTAATAGCCCTAACAACAATAATGGCTGCAAAACATCTTCAGATCTGCAATTAGTAGTTAAAGTGCTGAAACAAACAGATCTATAAATGGAAAGACATTAAGCAGTAAAGTAAAGAGTTTGCTCCATGCATCCAACAGACAAGACAAGAACACGATTTTTGAATGAATTTTTATATTACAGGGCACCTGGGAGGAAACAAGAAGGTGTATCCAGATCTCCTCAATGGGATGGGTTCTTTGTAGTCCTCGGCACTTCAGATCTAAGCTTTCTCTCTCTTGTAGATGTAGAAAACCCAATGTAGAAGGTAGAGCTCAATGGGAGCAACAATGGCAGAAAATGAGACCGAGTGTATAGATCCAGAGTGATCTAGTATGCAACAAAAGGTGAAGAATGAAGGGAAAACCCTCCTATTTATAACAAAATATTGGGTCATTCTAGATCTTGGTGCATGATTAAAATAATGTTAACCAAATCTAGATCCACCTCTATGGAATATTTTATTATTATTTGTTGGAGGGAAAGGGACTTTGACTTGGGTCAAATCCCTTGATTAGTGAAAAATAAATAAATAAATGATTTATTTATCTTTTTAAGGAAGTGGTTGGGATATAATCAAATAAATAATTATTTATTTGATTAATGGTGGTTGATTTGGTCATCTTTAACAAGGAATATTATTTAAATAATTATTCCTAGAAAATAATAAGATAACTATGGGTTTATCTCATTAATTTCTTTGTTTTTGGGTTAAACATGACTGGGAATAATAATTATATTATGGTTTAATTAATTATTCCTTTTGGGGTTTCCTAATTAACATAGTGAAAGCAGTTTTACTTGGGGTAAAACTGGTCTTACATGGTGTACTTGGGTCCATCTAATGATGAAGAGTTAGATGACCAAAAAATGGTGTAACACAAGTTGGCCATCATGATCGTACTCCATGGCTTGTATGAGGGAGAGATGAGGAAGCAAAAAAAGTTTTTGTTGCTGTGGTTGTATTTGGGAGAGTATGGGCAGAATTCTTCCCATACTTTTCATGAAATTTCTAAAGAGGAGGAAGGCACATTCATGGTGCAAGGAGGCTACCCTTCAGCATTGAAGGATCATGAGAGACTTCCATGTAGGAATAAGATATTCTCACATAGCAGCATGATGGTGGATGGCTTTGGCATATGGAATGTCAAAGAGAGGAGTCATGGAGCCTTATTTCTAAGGCCTACAACACTGTCACATGGGAGTGTATTCTTATTGATGGAGTGTTCTAAGGAGTATATGTATCCCTTCTTCTTGCAAATTTTTATGATGGGATCCTCATGGGGGAAATTATACATGGACCTCACTTTTAGCCTACTCACCATGCATGGTAAGAAATACATTTCTGTACTTTTTGTTTACTCCATTGAGTATTTGTATATTCTCACCATGTATGAGCAGTGCATTGCTCCACAAGAGAGCAAGAGTATTTTTGGGTTTCATGGTCACTTTAGGACCAATGTTTGTAATGATTGTAGCCCATCTATACATGAATTTTGGCAAGTGTATTGTTATCTTACCTATGTACAACTGATAGAAATTGATGCTTACTTCCACATGTTGGAAGAGCAAACATACACAACTTATAAGTTGTTGCAAAACCACTTGCCACATGACATTCTCAAACAGCAGTTGGGGGAAATGCGTAATATCCACTCGGAAAACCTTTGGTACCATCCAAAATTGCACATAAATTTCAACATTTTTCTGATTTGGATGCCAAATGGTGATGATGTGCCATTCATATTGAATGGAATGGTTTGGGTTGGCATGACTCATGATTTTGGAGGAAGATTCTTTAGAGACTCAATCTTCTTCTTGTCATTGGAGGGCAATCATGTTGCAGCCCAAGATCAGCATGCCCTCTGCACTTATCATAAGTGGAGAGGAGGACAACTTGGGATAGGCCCTCTTGCCTATCATGTTCATTTATTCATCCCACCTACATTTCAGGAGCCAAAGGTGGAGGATATTTTTCATGAGTTGCCATGTTGGAGGGTGGCTCACTTCATTTGGATGATAGCATGGGTGAGGGAGGCACTCATTCACCATGTTGTTCAACACTCCCACTTTCTGGAGGCCATGAGACAGCAAGCAGATTCTCTTGATGCAGTGATGGAGGCTATTGATGGGAGGCCACATGATGAGGAGGAGAGAAATTTTGCTCTCCCTATACATTTTCTTGAGGACAAGCAAAAATTTTGGAGGGGAGGACTGTAATGTTCCAAAATTTTAGCCTCAAAGCTAAATGGAACATTAGAGTTAGCAACAACTTTAGTCGGTGAATAAAAGGGTAGGAAAGCCCATAAGTCTCCTAAGGAGGGATTAAAACACTCCAAATGTGAAAGGGGACACTCTTTCTAGCTTAATAAAACACCTCCATGTGTGAACAGGGATAAAATCAAGTTGATTCAATCCACTTTGACTAAGTCAACAGGGTAGT
Organism: Pinus albicaulis; assembly: GCA_034641835.2. Taxonomy (NCBI): domain Eukaryota; kingdom Viridiplantae; phylum Streptophyta; class Pinopsida; order Pinales; family Pinaceae; genus Pinus; species Pinus albicaulis. The sequence goes on along the minus strand of CM076582.1, from coordinate 421,501,939 downwards.
TGTGGAGGAGGAGGAATCCAAGAAGGAATAACGTAGTTTTGGAGGGAGATGTAGCTTTGAATAGAGATGACCTAATTGAGTGGGGCCAAGGGCAAGAAAACTCATGTTTTATTTAAGGAAGAGGATGGAAGCATTATTCTTCATGTTTTAGATTGTTATTCTTGTCTGCTCAGACTTTTCTCCTTTTGCTGCTTAGTAGGGTTGTAGTGCTGTTTAGCACCGGGTGTTCCCAAGCGGGAATCCCACCTCTATCCTTGAGGGGCCTTATTGGGAGAGTTTGCATTCATAATTCCACATCAGTTTTTCAGGCCAAGCTTCAGCCAACTTCGTCAACGCAGTTTTTGCTAGAGATTGTGTAGTGTTGCTGGGTGCAGCAGTGGAAGGGATTGGAATCCTGGTTTCTGAGCTAGTTTCTCATTGGAGGAAGGTTTCCTTCACTTGAGGGACCTGTTTGGAGAGATCCAGAGCATATTTTAGATCTGTGGTATCAGACCACACATTTCCCATACATTCCCAACGCTGTTTCAGCTAGGGAATGCGTTATTTTGGAGGCAGCATTCAGTGCATGGTCTGGTGGCTCTGTTGCAGTGTTTTATTGTGATTGAGAGGTTAATCCTTTCATGGGAGGAAGCCCTTGAGGGATCTACATCATATAAGACATATTTCAGCCTTCTACACTCTTAAGATTTAGTTTTGCAGTGGTGATTCAGTAAATTTCTAAATATCACATTTTTGTATGCAGAGTGTTTGACAAGAAACCCTTGCCGGGTTCTCTTGTATTTTGTATAAGGAGACTAGATCTCAGTTTGTAAGCTTATTTATCTACTATATGAGCAGATCTATTTATCTTCTTATTTTCTAAGTTAAAACCCTCATAAGACTGCGCAGTCACTTTTATGCGGCAACTCCGGTATTTTGTAGTGTTGGGGTTTTTTGTTATTTTCAGCTACACTAGTGTGGGAGGCCTGTTTAACCCACCTAGTTTGATTTGTTTGAGCTCTATTCTTTGATTTAGGTTGCATATTGACTAGTATATAGGATCCAAGAGTCCATTTCACTCTTTTATTACATATGTTGCTGGAAATGCATTTTTAGTGCATGATTCATGAGTTGTCCCGACTTTGGGATATTACACAGACATGAAACCGCGCTTTCGTAGCGTATCTAGTGTAAATTTGACTATTTTCACTACGAAACTATCAGCAGTTTCATAGCGAAAAGTGACTTTTCTCAGTGTATTTCGCTACGAACTGTGGTTTCTTGGCTAAAATGACATTTTACGTACAAAAACTTTGGGAATTGAAATCATTCAGAAAATAATGAGTGATGTAACATGGGGGGTTTTGAAAATGAGTGAGTTTAGACCTTAGCGTAAAATTAAACAAGAAAAATTTAATATTTCCCTTGACAAGGAATATAAAAAATGAATCCTATAACCCTACTTTTGACACATGAACATATTTAACCTTGTCAAATGATGCTTCATTTTTTGGGTGATAACGTAAAGCACATGCCTGCCATTCCTGATAACTTGAAATTTTGGCAAGTATTCTGCGACGATAAAAAAGTGAACAATTTCCTTCAAAGTGAAGGTGAGTTTGAAAACTGTTCTATGGATGAAGTGTACGACAAGGATGACCAAGTCATTGAGGAAGATCAGATTTTCATACTTCAGCTCAAGGAAAATAATATTCCAAAGGGTCTCATACCTTTGGAAGAATTATTTGTTCAAGATGACGTGGCGAGAAAACCTAATTTGTTTCCCACTAAAAAAGGCATAGAAGATGTTAATATCAGAACAACGGAGTAGCCAAAGTTCATTTTCAAAGTCTTTGCCTCAAAGGTAAAGCCTAAATATGTTGATTTGTTTATTGTGTTTAAAGCCTAAAATGGGAATATTACAGTCCTCCCCTCCCAAATGTTGCTTGTCCTCAAGCAACTGCAAGGATAGTACTGGAAGGTCTCCTCCCAAGGCATGGAGTCTGAAATGTGTTGAGGAACATCTCCCCCATGTAAATCCTCCATCCCCCAAGCAATCATCCATACAAAATGAATTACCTCCCAACATGGCAACTCCTGAAAATCCTCTTCCACCTTTGGCTCCTGTAATGTAGGTGGGCTAAAAATATGATCTTGGTAGAAAAAATAGTCTACCCCATGCTGTCCTCCTCTCCACTTAGGATAAGTGAAAAGTATATGCTGATCTTGGGCTGCAATAATATTTCCCTCAAATGGCAAGATGAAGACTAGACCCTCAAGGATCTTTCCTCCAACGTTATGAAAATTTTTGGCCCAAATCATCTCATATGTGATGAGTTTGAAGTCACCATCATATGGCATCCAAACAATCATATGGCTCACCTAAAATGGAAACAGGTGTTTTTTTGTAGTGGCCACATACTCTCTCATGCTCCCATTAGAACATACAATGCAAACAATGTGGGAGATCTCTCCCCCAAGGGACACATCCAACCAATGTGTCATTCCCCCAATCATGCTTCCAACAAATATAAAAACAATAGCGACATAAGGAATCATAATGAGAACCATGCTTGCTGCCATATGTAGCAAGGGAGAAGGACAATGGTCCCTCAAATGTAACCAACGCAGTTTGGCCCTCAACTGCAAAAGAGTGTGACAAAAAGTGTGGTTTCTCAACCACTTGCTTGCTGTCCCACTCTCCTCATATCTTTGGAGAAAGTGAATGATGTATGGTGCAAAGTGAACATGTTATCCAAAATACATCTCTCCAAGTCCTCCTAGGGAGTGGTCACCAATACTGCTCATGGCCTCAAGTAGACCACAAGGTCTAGAAAAAAGAATGCTCCTCCTTGGAGCAACATCCTACACATGTATGGTTAAGGGATGCATATATACATTATACAAATAATTATGAAAATAAACAATACCATTACCATATGTCTTTCTCATGAAAATGGAGTGGCTCATAGATGAGTCTCCTCTCATCCTCAAAGAGAAAAGAGGTGGCTGTGCTAACTATTCCGAAGAGTTATGTATCTACTCCATCTTCACATGATCCATGCATCTCCTCATATGCTGATCATCCAATATCATGCAAGAAAAATGATCCTTGGAATACTCCACCAACAGCTGGGAGTTCCAATATGGATCTATCCTCCATAGTGATAGCATTGATGAACTATCATGAAGAACATCTGTCATATGTTCATCCTTTTCTTTGACATCTCCCATGCCAAAGATGCAAGTTGGAAGGCTACTATCCTTCCCCTGCTTATTTTGCCACAACGCAGAATCTGAGATGAGTGTAGAAATTAGTATACACTAAGCATGCATACATCCAGATTCCCTTGATCTCACAATATTTAACTTCTTGCAAAATACAGAATCATTCCACTGTTAATATTTTGCGGAAAATTAATTGCACACACATGTGAAGCATAAATAAAAAAAATTGCACATAACACAGTTGTTTAACGGGAAATCCTGAAGCTGAAAACCCCAACTATCATATATTATGTATCATGGAGATCATGTAACAATCCTCATACAAAGATTAGTACATCAAGCTCTCAGTACAATACAATCGTCACACACTAATAAGGAAAAATCTGCAAATCCATGCACTGTTCTTTGCCCTCCTGCTACCCTGCCCCCATTGCGTAATCCCTACTGAAGAATAGCTCTGAATGAATTCGAATTACCCTTGCCTTGACTGCGCAATCCTCATTGGAAACTCCAATGTGTGTGTGATGCAATCAATGCACCACTATAGTCACAGCAGATAGTCCATCTTTCCCTTTCACCTATCTCTCCACTGGGTCTCCACTGGAACTTCCATGCACTGTAGTTAACTGTTGTATTGTTCAGTTGATTAACAAGTTATTATTTGTGAATTAATTAACTAATTAATTCACATCACTCTCACTAGTGTATCATTAAGTTAGACTAGATACAACTAGCTCAACTGAGTCTAACTGAGTTAAACTAAATACAACTCCATAAACTACTCTTCCAACTCTGTCATAACTATGCCACTTGAGTTCTAACTGAGTCCTCCATGCATGAACCACCAGTTACCCTTGGGAATTGCATAATCCCCTCATTCCACTGATTTTCCACATATGTGCACTGAAACTAAGTGCTCCAAGAGAATAATTTGTTGTTTATTGTCAGATTATTATTAAGAGCTAATAATATTCGACACTTCTATTTTTAGATTGACGATCTATAAATAGACTTCGCCCAACATTCTAAAAATAGAATTTAATCTATTTTTCCAACTTGATAAACCATCCACACATAGCATCCTGCAACTTCTGAAATATGATCACCATGTCTAAAAATAGACATAGTCTAAAAATAGACTTGTGCCAAAAATAGCTTGCGGGTCCACTTAGTGAAGCCGACTCTTTTCACTAATCTCATAATCTTGTTGAATCTCAACACTCCCTCTCGACAAGATAGGGATTATCCTTCACCCCAATCCTGCCTCTATGGTATTCGAATTTTCTCCTGGTGAGCGCCTTCGTCAGAATATCTATATCCTGATCCTCTGTAGGAATGTACTGAAGCAACATGATATTTCGCTGCACACAATCTCTAATATGATGATACCAGATATCAATATGTTTAGATCTATCATAAAACACAGGATTAACCGAGAGTTTAATGCAACTCTGATGATCACAATGTATCATTGTGGGATCTAAATGTGAACCGAACAAACCAACCAGGATCTTCCTCATCCAGATAGCCTCACATGCAGCTTGACTTGCTGCCATGTATTCTACTTCTCCTGAACTGAGTGCCACAGATATTTGTTTCCTGCTGTACCAATAAACTGCTATAGATCCGATACTGAAAATCCCTCTTGATGTGATCTTTCTGTCTGTTGGGCTTCCTGCCCAATCTGCATCCGTGAAGCCATGCAACTTCACCTCATCCGTCTGTTTGTACCATAAACCATACTCAGATGTGCCCCTGAGATGTCTCAGGACATGCTTTCTTGCCTTCCAAAAGAGCTTGGTAGGCTTAACCATCGCTTGTGAAAGCTGGTTCACCGCATAGCATATGTCCGGTCTTGTATTCACTAAATACATGAGCGAACCCACCAACTGTCAATAAACAATGGCATCCACTACCTCTGCTGATGTAGCATCCTCTTTCTTCCAATTTTCTGGAAGAGGAGTGTCGATAGGCTTGCAGCCTTGCATGTGAAACTTCTCCAGAATATCCTGGGCATACTTTCCTTGAGACACAAATAGTTCACCTTCCCGCTACCATATTTCCAATCCAAGGAAATAATGAAGGAGGCCCAAATCCTTCATCTCAAACTCCTTTGCAAGATCTGCCTTGCATGAGTGTATCAACGGATCATCACCTGTTAGTATTAAATCATCAACATAAAGAACAATGATTAAAAGCTTACCCTCCACCACAATCTGGTATAGTTTTTCATCCGCCTCACTCTTGGTGAAGCCAAGTCCAGTGAAATAATTGTCGATCCGAGTGTACCAAGCACTTGGTGCTTGTTTCAACCCATACAATTCTCTTTTGAGCCTGCACACATGTGACTCGCTGCTGAAGATCTCAAATCCTTCAGGCTGCTCAATGTACACCTCTTACTCAATGATCCCATTAAGGAACGCAGTCTTCACATCCATCTGATGAATGTGCCAACCCATCTGCGTTGAGAGAGCAAGGATGGTCCATATGGAAGAATACCGTGCGACAGGTGCAAAGGTTTCTTCATAGTCAATCCCCTCAATCTGTGAGAAGCCCCGAGAAAAAAATCTTTCCTTATACTTCTCAACGCTCCCATCAGCAACTTGCTTTACCTTGTAGATCCATCTTGATCCTACAACTGATTTTCCCACCGACCTTGGAACAATCTCCCAAGCACTATTTCTGACAATGGAGTCATACTCCTCCACCATGGCATCTACCCATGTGGGCTCTTGCACTGCTTCTTCAAAAGAATATGGCTCTATCACGATACACTTGCTCATAAGAGCCATTATCCAGTAAATCGGTCAGGTGACTGTCTCTATCTGTGCTGTGATGTTGGGACTCCTACATTCTGTGTCGCATCAAGATTCAGTCTCTCAGCTTATGTGGTACACTTTCTGCCTTGTCTGATGTTTGGTTCTACATGAGTGGACTCCTCCACTCCATGAATCTCCTCCTGTGGCTGATCCACATCTAGAGGCTCATATTTGGTAACAAGAAGTTCCTCCTCTACATGCAAATGTATCTCCCTCTCAAGCGACAACTTCATGGCTTTCACCTCATTTAATTTTATATCCCGTCGCACCACAGTCATCCGACTGTCTGGAAAATATACACGATAATTATGGGGTGTTTCTGTGTACCCCACAAGTATCCAAACTTCTGCAGTCGGCTCCAACTTCTTCTTGGCGTCCTTTGTCACATGAATGTAAACAGATGAGTAAAAAATATTCAAGTGAGAAATATCAGGCTTCTTACCAGTAAAAGCTTCTTCGGGTGTACTCATGCCAAGTACTCTATGAGGACAACGGTTTTGCACATAAACTGCAGTGTTGCATGCTTCCGCCCACAAGTGCATCGGTAGGCCCTGGTCATGCAGCATTGCTCGTGTAGCACCCATGATTGTTCTGTTCTTTCTCTCCATGACCCCATTCTACTATGGGTTATGAGGCACTATGAGTTCTCTTCGAATTCCTTCTTTGCTACATAAGTCTTTGAATTCGCCCGAGATGTATTCACCACTATTATTGCTCTGTAGAGCTTTCACTTGCGTCCCCGACTCCTTCTCCACCAATGCTTTGAACTCATAGAAATTTGAGAAAGTTTCACTCTTATTTTTCATGAAGAATATCCATCATATACGAGAATAGTCATCAAAAAATATAACATAATACCTGTGTTTTGCTGTTGAAGCAACCGAGAAAGGTCCACACACGTCTGTGTGAATTCTCTCCAGGATCACCGAAGCACGGTTCTCCTTCTCATGAAAGGTGGTCTTCACAAACTTACCCATAGTACATCCCTTGCACTGATCTGATTGTGCAAGACTACCATTGGGAAGTCGAGTAGAAATATACTGCAAAATCTTCAAAGCGCCATGGTGAAGATGGCCCAATCTCTTGTGCCATAATTCGCCCTCATCCCGGCTCACCACTTCTTCTGCTTTGCCCACCATTGCAACGTAGCCATCTACCTCCAGTTTGTAGAGATTCTTAATTTGAACCCCTATCTTCTTGGTTTGACACATTGTTTTATGTCGAAGGAAGGCTTTTCCCTCATTGAAAACAAAATCATAACCTTTGTTTTCCAGCATTGCGACCGAGACCAAGTTCTTCTTCAGACCTGGAACATGAATAACATCCTTCAACAAGAATGGATTACCAAACTCCCTCTCAAAGGTAATTTTCCTAATTCCATTCGCACTGTACCGACCATCGTCGCCCATCTCTATATGCATCTGGAGGTCCTTCTCCTCCAAGTCACTAAACAATTCTTTGTCTCCTGTCATATGGAAAGACGCACCACTATCAAGATACCACACCAATCCCATTGCGCTTGAAACAAAGCATGCGATCAAAGAGAAATAAAGTTCAAATTGTGAGGCTAAGGCCTCTCCAGCTGCAGCTCCAACAACGTTCTTGTTCTTCTTCTTCTGTAGACAGTTAGTGGTGAAATGCCCATGTTCGTGATAGTGAAAACACTTCACTTTGGACAAATCCTGCTTCTTGCATTTAGCTTTGGATTTTGAAGGAAATTTATTCCCCTTCCCTTTCCTTGCTTTGGAAGCCAAAGTGAAATTATCTTCATCTTCATTCTTCAATGAAGATCCATCTCTGGTACCCCGCCTTATCTCCTCCTGCACAAGATCTGACCAAAGTCGCTCCCATCTCAACAGTTTCTCGCGTCCATTGACAGAGTCTTCGTAGCTATGCAAACTCTTCGGAAGCCCAAGGAGATCCAAGCTCACAAAGTATTCATCATCAAAAGTAACCCCCACACTTCCCAGTTCATCCTTGCAATAGACAAACTTCGTGAGGTATTTTGGAATACTGTTGCCCTTCTCCATTTTTATTTTTCTGAGCTTGTCTTTAAGCGCCAACTTTCTCTGGTCACTTATGCTTTGGAAAAAATCTGTCAAAGCCTTCCAAATTAAGAATGGAGTGTCTTTAATGTGAATTCTGGACAAAATATGGTCCTTCAAACCTTCCAGCATAATTCTTCTTGTCTTTGTTGTCTTCTTTTTCCATGCGTCAAGTAATGCAGCATCGCTAGATCCTGGCTTAGGAACATCGCTATCGATGAACTCCTTCAGTCCATTATCCTCCAACACCGCCTCCATCCTATCCTTATGGGCTATGTAATTTGAGCTCCCATCAAGGGCATGCTCCAATCACAACCCATTGAAAGCCATTTCAATGTATAATCAACTTCTGCACCAAGAATCTTCTGTAGAAAATTCGAATTGTCCACCAGCACAAACTCACCAATACTTCACAATTGCAATCTTCAAGAATTAACAATGCTCTGATACCATGTAGAAATTAGTATACACTAATCATGCATACATTCAGATTCCCCTGATCTCAAAATATTTAACTTCTTGAAAAATACAGAATCATTCCATTGTTAATCTTTTGCGGAAAATTAATTGCACACACATGTGAAGCATAAATAAAAACAATTTCACATAACACAATTGTTTAACGGGAAAGCCTGAAGCTGAAAACCCCAACTATCATATATTATGTATCATGGATATCATGTAACAATCCTAATACAAAGCTTAGTACATCAAGCTCTCAGTACAATACAATCGTCACACACTAATCAGGAAAAATCTGCAAATTCATGCACCGATATTTGCCCTCCTGCTAGCTTGCCTCCACTATGCAATCTCTGCTGAAGAATAGCTCTGAATGAATTCGAATTACGCTTGCCTTGACTGCGCAATCCTCATTGGCAACTCCAATGTGTGTGTGATGCAATCAATGCATCACTATAGTCACAACAGATAGTCCATCTTTTCCTTTCACCTATCTCTCCACTGGGTCTCCACTGGAACTACCATGCACTGTAGTTAACTGTTGTATTGTTCAGTTGATTAATGAGTTATTATTTGTGAATTAATTAACTAATTAATTCACACCACTCTCACTAGTGTATCATTAAGTTAGACTAGATACAACTAGCTCAACTGAGTCTGACTGAGTTAAACTGAATACATCTCCATAAACTACTCTTCCAACTCTGTCATAAATTTTCCACTTGAGTTCTAACTGAGTCCTCCATGCATGAACCACCAGTTACCCTTGGGAATTGCGTAATTCCATCAATCCACTGATTTTCCACATCTGTGCACTGAAACTAAGTGCTCCAAGAGAATAAGTTGTTGTTTATTGTAGGATTATTATTAAGAGCTAATAATAATCGACACTTCTATTTTTAGATCCACGATCTATACATAGACTTCGCCCAATATTCTAAAAATAGAATTAATATATTTTTCCAACTTGATCAACCATCCACAAATAGCATCCTGCAACTTCTGAAATATGATCACCATGTCTAAAAATAGACATAGTCTAAAAATAGACTTGTGCCAAAAATAGCCTACGGGCGCACTTAGTGAAGGCAAATATTTTCACTAAGCTCATCATATTGTTGAATCTTAACAATGAGAGTGGGTAAAAATGATGTTGAGAGAATGCCTCTCTCCTCCTTGAGTCCACCCAAGACTCTCAGCCTTGTAAAATGACCTCCCAAGGTCTCCACTCCTCTGAAATCAATGAATGGTGCCTCAAAATGTGAAGCATCTCTCATCATCTGCTGATCTGGTGGTCTCCTTGGTGAAATGTCTCCATGCAATGAGACATCATCATCAAGAGAAAACTGCATACATGAATGGAAAGACTTGTCCTTTCTCTCACTGCACAATCCACTCTTCCTCTTAGGTGCATCAACCTCATGAAATAGACAGGGGTGTGTGCTCCTCATCACATGATGCTGGTCATCCTCGCTATCTCCTCCTTTTATCTCCATAGTTCTACACCCTATCATCAATGGCACATGTGAATTATGAGTTGTGCCTTGATATCCACATGTGAGATCTTGGGGAATTTCTTGCAATGATACAAGAATCCATCTAGTTGGAGCAAGAGCTCCTCCTTCCTTTGCATGAGGTGCTAGATCAACTCTAGAAATGGCAGCGCTGTTTCCCTCCTCCTCATCAACATGTATGTGCAACCTCTCAAGAAATGGACCTTCTCTTGAAAAAGAGATCTCCATGTCCTCTTGTTCAGGAATATGAGATAGAGGCTTTGCCTCTGACAAGGTATGATGCAAGATGCCATCCTCCTCATTGGTTTTTAGAAGTGGAATGGTGTTTATAGTTCCATCCATCACATGCAAGGTTTGTGTTTGCTTGAGTTGGTTTTCATTCACCACATGTGTTTCAGGATTCTTTTTATCAAATCTTCTCACCAATGTTTTAATGAACCTTGCATAAGAAAAAGTATTTGAATTCTTTAAAGTAAAAGACTCAAATATCCACCTGCATAGGCCTTACCTCCAAAATGTAGCATTGCTACTCTGATGGCTTCATCTTCAGAAATTTGGTGGTGCTGCAAAAATGTGTCTAGCTCTTCCACCGAAGCTTTGGCTGAACATGTAGGGGAACTATCAAAGGTAGACATAAGAAATCTATCCACATTATGCTGCTTGCTCCTCCTCACCTGGATCTTGAAAAACTCTGGGAAAGTGATATAATCTCTAAACTTCTGAGTTTGAGATTCATATTCATGCAAGAAACCACTAAGAGTTCCCCTCTCAGGCATTCCTTCTTCCTCCCTCTCTTTCATGGAAAAAATGGGAATGTGACTACGCTGTGCATCATAGGGTGTGGCTGCATGCTCACACTCCCCACAAGAAAATCTAGAATTTGACTTAGTTTCAAACCCTCTTGGAGATTCTGTACACATCTCCCTCACCTTATTGAAATCTTCATGAATGCTCTGTACAGATCTTGGAAGAATATTTGTAAGCCTATCTTCCTTTCTTCCTCCACATAATGGAGTCTTCATCCTCTCTTTTCTTGATAGCATCATGGCTGAGATCCACAGGCTGAGCCAAGATTATGATTTGATACCACTGTAATATCCCAAAATCGAGAAATTCTACACTATTGGGAATATCTTAAGATATTCCAAATGTGGAGATCCAACAATACATAAACATAAACTGGAAATAGCAGTGAACAACATCATACCAAAATTTATGGAAACCATAGAGCCATTTTATTATGTATATCAGCAGCAAACATGTACAATACAACTCAAACGATCAAGGAAAACAAGCCTCTCATGAATACATGTGAAAAGATGGAAGGCTGCTCTATTTTAGAATGCTCATGAACATGTACTGTGCAGTCATAGAAGGTACACTTCTACATGGGAATGTACTACCTCAAGACAATTCTGGAAGGATCGGCTGAAATATGCAAAAACTGCAAAATGCCGGAGTTGCAGGGTAGCAGCTGCAACTCAAGAACTGGAAATGGATGGAGAAGGCTGAAGATGTTGCAACCGATGAAAATACCTCCTCCACTGGATCTTCCAAGTGAAAGGTTGATCCTAACACTGAAGATCTCACCCTCCAATAATCACTGCAATCCCTCACTGCAAATACAAACTGAAAATAACACAGTCATTGAGGGATACTGCGCTGTAGGTACAAGAAAATGTATTGGCCAAGTGCCAAGATCTGCAATATGATCCAAGGGCTTCCAAACTGATCTCTCAAAGGAAAGAGAGCCTCCTCCTCTGAAAAACAAGTGATGGAAGTGGTGTAGTGAACCCTCACTGCAACACCCTGCAACACAACATTATTCTGTTGCTGAAATAATGCTGTAGCTGAAGGAGGATGCTTGGCCTCAAGCCTGGATGTGAGGAAAATCAATACAAATCCTTCAAGAGGCCTCTCAAGAAAGGAGAAGGATTCCTAAACAGGAAATCCTTGTGCTAAGAAGCATTGCAACTCTGCTAAACAACAAGAGAATGCACAAAGTCTAAACATACCATAAAATCAATAATCTAAATCATGAGTAAAAATGGCTGCCTTGCCCTCCTTTTAAACAAGTGAAAACCCTCTCTCCATGGGTCTCACTCATTTGGGTTTCCTCCACCAAATAACCCTCTTCCCATTCATACTGCGCTATCTATCCAAGTGTTCTCCACCTCCTATCCTAGCGCTGTTGACTTGGTCAAACTTGACCTTGTCTCCATGCAAATGTTCTCTTTCACACATAAGGGTATGAAATCCAGCTCTTATGACTACCCCCTTTCACATATGAGGTATTTTATTCATGTTTTTAATATGCATGGGCTTCCCTACCCATTTATTTAGCTGCTAGGTGATAAAAACAGAACTTTAATATTCCATTTAGCTGTGTGCTAAAATGGGAATATTACATAAATACATACTTGTACGTGATGCTTTTAATCATTATTAATCCATTATGTTGTTAATTAGAGGAATTTAGAAACAATATCTATTATTCTTGTTATTAGTTAATTTGATGAGTGTTTTTAATAAATTCCTTCTTTCTCGTAGGAAGGCTTGGTGCAGGAATGCATTTGAGTACGAATTCACCAAATGCATAAAAGCAACAACTGGGTAGTTGAATTGATGTAGGTGAAAATATCAAATTTGTGACCAAATGGAGCAGAATCTCTAAATTCTGAGATGTGGGTTGTGTTCAAAGCACCATTTTTCATATAACTTAGAAACCGTTTGGCGAAATTCGGCTTCGTGAAGGAGTTATTGTCAGGGGAATATTCCACTGAAAACCATTTCTGAACGTGAACGTATTGGGTCTCTATGAATATTGCTACTCTGGTTATGTTTGGGGATTAAAACAAATCTTAGTTTACCCATCATTTTATGAAGAGCACAAATTAAGCGCGCAACCATATCTATTATCTCTATCAAAATCCATTGAAGTGGACTACATTTCTTCGCTCGAGGTTGGGATTTTACAAGCCATAGTACCATGAATTATGAGGAGAAAGACAAATATAATACTAAGGATTATGGGAAAATAATATGTCGACCCATTGATAAATCAAACATATGGTTCCTTTTTTTAAAACAATTTAACATTTGTGAAGACATTTGTTGATGGAATATTAGTTCACAAGGATTACATTTGGCCTGTTGATACAAATTTATATCTACAACCTCCTACAATTCTTGTAAAAGATGCACACAATGCTGGGCTCGTAATTGTGGAAGGTTTTTTTTGGTACTCTGTTTCCGAGAAAGTTTAGATCATGGCTCCTAGACCATCGGATTAGAAGTGTATTAATGAGAATGTGAAGCCAGGTCGAAATTTCACCACAATACATCAAGTTCGTGCTAATGCTGAAGGTGTTCTGTCAATTTCTACGAAGAACCAATTGCAACACTGAGTTTTTCGTCATTGTATCCATCAATCATGATGGCATATATTCTTTTGTTATTTGGTGAGGACAGTGGACATTGCAGAATTCAATCTCCAACCAGCGTGTGTAAATAAAACACAAAAGAGGTAATAATCTTTCATTGTGGATTGAAGGAATATATGCGTCCACATCTAAAAAAGCAATGGAAAATTCTGTTGTCGACTGGAGAAACTCATCATTTTATAATAGAGCCTCTACGATGGATGGTGCAAAGGAAGAGATATCATTGTTGGATGATTTAACATAGGCATAATATGATATCTGAAAGGCACGATTACTCGAGGGTCGCATTCTTATTCTTGGACCAAAGATTTCAAATACAGAAAAAACGTGTTGTGGAGATTTTGATATCATTTCTGAAGCTGCGTTGAAGGAGAGCACTCCATATTTACAAAGAAGCCAATACCATTTTTTTCCTGAGTCGTGAACCATTCAGTGCTTTAGCGTGGCCACTAGGGAAATTTTTTATTTGGAAATTGTATCAGTGGAGAAGCATGCAAGGAATTAAAGTTCGAATAATTGTGGGACTTGTACATATAGAGCCTAAAGGCCATATTCAAGATAGACTTGATGCTAGGGCTATCACTGTAGCTAGTTTCATGTACTGTGCAATTCCAGCTCTCATTTTATATAGGGTTTATGGAGGTATCTCAATGTTTGCCAATATTATGCTGATGATGATGGCCAGACTGTTTGTTAATGGAATTTATGCACTCATTACCATAGCTGTTTCAACTGATCTCGACACACACATCTCTCTTAGGGGCAATTCGAGAGCTTTGGCAACCGTCATGACTATTATAAATGGTATTGGGTCTATTGGGGTTTCCTTGGGGCCACTTCTGACCGACTTTATCTCTACAGATGGATGGACTGATGTATTCATTATTCTCATGCTTTCATCTTTAATTTCTGGCCTTCTTTTGACCCGCTTAGTTGTGGCAGAGATTGTGGATAAGATTGCCAAGGAAAAATAAAAGACCGCATCTTCCAGCAATAGTAGCATCCCACAAAAAGAGGAATGATTTATCCAATTTGACATTTTGTTTCAAAACCAATTCTCATTCCGAAAAATTGTAAAACAAATAATATTCTATATTTTTCTTGGTTGAAGCTCCAGTTTATAATTAAAAAATGTATATATATCAGTTTCCGTAGTCAATGAGGTGGAGTCGATCAATTGGAGGAATAAGTTAGTCCGTCCATCAATTAGACAGAATGCAAAGGTAGTGATTCTGTCAATTAGACAGAGGAATTGCTTCTGAAATGTAGAGGGGTGGATCGATTAGATAGAAGGTAGTCCGTCCATCAATTGGGAAGGGCGCAGAGTCCAGCAATTAAATTCCTCAGGTGTCAAAGTCGAATTTCTCAGGCGTAGGAGTGAGTCCGTAAATTAGAGGGAAGAATTTCTTAGTTGTAGAAGATGAATCTCTTTTGATTTGCAAATCCAACATCGAATTGCCTAGCACAATAATTGTAATGGAGCAACAACAGATAATGTATTTTGTTGATTAATATTTGATTTGATGTTCTGATTTAATTTAATAAATTTTGGCTTCTGCATTTGTTTTTTATGTAAGCATTGTAATTTTTGTTTTTAACGTTGAGTTAGTTTAGGACTTGCTCCAGGGAGTGGCAAGGATCCACCGCAACCTGGAGTCAAGTCCCTTGTCTTCATAGATTTAGGAATTATTCTTTAGTTTAATTTGTAGAATTATATTTTTTATTGATTGTTTTTAAATAGCATCTAATATTTCCTAATTATGCACTTAGATCATTATTTTGTTTTTCAATTTCTGAGTTTGATTTAGTAGTGAGAACAGATTGTAATGTTTTAATTTTGAATAAGTAACACTACCATTTAGAGTTTAATTCAAGGTTTGATTTGTTCATGCATAGCGGGATTTCTCTTAAGAATTAAATCTCTTTTAAATTAGAATTATCCTTATTTTCGTAGTATAATCACTTCTTTATAAGAGAAAGTTTGAGCGTGGATTTAATTGTGCATGTAGTGGTGATTTAAAGTTTTCATTATCAAGTGGCATGAGTTTGATTTAGTTTTCATTATGAGTTGCATGCTTTCGAAGAGTGAGTTGTTTTTGAATAATTTGTTTCACCTAGATTAAAATATTTAGATTGCAAGTTTCTCATCATTCATTTGAAATACGATTTTCAATAGGATCTTTTAGATGTCATTTTACATGAGGCTGAGTGGTTTTCTCCTAGCAATAGTTAGAACTACCCTTTGTTAATTTCAATCTTGAATTTGTTATCAAGAGTAGTTTAGATAGTTAGTTTCAAGCGTGAGTTGTCATTAGAATCATGTGTGACCTTTTTGCTTATTAGTTTCAAGTTAGTGAGAAGAGTTAGTAGATTAAGGTTTTCAAGTTATCATAGGAGATTTAAAGTAGAATGTGAGTGCGAGAATGTTGAGGATTTCTTGTAGTTTAATTGCAGTATGGAGTTTTCTTGATAGGAATTAGTTCAGTGAGTTTTATTTTCAAGATTGTTTATTTGCGAGCAAATGTGTGTTTCATTCCAGTGTCTAGTTTATCATTACAAAGGAATATATTTATACTTTGACCATTAAGTTGAGCCAATACGCAACACAACTTGTATTTACGACTTCTGGATTGATAATTAATATTGAGAGGTTTAATCCGACAATTAAGCCGACCAACATTTTGGCGTCGTTGCCGGGGAGTTGTATTTTGGCTCAGCTTAAATTTTTCTTACAGAGTTTCAAGGGTATTGCAGGATGTCAGAGGGTGGAGAGTAAACGGTAAGACATGAGTGAAGAGACACGCATCCACTTTTGTGGGGTTGCTCCAAAGTTTGGCCATCTCGCTTATCTCTTGAACTTTTATTTCCTTTCCTGTAGAAGCAGGATTTAGACATTTAATTTCCGAAATGTTTTTCTTTTAGTAGATTAAATATTTCTTTGATTCAACATTTTTCCAATAAGTAGTTCCCTTCCTTTCATGCAATTTTATTTTTTATGCAAGTGTGGTGAGCTTTATTTAAACCAATACCTTTTAAAATTCATTTATCTTCAGAATCCAGTCTTCAACGATATATCATTTTTGGGGTACTAAAATAAATCTCGTGTACTAATCCATGTGATGACAAAATGTACTATTTTGCTTGTTGAAAACAAGAAAATGGTATTTTGAGGAATCATTCAATGAGGAGTTTTTATGCTGCTACAGAGACGAACAAATCATCCGATGAATTATTCACAAGTGTTGAATTTAATATCTTGCTTGAAAAAAAATTTAATATAATTAAATCTTTGATTTCGAAATTGGATGATTTGCAGGAACAAGAGAAGGATAAAGAACCACTGCTTATCCTATGTGCCAATTGTAGAAAGAAACATTGCCTTGGAAAGTGCCCACTTAGCGATCTAAAAGTTTGCGAAATTTGCGAGGATGGTCTTGCAATCGAACATTTCCCATCACTACCGCAATTACGAAAGGTACTCAGGGAATCAAGTAAGGAATCAAATCAACCGATAGGTATAACTCAAAACCCAACACCATTTGATACTTGGAATAATTATTATTTTCCTGAGCAGGTTCCTCAACATGTTTATAATCCTGGAATTTCATGGAAAAATTTTAATCCTCCTCCAATTAAATATCCTACTTCATGGATGCAGTGGCCCTCTCCTTAGCCCTCATCCTCAAGCCACATATCTCCATGGCATCAAGAATTGTTTGGATCCTTATCTCTAGGGCAATATCCCATGCAAATTCAATCATATGAGCACCAACAACAACCACATTTTATTTCCAACACACCATTAAGTTATCCTCCTCCATGGTCCCAACCGTATGTGCAACCTTACCCTACGCCTAACCCTAATCCATACCCTAACCCTAATCCATACCCTAACCCTAGTTCATACCCTAATCCATACCCTAGTCCTAATCCTAATCCACACCCTAGACCTAACCCTAATTGTAATTTAAAACCGAAACCTAACCCTAGTTCAAAGCCTAACCCCAATCCAAATCCAAACCTTAGTCCAAGCATTAACCAAAACCTTAGCCCAAACCACATCATAAAACCTAATATAAACCATCAAGTTGCACAACACTTTGAACCACCTATTCTTCTCGTTGATTCCCCTATTGAAAATAATTCTACATCTTCCATGTCGGAAAAGGGAATGAATTCGGAAACTTCCCCCATTACTACAGAGCATTTACCCCCGGAAGATATAATTCAAAGAACACAAGAGGAGCAATCTTTCATTAGAAATTGTTCTAAAAATGTTGTTGAAACTCAAAACCCTAGAATCTCTCACAACCATTCTTGTAAATTTGAAAATCAAATATTTGAGCCTGAACTTGAGGGATTTATATCTTGTCTTTCACCAGATTCTTTGTGCCTCCAGGAGAGTGAATATCAAATTGTGGAAGATTTGCATCAGTTGGAGAATCATAAATATGTGGATTTCATTGAATCTTGGTTTCGAGCAGTCATCAACACATCTTATTTCCTCAGCATTCAGAAACTCTTGGTACCATATCAATTAAAGCAAATTATTTCTCATGCTTTTGTATGTCTTGAAGTCTATTCTTTAAAACTAAGTGTGAGTATAATCAACATTTTGTTACGCACATGGCTTCATTGGAAGTAATCCTATACTTAAACGGGAGTCTTTTGCCTCTTAGGGTAAAGTAGGGTAGGAGAATAAATGAATAAAGCAGTTACAATGCTCTTAGGGTTTTGAATTTTTATGGTTGTTAAAACTAATTTTGATCCACATTAATTTTTAACACACACATTTGTGACAAATCTTGTTGAGTACAATTCACTCTAATACCTCACGATTTTGCAAAAGTAACCATGATTAATCGCTCTTATAAGTTGTCGTCTCGGATATGTATTTTTAGTTTCCCTTAGAAGGTACTATTGGAAAAACCCCTATGGTGGACCACTCTTGTAAGATCATAATAAGCTATTCAAGAGAACACTAGAATTCTTAACTCAAAGAATCTTTCAGTCATTGTCTGGGATATCTTAAACAAGTCTTTAGGGTAGAGGAATTAGCCAAAAATAATTAGTCATTAAAATTTTTTCATGCCACCCTGTACTCTTAAGGAGTAGATATGTCTCCCCACTTATTAAGTAACCTTTAAGGTTAATCATAATCATAGCTTACAAAAATTTAGGGAAGGATAGGAGGTCTCACGATGAGCCGACCTACCATGATCATGAGATCTTGCACGTGTGACATTACTGCTCCTGGTCACCAAGCCAGAGTAATGGCTTTCAGCCAAAAATCTGGAAGATAGGAGGTCTCATCACGAGCTGGCCTATTCATTCATGTTACTTCCTGTGAGTGGCACTGCCATCAGCTGGTTACCAAGCTAGGACAATGGCCTTCATCTAAAGTGGCAAATTAGCTAACTCTGAATTTGTATCTAGTAAGTGGGATACTGACATTTCGCTAGGTTAAAAGACATCCTTTTCGAGGTTATGGACACCTGTGGGCAGCAGGGCCATGTCTGTGGTATTAAAGTTAACTGCATACTATGATTTGCTTGGTTATCCTTCTCTTTCCCTAAGTCTCATCCTTTTTCTTCGACAATGGTTTTAAGACAATTTGAACATGATGCTTTGAGTTATATCTTTCAAAAATTGAAGAATATTTAACGATGTGGTGCCCTTAGTGAAGGTAATCCTTTGTAATATATTAAGAGGAAATTTATTTTTGAATCCGAACAACAACAGAATTTAGAGTGCTCGATAAAGAGGTTGTTGATTGGTATCATAACTCACTTTAATTTTCATGGTATTCAGAGTGATGAATTACTTAATGCCGATTACTCACAAGGTGTTGGTTGCCGACAATGCGTATTGATTGTAGTTGCCTCTAAATATGTGTTGAATGACCTAGGTATGAGATTGTTATATTAGGTGCAAAAATCTTGTGTTATTCCTTTTGCAACAGAACTTTTTCAACAAAATTTGATTTTCATCATAATACTTTGGGCATAAACAAAATTCATCTGGGACAAGGTAACATGTATGTGCAAACACTATTTTCTCCATCATGTCTACTTTCGGTACCTGATCTTGTTTTATCATTTTGCATGGTTTTAGATGTTGCGCTCGAATGAAAGCATTACAATACATTAGGAATCTTCATCCTTACTTGCTAAAATATTTGCTGACATTTTCCCTATCTTATTTCATCGTCTTATAGTTTTGGCTTGCACGAGGACGTGCAAGAAGTTTAGTGTGGGGGGATGTTGAGCTGCATATTTGTCAAAAAATTTACGATTTTTATCAAATAAATACATACTTGTACCTGGTGTTTTTAATCATTATTAATCCATTATGTTGTTAATTATAGGAATTTAGAAACAATAGCTATTATTCTTGTTATTAGTTAATTTTATGAGTGTTTTTAATAAATTCCTTCTTGGTTGCAGGAAGGCTCGGTGCAGGAATGCATTTGAGTACGAATTCACCAAATGCATAAAAGCAACAACTGGGTAGTTGAATTGTTGTAGGTGAAAATATCAAATTTGTGACCAAATGGAGCATAATCTCTAAATTCTGAGACGTGGGTTGTGTTCATAGGACCATGTTTCATATATAGTGAAACCTTTTGGTGAAATTTGGCCTCGTGAAGGAGTTATCGTCAGGGGAATATTCCACTGAAAACCATTTCTGAACGTGAACATATTAGGTCTCTATGAATATTGCTACTCTGGTTATGTTTGGGGATTAAAAAAAATCTCAGTTTACCCATCATTTTATGAAGAGCACAACTTAAGCGCGTAATCATATTTGTTATCTCTATCAAAATCCATTGAAGTGGACTACATTTCTTCGGCCGAGGTTGGGATTTTACAAGCCATAGCACCACGAATTACGAGGAGCAAGACAAAGATAATACTAAGGATTATGGGAAAACAAGATGTCGACCCATCGATAAATCAAACATATGGTTCCTTTTTTTAAAACAATTTAACATTTGTGAAGACATTTGCTGATGGAATATTAGTTCACAAGGATTACATTTGGCGTGTTGATACAAATTTAGATCTACAACCTCCTACAAGTCTTGTAAAAGATGCACACAATGCTGGGCTGGTAATTGTGTAAGGTTTTTTCTTTAGTACTCTGTTGCCGAGAAAGTTTAGATCATGGCTCCTAGACCATTGGATTAAGAGTGTATTAATGAGAATGTGAAGCCAGGTCAAAATTTCACCACAGTACATCAAGTTCGTGTTAATGCTGAAGGTGTTCTGTCAATTTCATATGAAGAACCAATTGCAACACTGAATTTTTCATCCTTGTATCCATCAATCACGATGGCATATATTATTTTTTTATTTGGTGAGGACAACAGACATTGAAGAATTCAATCTCCAGCCAGAGTGTGTAAATAAAACATAAAAGAGGTGAGAATCTTTCATCGTGGATTAAAGGAATATATGCGTCCACATTTGAATAAGCAATGGACAATTCTGTTTTTGGCTGGAGAAACTCACTGTTTGATAATAGAGCCTCTATGATGGATGGTGCGAAGGAAGAGATATCATTGTTGGATGATTTAACATAGGCATAATATGATATCTGAAAGGCATGATTACTCGAGGGCCGCATTCTTATTCTTGGACCAAGATTTCAAATACAAAAAAAACGTGTTGTGGAGATTTTGATATCAGTTCTAAAGTTGCGTCGAAGGAGAACACTCCATCTTTACAAAGAAGCCAATACCATTTTTTTTCCTGAGTCGTGAACCATTCGGTGCTTTAGCGTGGCCACTAGGGAAAGTTTTTATTTGGAAATTGTATTAGTGGAGAAGCATGAAAGGAATTGAAGTTTGAATAATTGTGGTACTTGTGCATATAGAGCCTAAAGACCATATTTCTGATAGATTTGATGCCAGGGCTATCACGGCAGCTAGTTTCATGTACTGTGCAATTCCAGCTCTCATTTTATATAGGGTTTATGGAGGTATCTCAATGTTTGCCAATATTATGCTGATGATGATGGTCGGATTGTTTGTTAATGGACTTTATGCACTCATTACCACAGTTGTTTCAGCTGATCTTGGTACACACATCTCACTTTGGGGAAATTTGAGAGCTTTGGCAACCGTCACGGCTATTATAGATGGTACTGGGTCTGTTGGGGCTGCCTTGGGGCCACTTCTGACTGGCTTTATCTCTACAAATGGATGGACTGATGTATTCATTATGCTCACGCTTTCATCTTTATTTTTTGGCCTTCTTTTGACCCGCTTGGTTGTGGCAGAGATTGTGGATAAGATTGCCAAGGCAAAAGAAAACACCACATCTTCCAGCAATAGTAGCATCCCACAAAAAGAGGAACGATTTCTCCAATTTGAAATTTTGTTTCAAAACCAATTCTCATTCTGAAAAATTGTAAAACAAATAATCTTCCATATTTTTCTTGGTTGAAGCTCCAGTTTATAATTAAAAAATGTATATATATCAGTTGCCGTAGTCGATGAGGGGGATTCGATCAATTGGAGGAATAAGTTAGTCCGTCCATCAATTAGACAGAACATAGAGGTAGCGAGTCTGTCAATTAGACAAAGGAATCACTTCTGAAATGTATAGGGGTGGATCGATTAGATAGGAGGTAGTCCGTCCATCAATTGGGAAGGGAGCAAAGTCCAACAATTAAATTCCTCAGGTGTCAAAGTCAAATTTCTCAGGCGTAGGAGTGAGTTCGTAAATTAGAGGGAAAATTTATTAGTTGTAGAAGCAGAATCTCTTCTGATTTGCAGATCCGACATCGAATTTCCCAGCACAATAATTGTAATGGAGCAGCAACAAATAATGTATTTTGTTGATTAATATTTGATTCGATGTTATGATTTAATTTAATAAATTTTGGCTTCTGCATTTGTTTTTTATGTAAGCATTGTAATTTTTGTTTTTAACATTGAGTTAGTTTAGGAATTGCTCCAGGGAGTGGCAAGGATCCACCGCAACCTAGAGTCGAGTCCCTCGTCTTCATAGATTTAGGAATTATGCTTTAGTTTAATTTGTAGAATTATATTTTGTTTTGAATTGTTTTTAAATAGCATCTAATATTTCCTAATTCCGCACTTAGATCATTATTTTGTTTTTCAATTTCTGAGTTTGATTTAGTAGTGAGAATAGATTGTAATGTTTTAATTTTGAATAGGTAACACTGCCATTTAGAGTGTAATTCAAGGTTTGATTTGTTCATGCATAGCGGGATTTCTCTTAAGAATTAAATCTCTTTTAAATTATAATTATCCTTGTTTTCGTAGCATAATCACTTCTTTATAAGAGCAAGTTTGAGCATGGATTTAATTGTGCATGTAGCGGTGATTTAAAGTTTTCATTATCGAGTGGCATGAGTTTGATTTAGTTTTCATTATGAGTTGCATGCTTTTGAAGAGTGAGTTGTTTTTGAATAAATTTTTTCACCTAGATTAAAATATTTAGATTGCAAGTTTCTCATCATTGATTTGCAATATGATTTTCAATAGGATCTTTTAGATGTCATTTTACATGAGGCTGAGTGGTTTTCTCCTAGCAATAGTTAGAACTACCCTTTGTTAATTTCAATCTTGAATTTGTTATCAAGAGTAGTTTAGATAGTTAGTTTCAAGAGTGAGTTGTCATTAGAATCATGTGCGACCTTTTTGCTTATTAGTTTCAAGTTAGTGAGAAGAGTTAGTAGATTAAGGTTTTCAAGTTATCATAGGAGATTTAAAAGTAGAATGCGAGTGCGATAATGTTACATGATTGAGGATTGCTTTGTAGTTTAATTGCAGTATGGAGTTTGCTTGATAGGAATTAGTTTAGTGAGTTTTATTTTCAAGATTTTTTATTTGCGAGCAAATGTGTGTTTCATTCCAGTATCTAGTTTATCATTACAAAGGAATATATTTATACTCTGACCATTAAGCTGAGCCAATACACAGTACAACTCACATTTATGACTTCCGGATTGATAATTAATATTGAGAGGTTTAATCCGAAAATTAAGCCGACCAACAGTTCCCCTTTGTTGTTACAGTGTTTGGGCCTCTTTTCAAGCTGTAATTTCCAATGATGATTTTCATCATGGCCTTCTTTTGAACAATGTTTACAAACCACTTTTTCTCCCTCTTTCTTAACAAATGCATTCTTTTTTCCTTTAACTTTTCAGGTATTCTCTTTTTTTTTACCCTTAAAAGGTTTGTTTCTACCCTCATCAAAAATGTTTTTCCCTCTAGCTTATAGATGTGTGGCCTGAACACATACCTCATGTAGAATTGTGGGGTTAAAGATGAGGATAATATGTCTTAGGTAGCTATGTAAGCCTCCTATGTACTTGAGAAAAGTATCCTGACTCTGCAAATCTACCCCTACTAAGAGATCTTTTCTCCTAAATTCTTGGGTGTAAACTTTCACATTATGTCCTTTCAATTCTCTGAAGTTTTGCTAGTTCATTATAGCTTTCTGCATATGAGCTAATGGATAAAATTGTTATTTTATTGCAGTAATGAAATCATTCCATGATAGGATAATCTTACTATTCTTCTTGATCTCCTCCTTTGTCTTGGATTCCCACCAAACAAGTGTTGCACCTTCCATTCTCAATGAAGCTAATTAGATTTTGGTATCATCATCTTGAAGGTTTTGGATTCTCAAATAGACCTCCAATTGCATAATCCAATTATCAAGATTTTCTGCATTGACTTCACCATTAAACATTGGCAATTCAAACTTAACATCAAGTTTTAGAAAAGGGCTTTTACCAGTGTTCTTTGACTTGTGTGGTTGATGTACTGAAGATGAAGTATAGGATGATGATGATGAGGGTGAGGATGGTGACTTTCCACTACCTCCATTTCCTCCATTTCCCTTCTTTGATTTATCTTCATCATTTTGACCTCCTGATGATCCTTGCCCTTCCTTGTGAAGTTTGGATCCTTTTCCTTCTATTTTCTCATTCCTGTCTTGATAAAGGAATCTCACCATCTCAGTCATGTCAAGGAATGATTTCCTGAACACTCTTTCTTCCTATTTGGGATCTATTTCTTGATGGGTTTATCCTTCCTCTGGAGGCATGCTTAATGTTGCTTTTGCTTCTTTAGGAGGTGAACTAGGTGGTGGATAATGTGGCAATCTTGCCCTCCTTTGTTGTGGCTCACTTTGAGACCCTATTTCTTCCACCAATTTACCTTCTCCTCCCTTGAGCTTGAGCCTAGTAAGCATGTGAAAAATTTCAAACAGTTACAAAAATATTTGCACACAACAACACCAGAGAATAAACTCTAGCTCTGATACCAAAATGACCTGAAAGGACTGTATTAGTTTGCTGTGCTAAGTGTCTTTCAGTTACAAAACATGTACATATTTTTCTCCATTTTTTTTCTTAAGTATTGAGGAATTTAACCATGAAACATAGATGAATTTGTGAATTATAAGCATGAAAATAAGCCTAAATAACACTGAACATTAGTGTATAACAGAAAAATAAAATCACACATAAGATTTACACAACAGGCATGATGAAGCAGTTCACCCCTCCTAGGCTACATCTGCTGGTCCAGCTCCCAATGGCATGTCCATCTTTCATTATGCTCAAAATTTTGCAAATACATGTGTTTACAAGACTCCAATGGTTGTTTTCTATGCACCAATGGCTGCAGAATGCTCAAATTAGTATAGGTAGACTCTTGTTTCACTAAATGTGGAGAACTGCAGTTAAAATTGGCCATTTTTCCGAAATTTAGTGGCGTGCTTAACCTCTGCCATGCTAACCATCAGATTTAATAGTTAAGATGTGGGGGTGGCCACATGCCAACCCCTGAACCCCTCGGTCACATTTAAATGAAGTGGAACTAACCTCGCAACCATAGTTATATGGTGGTGAACTAAAGTTTGGGTCGGCGTTAACGCCTAACTGCGCGAAGAATCTTCAACCAACTGCGACATGTGATCGGTGAAAGTTATGATAGCATTCATATTTTAATGTTATGGTTTGTTAATGTAACATGCGAACACAAATAGTTGGGGCCGCCAACAGTCCTCCCCCCCCGCCATATGCGATGTTTGTAATTTTTAAATAGTTATGGCGCCCCTAAGAGGTAAGAAAATTTGTGTAGCGGAGTTGGTGGAGAGTTATGTGCATGCGCCAGAGGTTTTGGGGTCGAACCCCCTAGACCTAACAAATTTTTTTGTAAACTGTATAGGGGACACGTGGCAGCATCAGGGCTGGCCATGTGTCACCCATTCATTGGATCCCAATACAACGTACCATCCACATCAACGAATGAGAATATGACACTTGGTAGAATATCATTGGCTTGGAAAACAAAATATTCTCAGGAATATTTCCATTTTTGCTGACAGTACCTATGCATGCTGACTGGGCATCCCAGTGAAACCTGTCGCAATTATAGTTGTTTGCGAAATCGATCATAACACGATATCTCCCTCATACGACATCAGTTTTTTGAACCGTTTGCGGCGCCGGAATCAGAAAGACAAGATCTACCCGGTCGCTCAGGTTCAACACAGTTTCGAGCACTTTAAATTTTGAGAAAAAATCATGAACTCTTGATCACAACTCTACTATTGGATGGTTGAAAACCCAAGTTCTAGGGTTTCGGTTCATTAGAATAATGATTTACTTCGCATTTGTCGATAAATTTTGTGTTGTCCTAGGGTTAGTGTGGAAGATGAAAAAGTATTAGGGAGTCTAAGAGACCCTGGAATATGGAATCCAAGGGTCACTCTAATGTACTATAAATATGTATCATTGTGAATGATATAATTTATCCAATGCCTATCTTTATAGGTATCAGAGCTGCAACTTTATTTCTGCCTTGCCTAATTTTATATCTGTGTTGGTCTGCCATTTTCCAGCGCATCAGACCTCTCATTTTCAGGACCTGTAGTATTAGGCCTACCTTCCTCTCTTTGCCATACGCTACCTTGGTATTTTACCATTACTGATGAGTCTGTTCTGCACATTTTCATATTCATCTCTCAACAATACGCATGCTAAGTTCGTTGTTGACCATTTATCTACACTACTATCAGATGGGCATGCAATTAGACTAACATTATTTGACTAGTAACTATTCAATTTATCTCGAGGAAACCTTCGGCCTTCATAGGGTATACAACAACTCCCCATGACTCAACTGCACAGTGCACCGCTCTTGACTCCCACAAATTATCTGTGAGCACTGGTTATCCGTGAACCAACGACCTTATCTCCCGTGACATTAGAATAAAATCCCATTCATAAGACGACTTTCAGACAATCATACACTCCAGCTCGGTAGTATCTCCGTGGTCTCGACCTCTACACATGGAATATCCATCTCCACCTGTGGTATCTCCCTCCCTCGACAGTGCTGGCCACTCGACCACTGTTAATGCAACGCACTATCTGTGCTTCCCCTCCAACACCGCAGCCCTGACAGTTCCTGGGTTGCAGAAATTGACTGGTACTGCAACAATTTCTTGTCTTTAGACATACTACCACCCACACTTAAAGATGACATAAATGTCTTTGTAGCCATTTATAAACCCGACGTTTGCTTGTGGACTAATATGTTGAAGTTGCAGTGGTGGATAGTGCATCTGCGGATGTAACTGCTGATGTCGGTTAGGGTCTGCACTTAGGACGCCTGAGGGCGAGATCTGACAAGGTAAAAACTGCTTGGAATATTGTGAAAGAGAAAAATATGATGAAGAAGGTGAGTAAATAGAAGCAGAGGCGCGAGGTTTAGGTGAATCCAAATCCAAGAAGTTTTGGCCATCCATGAATAGTTGTTCATATCCAAATGCTGAAGCATACTGAGTTTGAGGAGGACACCTTCTAACCCATGCATCGAATTTTCTGCTCAAGAGCGATACCACCTTGTTTAATTTGGATAAAGCATCCTATGTAGCCAAACCAAAATATTGTTGGCTGCTACTATTAACTCGCAACATTCCCTTGGTTCAAATTCCACGCTCTCTCTCCACCTTCCGACACACTCCGCTTCATATCACGCTCCTCTTCATATATCATGACTAGAATTCATATATGATTCTACCCACACTTTACAACGAAAATTCATCTCTGATTAATATCTATTTTCTTCTTGGGCTGACTTCCAGGCTCTTTGGTGAACGTTGGTTTCACACTCGATTTTGAAACAATGGAACACAAGGCTTATTTGCATCTACGTCAGGATTTTTCGACATCAACTACGTAGCCTCAAAAACCATATTTAAATCATAGAGATTCTGCAACCCGATGGCACCGTCCACAAGATCAACATTGTGAGGTTCGAAAAACTATGAGAATATTTCTAGTCTTTATATTTAAAGGTAAGGAAAGAACGTTGAAGCATATGCTGAAGCTTCTTCCTGAAACTTTGTTTTTGTTGAATGCTTATGAATTTATTTAACTTCTTCCATATGCGGTTGCATTATTATGAAGGTCATACCATTTTAGATGCATTGGTTTTGGTTAAGGAATTTGGAAGCTGGGAAGTGGTGTACATAACTCTCTGCGTTTGATTTGTGGGAAAACATATTATTTTTCAACATTGTGGGCCATAATATTGAAAATCGACCGAGTCTATAGAGAGCTCAATCGTAGCAAAGGATGGTGTTGTCCTTCACAATATTGATAAGTCATATCTGCATGCGATAGTAGCATAAACAATAGTTATGCCTCTTCAGGAAACTATCCAGGTGGGCAGAGCTGTAGATTGAGTTTAACTACAAGGTCTAGGTCCAATATTATTGAGTTTGAATAACGCTTCAAGTTACATACCTATATAACATTATTTTGGTTGGGATGTATGCTAATTCACATGGTTTTCACATAATCTTTCCTTGAAAGTGTTATTAAAAGAGCCCAAAAATTTGAGAAGCAGTTTCACTTACATTTCTTTTCATAGTAGCTACAAGTAACTCCTATAATAGTCTTCATTGCTTGAGTGTAAGTTTAACAATGAATAAAATGGACAATGTTGAAGTATTAGAGTTACTTAACTCTCTAATGCTCTCTACTATGGATAATATGGTTAAAATTAACAAGGATTTTCTCACTCATATTCACAATTGCCTACAAAATGCACAAGATAAAATTGTTTTTTTTGTAGCTTGAGACAAAGCTACAACAAGAAGAGATACAAAAGCGTAAGCATCATTCTGAAATTATTTTTGTTCAGAACATTCCTCTATTTGAGGTTGAAACTAATTCCCATAAGCAACTAGCAAGTGATCAAGTTAGTAAAGTAGAGGTTGATTAAGACCTAGTGCCCATTGCAGAAGCATATTTGAATGCATATGAAAAAAATTGGCCTGCACTTCCCAAGCCCGTCATTAGACCTTGGAAAGATATTTTCAACAACAAGCAAAAAACAGGTCTTGGATATGACTAGGAGGTGTCCTTTCATATTCCACACTATTCTAAGACAATTTAGTTTTAGAGTGCAGGATTTCTTTATGACA
The DNA here is from genome assembly GCA_034641835.2 of Pinus albicaulis. NCBI lineage: Eukaryota > Viridiplantae > Streptophyta > Pinopsida > Pinales > Pinaceae > Pinus > Pinus albicaulis. The sequence continues at coordinate 421,472,964 of CM076582.1, read as the reverse complement.
GTTCACCTTCAGCTGTTCCAGTTTTCGCTTCTCCTCCACAACAACAAATTGTGAAATGCAAACACTGTGAGTGAGTTGGTAATATGAAATATCATTATTTTGATCTCCATTCATGTAAGAACTATCATAAAAACACTCATTATTCACACAAATTCTTCAGAAACAAGCCTCCTGCAAGAACAAATATTCATCTTGGATGGATTGCTTCTTGGAAATGGGCATCAACAACTAAGAAGATGTTTCAGTCATATGTCAAAAACTCTTCTAGAATATTAAAATACCTTGCAGTTGATTTTTCACCATAATATCACCTTGTATCTGACAGGGGGAAATGATGGTCATATACAAGTTCCAAAGCCACATCAAGTGAGCCTGAGCCACAACCTGTCATACCAGATTCAAAGTTGTAGCTAGAGACACAGATGCCCATGAGAATGCCTTTGGTTGGTGGTTAGCCTTAAATAATCTATGCCAAGTTGGGCTTCTCCCTCTTCAAATAATTGAGGACACTTCCTATAGCAGAAGACTTCATCTTCTTGCCATTTTTGGAAGAGTTCCAGGAATTCCATTAAGCAGTCTGGAGTTGGTGGTCATCCTAAAACCACTGCAGGTTGAGACCTCCCTTTAATTTTTAGGTTCTTCCTTTTTATGTGGGTTGTAGACCTCCCTTTTCTAGGTTGAAGGTCTCCCTCTTCAAATCATCAAGAGCACTTCCTATAGAAAAATACCTCATCTTCATGCCCAATTTGGAAGAGTTCCGGGAATTGCACTAAGCGTTCCAATGTTGGTGGTTATCCTTAAAACCACCTTCTTATGCCAACATTTTAGAGAGAACATTCAGCCTAGTGCTATCATGCATACTTTTCACATTTTGTATTACAACTCTCTTATTGGACTCATACATACCCCTTCAGATTAAAGGGGGGGGGGAATGTTGGACACCTAATCCTTCTAGGGTTAGTGTGGAAGCTAAACAAGTCTTAGGGAGTCTAAAAGACCCTGGAGTATGGAATCCAAGGGTCACTCCAATGTAATATAAATATGTATAATTGTGAATAATAGAATTAATCCAATGCTTATATTTATATCTTCTTGTCTCCACCATGCTTTTGTCTAACATTTTGAAGTGACAACACATTGAATTTGGGTTGGATATCCACATCATTAGATTCTCCCTAAAAATATCTTTCTGGTGGTATGTGGAGCGACAAATAAATCCTCTTGGTTTGAAATATATTCCCATTTAAAGTTAGGGACCCCCGTCGGTGGGCTAGAACCCCATAGGAGTGTCACTTGGCTTATTTTCATTGGTTGCAGGAATCTGAAATTAGGCATAAGGGTACCTTGTCATAAATTGTTGAAGAATCACCTTAAGAAAAGTAATTGCAGGTGTAACACACCCATCACATATAGGGACATTTCTCTCACTAATAAGGTAAGTGGGTGTCACTTAGGGTTTAAGGTAACTAAGTAAGGTAAATATTGGCAAATTAACATTATTAAAATGAAAGATGTTTAATCTCCTTAAATCTCCCCAACGTTACTTAATGAGGCCTTCTCCAAACACTACAAGCACTTCCCTAATGACTTTAACGTCTATCTCTTCTCTTTAAACGTTTGCTTAGGACTTAAGATAATATACTAATTCGTTAAGGAATACTTTTTAAAAATATTATTAAACCCTTGTCTACTCTAACGTCTAGTTTCATGGAGCCCCTCTAGGCATATAAAAGGAAACCTAACCTTACCTCTAAAACACATAACGTTTCATCACAATTATCTCATGTCTTTAGCTCTGGATTTAGGCCTACTATAAGAATTTTGAGGCATATTACAAGTGAATAAGGGTTCAAAATCTCAAGGAAGAATTATTAAAGAAAATTTCATTATTTTAGACTTTAGATATCACCCAAGGAAGAGAAAAATTTCTGAGGTAAGTTTTGCTCCATATACTTCATAATTTTTGTTGACAAGCCTGCTACATTCGACCCTCTCTTAGGGTTCCACATGCCTATTCTCTTGCATGCTGTGGTATGGTTTAGGACAATATTTTGGGATTTTTTATTAGGTGTCATTTCTATTCTTCCTTGACCCTCCTTCTAGTTCCGTGATATTATTTTTGCGTGTGTTTGGATGGGAACTATTGCACAATGCTACGTCCCTATGTTAGGGCATCTATTTCAGATTTGTTAAGACTTAGAATTTTTCATTTTGGATATATCTCAGACCCCGTCCCTCTTAGGAAATTCACTATCCATGGGCATCGGATTTTTCTTTTAAGACTTTATTTTGGTCTGGGATTTGAATAGACTTGTGTTTTAGTATTTGTTTAGGGTCTGGTTATGGTTTATTTATGGTTGTTTACAACATAGGATTTAGGACTGTGTTAATAAATAAAGTTTTGTCATGTAGTGAGCAACAAAGTCAAAAGAGTTTTCTAGACTGTGATTTAGGACTGTGCATTGGTTTTTTCAAGAACAGTCAAATGACCTTAGAAATAAATTAAATACTTAAATATGTTATCCATTGATGGTACAAGAAATCAAAAGATTCCATACTATGAGAAGAATTGAGACACCTTTTCCAGTTATATGACTATCAATATATAACGTTAAATTTCAGCTTAAGACAATGGTAGTAATACCTTTGAATATCAGTAAGTAACTCCAGGATCATGTAATGTTCCAAATGGGGAAGAATAAGCTCAGTAGGGAATATATTAAGATATTCCATTATGGATTCACAGCAGTATGGAAATACACTAGAAATTCTAAACCAGAGATAGACTGAAGGGGCTTTTACTGTATGTGTCACCTCTAAGGAGAGGGTGAGATCTAGAGGCTACCTGGCCCGTTTTAGACTCTGTCTATAGAAAGTTGGTGAAACATAGAAAGTATGGGAATAACACACTCCAAATGGAGTTTTAAGCCCTTGGGATTCTTAGATCTTCATATCTAAAGAATGATTCCAAAGAGGAGCAAAAACCAACCAAGGAAGAAGCGGGAAATTCCACTTTCAGGAAAATCAACAAGAGGCTCAGTTAGAACGCTGTATAAGAAAATGGGTGCAAAAATAATGCAGGTCAGGGCTTGGTTCCCCTAGCTTGGGCTGTGTGGGACTTGTGTGATGAATTTCAGGAAAAAAAATGAGTTTAAGACCCTTAAACAGATCTCCCACGAAGCTAACTAGCTAAAAATCAGCTAATGAGAAGAGCTGCTGCAACAAGGAAACCCAACACCCAGAATTGCGCAGTTTTTCCCAATAATCACTGGAGACCAGCCATAAGGCTCAGAATTCAGCCATAGAAAATCAGATCAACATTATGAAAGATTCTCCCATTAACATACAACAAATCACATGAAATAATAGTGCATAAATTCATTAAAATGACATCTCTGGCATTTATAAAATTGCAGAAAGGAATGGAATGCGTCCCTCTAAGTGTGCTTCAGCAGATAAATAATGGAGCTCAGATATATGGCAGATCTATGGCTGTAACATCAGATCCATACCAGATCTGGAAACTACTCAGCCTCTTCCACAAGTCCCCTTTGGGGTTTTTACAAAATATTGCACAAAAAGATGTAGATCTGACTTTTAATACATGAAACTACAGGAAACTTCCAGAAATTGCTGAAGATGATTATTATTACAGTATATCAGATCTGTACAATAGATATCAGCAAGCTATAAGATGAATCTTCTAGATAAGAGGCAAGCCTCAATCATCAGAAAACAAGTACAATGAAAGATCTAAACAATAGTAAAGCAGTACATAGAAAATAACGCATTTCCCTAAGGAGACAACGTTGTAGCTTGAACAGAATATGAAAATATGTGAAATATACAGATCTGAAATGAAAATACAATAGAGATCCTCTTCCGGGTGATCACAAGACACCCTCCCTGAGATAAATCCCTCAAAACAATTAGATCTTTACATATCTGAGTCACCACTTGCTGCAACTTCACAGCAGCTACAAAACCCTCAACAGGACCATCGCTGCTAATGGAGATGAAGCTTGGAAAAAATGCTGGATAGTGGAGAAATGCAACACATCCTCCTCCAAAGAGCTAATCCATGGAAGGATAGAGGATTCCTAAACAGGAGACCCTCTTCTCTTTGGCTAATCAGCCAAGAGAACTCGAGTTGCTCAAGAAACCACAAATCATCAACAACCCCTTCATGTGCCTTCTCCTCCTTTTATAACATTAGGGTCTCTTGGAAAACCCTAAACCACTTCATCTCTTTGGCCCCTTTCACACTTGGAAACCCCTTCTAGAATAGCGTAGTCCATCAAGGAGGTTCAATGAACCTAGACAACGCTGGTTGACTTGGTCAAATAGGATCTCCTTTGGTGGTCTTGACCCTTTCACACCTGCAAGTTTTTATTCAAGTAGCTCAAATATGCCTCTTTTCACATAGGCACTGATTTATTCTTGAGTTTTAGGAGTTTTTCATGTCCTCCTTTCCATTTTATTCATCAATACATAAAATTAAGAAAAAATGAAATGTTCCTATTAGCTTGGGCTAATTAGGAACATTACAGTCCTCCCCTCCAAAATTGTGCGGCTTGCCTCAAGCAACTGCAAGGTGAGTGCTGTAAAATTTCCTCCTTGGTGACACCAACATAAGATAAGCTTCCTCCATAAGCCAAGTGCTCACCAATCCATCCATGTATTTCTCCTCTAATGTTCTCATGAGATGCAATTAGCTCATCCCATAAAGATACAATAGATCATATGAAACAAACATGGTTTGCTCCATGCTCTCTCTGGAATATGAGACATAAAATACATGGAGAGTGGTCCTCTCATGAGGCACATGCCATCCTTCATTCCTTCCTCCATACATTCCCATAAAATAATAAGTACATCATCAAGATAGGAGATCAAGATAATGCACATCAAAACATAAAATTGTACATATGGAGGTGGGTCATTGTCCCATTGTGGAACCAACGCAAGGCATCCCCTGCTTGCATCAAATATGGTAAGTGGTTTTCCCACCACTTACTTGCTGCCCATGCCATATCACCATGGCTGAAAGTGTAATATATGTTTGGTGCTTTGGGGCAGCACCCATCATTTTGCAAAATCTCCCTCTTCCTCTCTAGGGAGTGGCCCAATCCAGAAATTTTTGGGGCTCCATATTGGCCAAGAGGCTCACATGATATATCATTTCTCCTTGGAATTTTGGCCTGCAAAAACATGGTGTCAGAATGCATGAAATCAGAAATAAAAACATGTGTAACATGATCATGCTCTTCACCAATAATCTTTCCCAAATTAAGGGAGAGGTGCATGGTTCTATTCTCTTCCTCAAGAGAAGGAAGAGTGGGCTGATTCAACCCTCCCAAAGAGTCATGTTGCTGATCCTCCTCTACAATTCTCATGCCTCTTTGACAATGCTAAAGTAGCCCTCTTTCAAAGCTCTCCCAACAATGGCTACCCAAGGTGTATGTCGGAAGGTTTCCTTCCCCATGCTGCTCCAAGCCATATTATGATAGGTGGCCATTCCACCACCCACTTGCTGCAATGAGCTTCTCCAAAGCTTGAAAATAATGGAGGATAGTAGGTGTTGGTTGAATATGCTCCAAACAACACATGTCATTCTCTAACTTCTTCCATGTGAGGGGCTCTTTTTCATGACATAAATTCAATACATGGCCCCTTGTAAAAAGAAGCAAGTTACACAATGAAGCAACCATGTAGTATTCTATCCTCTTCTTGAAGTATGAATAGATATGGGAGATTTCATTCACCATGAACACATTCACCCAATGTGCCATCCCTCCTGTCATGTTTGGAACATCAATATCATGATATGAACAACTCTCCTTATGCCAACCCATGAGAAGGTTACAATTTCTCCCAAACCCAAGTACATACATGATTTTGAGATGCATTCTAAACAAAAATATATGTACATACATTGTAGGCATAGGTAAATGTATGGACATGGAATTCATCATGGGGTGTCCATACTTCCTCCTTGTCAATCCAAGCAGCCATGCCTTCCTCTTATGAAGCCTCTTATTGAAATACAAGGCATGAGACAAGAAAATCAAGAATTATGTGGAGTTCCCACACTCACCCAACAGAAACCAGCGCAGGTCATCTCCTCCCTGCTTCAGATCTGGATGTGGTAAGTGGTTTGCATGCCACTTACTTGCTGCCCTCATCATCCCACCATGGCTATAGGTGAAATGTGTATTTTTTTCTTTAGAGAAGCACCCATCATGTTGCATCATCTCCCTTAGCCCATCAAGGGAGTGGCCATGTCTGAGAATAATCTTGGCCCATAGTTGGCCATGAAGCTTGTAAGGTATCACACTCCTCTCAGGAGCCATGGCCTAAAAATATAAAGTAATAAAATACATGTAATCATAGAATGAAATGTGATTCTCATAAGCATGCTTCTTACCCCAAGTCTCCATCGCTGTGATAGTTTCTCCCTTGACCCAAGGTGTCTTCAATGTATCAGGTGGAGAGAACACTTTGCTCTTCCTTTCATCAGGGGATTTCCATAATGGACTTCTTCCAAATGAGGAGACATCAAGGCATAGATCATAGTAGAAAGGTGTATGGACTGATGTGTCCTTGCTTCTCTTGCAAATATCTTCTTGCCTTCTTGGTGCATCAATCTTCTGAGATAAAGAGGAGTAAATACTGCTTACCATATGAAACTTGGCCTCCTCTTTACATTCTGCAATGTTCAGGGTCTCACCAAATGATGGCACATGCTGCACATGAATTGTGCCATAATCTCTATATGTGAGATTCTTAGGAACTCCTTGCAAAAATTCAAGAGCTTCTCTCCTTGGAGCAGTTGCTCCTCCTTCTCTTCATGAAACACCAACGGGGCTCTTACTGTGACTGCGCTGTCACCCCCAGTATCTTCTTCAATGATGGAAAATGCCTCATCCTCAATATGAGACCTCAGATCTTAGTCTTCTATTGAAGGATGGATTCCCATGTCTTCTTCCTTTTCTTGAAACCTCACAAAGGTTTCACTACAGTCCTCTTCTCCTTGAAACCCTCTCGGAGTTCCATTGCATCTTTCTGCCTCGAACTGTTCAACCCCCTTTGAGAGGCTCTTCTTGGATCTAAATATTTATGAGAGTAATCTCATCCTCTTCGTACTTTCTGATTTCTGCTTGCTGCTTCTCCTCATCACTTCTCCGATAGCTTGATCTCACAGGCTGTGCCAGAGATCATGCTCTGATACCACTGTAATGTTCCAAATGGGGAAGAATCATCTTAGTAGGGAATATATTAAGATATTAAAATATGGATTCACAGCAGTATGGAAATACACCAGCAATTATAAACCAGAGATAGACTGAAGGGGATTTTACTGGATGTGTCACCTCTAAGGAGAGGGTGAGATTCAAAGGCTACCTGGACCGTTTCAGACTCTGTTTATAGAAAGTTGGTGAAACACAGCAAGTATGGGAATAAAAAAATCCAAATGGAATTTTCAGCCCTTGGGATTCTTAGATATTCAGGTCTAAATAATGAGTCCAAAGAGGAGAAAAAACCAACCAAGGAAGAAGCGGGAAATTCCACTTTCAGGAAAATCAGCAAGAGGCTCAGTGAGAATGCTGTATAAGAAAATGGGTGCAAAAATAACGCAGGTCAGGACTTGGTTCCCCTAGCTTGGGCTATGTGGGACTTGTGTGATGAATTTCAGGAAAAAAAATGAGTTTAAGACCCTTAAACAGATCTCCCACGAAGCTGACTAGCTAAAAATCAGCTAATGAGAAGAGATGCTACAACAAGGAAACCCAACACCCAGAATTGTGCAGTTTTGCCAAATAATCACTAGAGACCAGCCATAAGGCTCAAAATTCAGCCATATAAAATCAGATCAGCATTATGAAAGATTCTCCCATTAACATACAACAAATCATATGAAATAATAGTGCAGAAATCCATTAAAATGACATCTCCGACATTTATAAAATTGCAGAAAGGAATGGACTGTGTCCCTCTAAGTGTGCTTCAGAAGATAAATAATGGAGCTCAGATATATGGCAGATCTATGGCTGTAACACCATATCCATACCAGATCTGGAAACTACTCAACCTTTTCCACAAGTCCCCTTTGGGGTTTTTACAAAATATTGCACAAGAAGATGTAGATCTTACTTTTAATACATGAAACTGCAGGAAACTTCCAGAAATTTCTAAAGATGATTATTATTACAGTATATCAGATCTGTACAATAGATATCAGCAAACTACAAGATGAATCTTCAATATGAGAGGCAAGCCTCAATCATCAGAAAGCAAGTACAATGAAAGATCTAAACAATAGTGAAGAAGTACATAGAAAATAACGCAGTTCCCTAAGGAGACAACACTGTAACTTGAACAGAATATGAAAATATGTGAAATAAACAGATCTAAAATGAAAATACAATAGATATCCTCTTTCGGGTGGTCACAAGACACCCTCCTTGAGAGAAATCCCTCAAGACAATTAGATCTTTACAGATCTGAGTCACCACTTGCTGCAACTTCATAGCAGCTGCAAAACCCTCAACCTGGAGATGAAGCTTGGCCAAAATTCCAGATAGTGGAGAAATGCAGCACATCTTCCTCCAAAGAGCTACTCCATGGAAGGATAGAGGATTCCTAAACAGGAGACCCTCTTCTCTTTGGCTAATCATCCAAGAGAGCTCGAGTTGCTCAAGCAACCACAAATCATCAACTACCCCTTCATGTGCCTTCTTCTCCTTTTTATAACATTAGGGTCTCTTGGAAAACCCTAAACCACTTCATCTCTTTGGCCCCTTTCACACTTGGAAACCCCTTCTAGAACATCGCAGTCCATCAAGGAGGTTCAATGAACCTAGACAGTGCTGGTTGACTTGGTCAAATAGGATCTCCTTTGGTGGTCTTGACCCTTTCATGCCTGCAAGTTTTTATTCAAGTACCTCAAATATGCCTCTTTTCACATAGGCACTAATTTATTCTTGAGTTTTAGGAGTTTTTCATGTCCTCCTTTCCATTTTATTCATCAATACATAAAATTAAGACAAAATGAAATGCTCCTATTAGCTTGGGCTAATTAGGAACATTACAGATCAAATGCACTAAGCCAATGATTGATTGAACACTTTGTTGACAAACCTCTCATTGCAATTTCGAACCAAAGTACAATAATAAATAATCATTATGCCATAACACTTACCTCATGTGACCCTGCAACAATACAAAAAAAAAAAACATACATATAGCTATGAACGTAATATATTCAAGTATTTGAAGGCAATGAAATTATTGTTGTATATGATAGTGTTGACTAGAATTTTAATGCTACACTGGCCTTATTAACATTGATTCTTGACAAAAGTGTAGGTAATACGACCTTGACATTGATCCTTGATTCCATGTATGATTATGCGCTTTATTGGATGTAATATTATGTACCGACAATGACCTTAGAGAAGGATTCTAAACAATAAATCGAATTAACATCTAGACAATAGACATGATTTGACTTGACTTGAGTATAGTCCTTGATGTAAATAAATGTATTTCCCAGAGTAAATTTAACCCCGAATTACAATACTTGAGCATTTGATGGGTTATTTGATAAAATACTTGACATTTTAACATAAGAGTTAGTAGCTACTTTCACATATTGACATTGTGTACATAGTAACCTCAGTAAATGATAAAGGGATTCATTAGCATTAAATTGAATTGACTTGATTGACTATTATGACACATTGACTTGAAACCTAGATATGACATTGACAGTGAGTTGACACTTTGTATTTAACCTAACATGACTTATAAAGTGATAATTGACATAGACTATGATGAACTTAGAGATTTTTTCTACTAATATGTCATGAAGTGATGACCTAGAGAGTGTATAGTGGCACAACTGCAACCTTGTAGGGAATAAGATCTTTGAGAGAAATATCATATTCTTGTACAACTTGTTGACGTGAAGATGGATAAAAGGGCTTGACCATCTTAGCAACAGTGAAATGACATATGTTGGTATCTCTTCATGCGAAGATCTTGAGAGCATTGGTTGCAGGTCATAGGGATGACCTAAGGAATCTTGGTGTATGCCATTATCAAACATTTTGGTTCAAAATTTACAATAGTACAAGGTGATTGCTTTAGTGATGTTTGGTAGCCAGTTTGTGAGCCTATTAATGATTATATATTCATGTGCAATGCAGTGGTTCAATTATGATGTGTAGTGGACTATGTAGGTAGTGATTGAACAATGATGGTCAGTTGAGCAGTGACGATGATGTGTATTTGTGTAGAGATCTATTTGGGCAGTATTATAGCAGTGATTAGTTTGGGCGGTATTGTGGAGTAATAAGATTGAGAAGGTTGTATAGTGGCCAATGGCTACCAATACACAACATATTCTTTATGACATTATTATATTGATTCAAAGCATAGGGGGATCCATTCTGAAAATTGTGAAACATGGTTTGCCGACTCTTTCGGGTGATAGGGTGGTGCAAGGCAGGTGATTTGAGACACCTTCAAGTTGTGGCCTGATAAATATTCAAGGTGGCAGGGTGGTGCTAGGGAAAGTCATATCTTGCATAGGGAGTTGGGGCTGATAAATTACGGGGTGACGAAGAATCCTTCCGAAAACAACTGGTAAATAAGGTGTTGGAGCACTCATTAGGTTGTGTTCGACTCATTGGGCGTTTCAGAGTCATTCCAGCTGTAACAAGTATTACATCATAGCAATTTCCTACAGGTTGTAGCCTATGAATTAGGGGGTTGAAAACTGACTTGGTTGTAGCTGAAATCTTAATGTAATTAATTTTTTTTGAAGAGAGAAGAGAATTACTAAGAAGTGTTCAGTGGTTTTTGACCTAGAGGATGTTTTTCACCTAAAAATATTCGTTCCCATTGCTTTTTATTTCTGCATTGTTGTATGGTGTTTTCTACTGTTGATTATTGTTTATGATTATATGAAGAATAACAATAATAATAACTGAAGATTAGCTAACCCTACGAAAATGATTAAAATGTGCCAATTACTAAGAAATACTAACTCACACCCCTCTCAGTATTTCCAACAATTGGTATTAGAGCCGGTTCCTTCAGTGGAAACTTAGCAACTAGAAGGAAGGTCTAAAAATATAGAGATGGGAAAATTAAAGAAGAAATCCGCCAAGCATTCAAAGGAAGTTTCAGGTACTGCAACAATGTCCAAATATAAAGAAAATCTATATTGTACACCAAGTCCTAAATTTGATGAAGATAATTACTGGATATAGGAATCTAGAATGAAAGTCCATTTGCAAGCTCATGATGTATGGAAATTTGTTGTTTTTGGAGACACATCTACAAAAAAATCTAAAAGGTATGATATGAAAGCCATGAATTCCATTTTTAATGTTCAGCCAGATCTCGTAAAAGAAAAATTCAGTTAATACTCTGCAGAAATTCTTCAAGAAAGGCTCCATAATATATACTCAAGGAATCATGCGGGTCAAGGTATAGTCATATGGATCTTAATATCAAGGAATATTTAAACAATGATGATAGAGAAGAAGTTGAAGAAATGAGTGAAATAAAATTTCAAAATGAAGTTGTAAGAGTTATAAAGGAACTCAAGTGTGAAAAGAAAAGGGAAAAATTTCTGGAAGCAATTTTGGAAATAGTAAAAGGATGTGCTAGAAGACTCAATAAGAAAAATGAAGAATCCGAGAAAATCATTAGTAGTCTTAGACTATAGTTGGAAGAAGTTAAAAGGTTGAAAATTTAGAATGGAAGAATACATAGACAAAAAATAACACACTCAAGAAATAAGTCGATAAAAAACAACAGGAACTTGATGTAGCCACTGTAGAGATTAGCACGATTAAAAAACAGGTACATGAATAAGAAATTAAAAAGAACGACTTGGAATGCCAATTAAAGGAATATAGTCAGAGGCATGAAATTGAAGTTGATCAAAAGTAAAAGGAACTGGATATGACTATTGTAGAAATAGATAGGGCCAAGAAAGAAAATGAAAAACAGAAAGAACAAATACATGTCCTCAACATAGAAGCAGAAAAGGTTACCCTTATAAAGCTACAAATAGAAGAATCAGAAAGAAGAAGTCAAATATTGAGGAGATGGTTTCAAGAAGAACTTTCTCAAAAACACAAGAACTTGATATACTCCTCAATGAAGTTAACAAGTTCAAACAATTAGTAAAAAGAGCAGGTAAGTCTCTAATTGATGAAGGTATAAGCTCCACAGCTTTTCAAAGTAATGAACCAAAGAAGAATGTTGAAACTCCAAAGAATGATTCCAAAGCAGTCAAGGACAAAGGACAAAAAAATACTATGAGACCGTCTCTGAAGAAGAATGAGCATAGAAAATCATCTATGTATGTTCATCCATTTAATGGTCATTATTTTTCATGTAATAACTTTGGACATATGGCTAGGAATTGTAAATTTGTTGACAAGTACAATTATCAAGGACTATTTCCTCCGAATGAATAATCCAGGTACGCATATTCATTTAATGGTTATTTATTTTTATGTACTAACTGTGGACATATGGCTAAGGATTTTGAAGAATTTGGCAGGTACCATAATCATCTGCAAAACTGTAGAAGCAAATTTGTGGATTCACGAGACAAGTTCCATGATGGTTTTTTCAGTAGTGAGTATGTGCTTGATGGACTGAAAAATTGAGTGTATCAAATTCCATAACTATGGCCATATAGATTGCGATTGTAGATATAAAATGGAATCACCTATGGAAAACATTGAATGCTTCATGTGTCATAACTATGGGCATATGGCTCGAGATTGCACGAACAAGAATTTATGGAAAAGGAAACATGTATAAGAAGATATATCGGATAAGAACCTTTTAGTAGTTATGTTTTCAACATTCGTAAAAGCAAAAGGTCATGAGGAATCAATAGTTGCTTCAAATGATGACACGAGTCAAGATGATCCATTGGGTGACACGCCATTCTGAAAAGTTTCAATTTTTTGACTCCTTGAAACTTGAAGAGAGGCAGTCTACGCAAAAATGTGTGGCATAGGTCTACCATTGACAGATAGACAATATCAATAAAGTACCACCTTCAAGACAAATGTGTAACAGGTTTAGGGGGAGAAGAAAAATTGAAGGATTACAGGTTCATAGGAATAACCCGTGTTAGAGGAAGGATTCTTATTAGTGGGAGCACATGTAGGTTACAGGTCCAAATGGATCATCATAGAGTGATTATTACAAGAAGGCTTCTTATCATGGGGAGCATAGGCAGATGACAGGTCCATAGGAAGTAGGCAGATTGTCAAGGGGGGTCACCCTTTGCCATCGATGTCAAAGGGGGAGAGAAATCATGAGAATAAGATTGAAATTATGATAAGGAGATGGAAGCATGCATTCAGGGGGAGTTGTACTCACATAAGGAGTACGTGTGTTTCTATTAATGGATAAGGGGGATATTGTTGGATGGTGTTGTCATTGATGTCAACCAATGGAGTTGACTGGGCTTGACTTTAAATGAAAACACATGTCATAGATGTTAAATGGTTAATGAACACTTCTTATTAATTTTTGGATTACATTAAAATGGCATATCCAATATTTTATGGTTGAAAACCCAAGTATAGGGTTTGGTTTCCCTAGACTAAGGATGTACGCCGACTTTGTCAAGGATTTTTGAAGTGGAAAAGCATTGAATTTGGGTTTGATATCTGCATCATTTGATTCTCGTCGAAAATATAATTTTAGTGGTATGTAGAATGCTACATAAGTCCTCCTTGTTTGAAATATATTCCCATTTGAAGTTAGGGACCCATGTTGGTGGGCTAGAATCCCATAAGAGTGTCACTTGGATTTTTTTCATTGGTTGTGGGAATTTGAAATTAGGCATAAGGGTTACTTGTCATAAATCATTGAAGAATCACATTAAGAAAAGTAATTTCAAGTGTCACACACCCATAAGACACATATATGGAAAATTCTATCATTAATAAGGTAAGTGGGTGTCACTTAGGGCTTAAGGTAACAAAGTAAGGTAATTATTGAAAAATAACATTATTAAAAATAAATATGTTTAATATCCTTAAAATATATCCAACATTACTTAATGAAGCCTTATATAAACACTATAAGAACTATCCTAATGCCTTTAACATCTATCTCTTCTCTTTAAAGGTTTTCTTAGGACTTAAGATAATATACTAATTAAGGAATAAATTTTAAAAGTATTATTAAACCCTTTTCTACTCTAATGTCTAGTTTCTAGAGCCCCTCTAGGCCTATAAAAAGAAACCTAACCATACCTCTAAAAAACATGTCATTTCATCACAATTATCTCATGTCTTTAGCTTTGAATTTCAGCCAATTAGAAGAATTTTGAGGCAGACAACAAGTGAAAAAGGGTTTGGACTCCAGAGGAAGGATTGTTAAAGAAAAGTCCATTATTTTAGGCTTTAGATATCACCCATGGAAGAGAAATTTTTCTGACGTAATTTCTGCTCCATATAATTCATAATTTTTGTAGACAAGCCTATTAAATTTGACCCTCTCTTAGGGTTTCCGTAGGCCTACTATATTGCATGCTAAGGTATGTGTATTGGTGTATTTAGTACAAGGGTGTACGAAAAACACCAGTGCTTGGTAGGAATGATTGCTAGCCTACAAGCAATGTCACAGGGAAAAAATCAGTTGTTATAAGGTTAGTGAAGCATCATAACATGTAGAAAAACTAGTTATAAAACATAACATACTACAAAAAGAGGAGGAAACAAGAAACACCAAATACACATAGTAAACGAACTAATAATACCAACAGAGAATGAATCCCTTTTTATTATCCGCTGGTGGTAAAAAGAGGTAGAACTCTAAAACACTCGTAGTGAGTCCTTAGAGCTATGGAGCTCTAATGCTCAAAGCAAGGAGAGCTCTTCCCTTAAGTTGTTTGTAGACCTCTCTCTTCTCCTTGAATGAGTGATTGGATAATGAACAAATAATGCACTTCTCCTTTGGGATTGATATGTTGGATGGCCAACAAATGAATCCCTTCACTCCTTTGTTGCTTGAAGAACACACTGCTGGATTTCTCATTGGAAATTTGGCCAGCATAACAATGTGTTCTAAATTTTTCTTATCATGGTGGTATTTTATAGGAAAAATTCAAATCTTCTTCCCTCTCTTGGTACAATTGTGGATAGTGACCCAAGAGTGGTGGTTGATTCCATTGTGTGCTCACCTGAGGTCTCAAGATGGCTGTCCTTAGGCAGCCTCAAGTGGAGAATATTTTTCCTGAAGTGTGCAAAGTGGTTCGGATGGTGACCTTCTGCCATATCCAGGATCGCCCGACTTATTGAAGGAAATCCACAGAGAATTGCACTGCTATCGAAGAAAAGGGCATGCAAAGCACATTGTGCTAGTGTCTTATGTGCGTAATTTGACAAATTTTCCTTTTGACCTTAGAGAAAGTTAAATTTTCTAGATTCTGTAATGTTTTTCTACCCTGTAAATCCTTCTGCTTGAAGTTTCATGATGCCCTTTGCTTGTCCGATTTTCCAGTGATAAAAATTGCCCCCTAATGTGTGAGGTATAGGAATAACTGTATAACCGAAATACAATATAGTTTTTGTTATGTCTAACCCATGTTGAGAGAGAGAGAGGGATTAACTTGCGTGCAGCCTAAGGTTGGAGACCCCTTGTTGTGAGTAAAATATGGACCATGTTCTATCGGAAACCTGCAAGAGATAACATAATAAAATAAATACAATATTTCTATGAGGCGGGCATGTCCGATGCTCATGATGCTTTGGATAGTTAAATCCTATCTAACAGATAGAGGTTCTGTCTGTGTCACTTATATGGTAGTGATTTACTGATTTGGTTGATTACGACGATTGCTGACGCCCTTAGGGGCGCTTTTTATTTAAAAATAGGTTGAACGTAGTGCCCACATGCATAATATTTGAATGGAATATTTTAGAATAAATTCTCATTGTATGCATCGATGTATGACTGGGACCTTCCCATGTAAGCATTGCTGAAAGAGATGCTCATAATGGCATGGGTCTTCAATGAATTCTGGAAAATTGCAATGGTTGTGAAGTACGATACCATCTTGACATGAAAGCTTGTGTTGTAGTAGAATGTTAGGAACATCGATGACATTGATGGGAAATGATAATTCCCACAATGCCATCCAAGGATGCCCCTATTGAGGTGAGGAGACATCCAAGGTACTACTTCCTTTTTGGAAAAATGGTTGTTGAAGTCTACAAGTAGGAAGCCTCAACCAATCGAGAGAAGTACTGATGCAAGGGACTAGAGTCTCTGATATGATAGTTTAACATAGGCATGATGGCGAGAAATGGCTGAAAATTGATGAAGGGAGTTCAGTGGCCCAAGGTTGGAGCTCAAAAAAGTATTTTGGCGACAGTCATAATGATTTATGATGAGGAAAGCCCTGGAGTCGGTAGGACGTCTAGGGTGGGTATGTGTTTGTTATGAATGTAGTAGTGGCTTTGTTTGAAAGGTGTGAAGCTCCAACTAAGGGTGATTAGGGACTGCTTGCATGGGAGAAAAAATGGATGGATGGGTGGGGGATGTTCTCCTAAAAAATATTTGTACACTTTCCAAAAGAATACAAAATGTGTTTGGATGTACAAACACGAAGACGGGTGCCCCAAAACATGAAAATGATTGCTCACTGATGATGTGAGGAAGGTTTTTTTGCTGAGGGTGGGGGCCCCATTGGTTAGTCTCGGTGTGAGGGTGGTGAAGCAGATGGAAAATATCACATATGGGCTATGCTGATGGAGGGATGGTAGGAAAAATGTGAGACGCAGTGGTGCATGTTCGATCTGCTTGCGAAAATGGTAGTTTGGGAAGTGGGTTTTATTGTGATATGGTAAAACTTGACTTGATGCATGATGGATGAATGATCATGAAGTGCTTCTCGGACTGGGGTGTTATGGCCACGGAATCACATTTTTTGATGCATGGTCTACTTGAGTGATGGAATCCATGGAGGGGGAGGCTCTACCGACTAAAGAGGATGTTTATTATGTGAAAGGTGGGGAGATGATAAACATGATCGGGTGTTTGGAACCTATGGTTGATTCTTGTGGAGAAATGATGTCAGGATATGCAAAGCTTTTCTGGGACTCTATCATGCTAAGGGCATAATGATACCTGCTCTGGAACCTTTAGTGACTGGGGAAACCTGTGGTTTGTCATACTGTGTAATACCTGCAACCAATACCCCAAGTGAAAGCATATTTTTCATTCAAATATATTGAAAAATGTGCTAAATGAAAAAAGGATAAGAGAGGGCATAATTGTCGGAATTGAAAAAATTATTCTTTCAGAGGCGTGAATGTGTGAAGCCTCCTTTGGGAATTATGAGGTGCTGATCACTTTGTTTCTTTTGGTTTCGCAATTGGGCTTTCTGAGATCCCATTATGGTCCCTCAAACAATTAAAAAAGGGTGACATATAGGTCAATATGGTTCATTTCAGTTCATTTGCGTCATTTGAGAGTTGTGAGGTTAGAGCTTGCTGCCGATCCTTTCTTGCCGTCGTGGTCAGCCTGTGTACCCAGGATTCGTGTTGTTAGTGCTAGGTAGGCCCCTGAACGTCTAGCATTTTAATTTTGTTCATTTTTACTGTTGGGGGTTCCATAAAAATTAGGTTTGTACGCACCCCTACTTGTTTTTGGCCTTGGTCGTGCGGGGGATCAAGGTTCAGGAGCAGAGAATTCCACAGAAATTTGAGGATTTCCGTAGAGATTTCATGATTATTGGCGTTTTTGTGCATGAATTCCGTATCTGTTTGAGATATAAATGCATGGTTGGTGTGACTGTCTAATGAAAAGGCACGTCGAAAATCCAAGTTTATTTCTTGAAATTTTTTTTGAATGCTTTTTGAGTTTTTATGTCACTGATGTGCTTCTGTTTGGTGACAGGATGTTGTGGAGGGTGAGAGATTGGCCAAATATTCGTATGGCTATGGCACAAGATGCCAACGCCCGCAGGAAACTGGCTCAGTGGGGTCTACTCAAATTTCTTGAGAATGACCTCCCGAGGTCGTAGGATCACCTGTTGTGTTACCTGGTCCTTTGTTAGAACAGGAGGCGCAAGGTGATGGTTTTGCCGGGGCGTGAAGTTCCTATCCATCCAGAGATGGATATATACTTTCTGACTAGTTTTCTACCTCAGGGTGAGGCACTTCCTCACCCACTCCCTCTTGGGAGGGTGGCTCTTCGTCATTGGTTGGAGCATCATTGTGGCGGGGCGCCCCTTTCAGAGGGGTGCATTATCATATCATCAGTGACTGATTTAACTGAGCGATGTGATTTGGCTATGATCGTGCAATTGACTAGGTCGTCGTTGCCGCTGAGGGCGTCGGGACCTCAGATCAGTGTTCTGTGTCGAATTTAGGCTAGACATTTCTTTGACTGGGCCCGTCATTGTTATGACGATATGGTGTCACAGCTGGCGAAGGTTCGAGGAGGATCTAAGCTATTCACATATACTAGAATCCTGTGTAGCATTATGTTTGAGAGGGTGGTACTGTTGTGACTCATAGTGGTAGTTCCTATGGGGTTTCACCGAGACCCTCCAATGAGGCGATGGGCGCTAGTGATGCCTCGAGGTAGGGGAGGAGAGGTGGGTTGCTATTGGAATGTGACCATGGAGGCTTGGTTCAAGGCGAACCCTCAGATGTTCCTCGAATTTCCATACTCTGGGATGGAATTTCAGGGAGGTCCAAATATGGATCTTCCTGCCGATTACGTGTGGGGGCTTGAAGGTATGATTTTTTATGTTTTTGTATGTTTGTTGAGTATTTATGATGTGTATATTTATGTGTATTGTGGTGAAAATGACACTATATTTGTTACTCTTGCAGATGTGCGAGAAATTGGATGACCTATTTCTCTGTTGGCGGGACACCAAACCATTCAGAGGGTTCCAGGTGGAGGATCTCAACCCCAGGATGGGGGGCAGGGTGGAGATCTAGGGAAGCCTCAAGGTGGAGGACCGAGTGATGGTTCCGACCCTTCTAGGGAGGGTAGCAACTCGGTTGCTGCCAAGTGTGCTGCTGCTATTGCTCATGCTGAGGCAGTCGAGGCACGAGTGGCAGATATGGTGGATTAGTTAGCAACATCCGAGGCCTAATCCACTGACCTAATAAATTATTGGGGTCGAGTGGAGAGGCTGACCCAGGGTATGTCGACATGGGGTTTTGTTGATGATCTGGATGATGCCTGGCTGGAGACATTGATTTCTGAGAGAGGGGTTATTTTCCGACTCTACGCCGTGTGGCACTTTCTGTTTTGGCTGCTGCCCTAGTGTTGGCACCGGGTGCACTTGTGGGTCCAGATGGTCCACATGGCAGGGATTAGCCCTAGATACACTTTGTATTAAGGGAAAGCACCCATTATGAGGATGCTTGCGTTATTTTTTATGACACGTGTATAAATATTTTTTGGGCTGACCTTCAGGTCATAGACATGACTTGTTATTTGTACTCACACATATTTTTTGGTATATATGCGAGATGTATTTTTTACGGCTCTTGATGATGTGTCTATGGTTATATGATTTGATGGATGTTGTGTATTACTGATGAAGATCTATAATTTTTATGTTTTTGGTTTTATGTATGATGGTTTATACAAAATGCATTCAAGTCTAGGATATGGTTAGCTATGCGATCTGCTGCCTGGTTTTGATTTCTTGGTACATGTGAATGTAATACGATCAAATTGAAGGCTTAATAATTTTGCACACAAATATTTTCTAAATAGTTATGAGTCTCGTACTTCAAATTCTTGGTTTAACTGCGAAACCACTAACATGGAATCAAGGTAGATATGCAGGTGACAAATGCCTTGGTTGAATGCATCGCTCATGAGCCCAATGTTGACATCATATTCTGCCATATTGTTGGTAGCTGATCCGATGCATACTCCATTGGTGAAGAATGGTGATCGGTCAGGATAGTAGATGACCCAGGTGGCTACTGCTATATTTTGATACCATTGCGATGCTCCATCAATGCATCCAAAGTAATGGTTGGAGGGATGATCCATCTGTGACACCAAAACGATTTTTTAGAACAAGTATGTGATGTTTGAAATAAAAAAAAGAAAATTTTGTTATATGAATGTTATCTCTAGGGTTGAAGCCTCCTGAACCTTATGGGTAAAATTTCTTGAGGTAGAGCCCATTGACGGGGTTTCTTAGGTATGTTCCGTCGGCTCTAACAAGATGTATGCCCCCTTGAGGAGGCAATGTTTTCTGACATAGGGTCCTTTCCACAGGATTTTGAACATCTTGAGCCCTAGGGCTTCTATCGCAATATCGTAGCAGAGGACTAAATCTTCCTCAATAAAATATTAAGGGGTGATGTTGTGATTGAACGATGCTTTCACCCACTTCTTATGGGCCTCGTTGTGTTGGAGTGATTGTTGTCAATTTTCATTGACGAGTTCTAGTTGCACCAAGCATTGCTATAGAGGCTGGGTATCATCGAGGAGTTCGATGACAGCATGTAAGTTCGGGACTTTTCATTCTATGGGAATCATGGCTTCGACCCTGTACACCAAGTGGAAGGGTGTGAACCTTGTTGATATTTTCATTGCAGTGCGATATGCACACAGGGCAGAGAAAAGCATATGGTGCCAATTTGTCTTGTGGTTATTTAGCATGCGTTGTAACATCGTTTTGAGCACTTCATTCAGAACTTCTACCTTTCCATTGGATTGGGGGTAGTACGGTGAAGTGAATTCATGTGTGAATCTGAGGTGAAGAGATAGCTCCCAGAAAACCTCGTTTTCGAAGTGTTTTTCGTGGTCAGAGACTAACTCTTTTGGGACATCGAACAGAGCGATTGAACAGAAATCGTGCAATGGTTTTGAACAGAAATCGTGCAATGGTTTCCGTCGTGTTGTCGTATGTGGGCATGGCCTTTGCCCATTTGGTGAAATAGTCGATGGATACGATAATGTATTTATGGTTTCCAGACTACGTGGGGTTTCAAGTCATGAAGTCGATCCCCCATTTTCAGAAGGGACCAGTTATGATGACCGGGTGAAGGGGAGTGGGTGGCGCTCTTGCCTTGTGAGTGAAGTGTTGACATCGCTCGCACCTTTTGACTGTTGAGATGCAGTTGTAGAATAAGGTGGGCCAAAAATATCCTGCTCACAATTTATTTTTGGAGGTAGCCCTTTCGAAGAGGTGGCCACCACAAGCTCCACTGTGACAGTCATTAAAGGCTTGCTTAGCTTGGTCATGAGTGAGGCATTGACGTAAAATGGTGTCGATGCCCCGCCGATAAAGGACATCTCCCATGAGGAGGTACTAGGGGGCCTGGTGGCATATGCACCTGCAGTCAACACAAGTGAGCTTTGGTTTAAAATTTTGGGTTCGTAGGAATAAGATAATATCTCTGTACCAAGGGTCGTCGATCGTCATTAGGAAGAGATGTTCATCCGGTAGTGAATCATTGATTGGTGATCCTTTGGTCTAACATGGGATGTCAGTGATGAACACAGCTAAAATTAAATCCTTATTTCTTTTGGGGGAGCTAAACTATAATTCGAACTCTTGCAGTATAACTATCCAGTGAGTGTGTTTATGGTTCATCAAACGACGGGTGAGTAGATATCTCATAGGGTTGATATCAACGACGATTGTTGTATTATTTAAGATAATGTAATGACAAATTTTTTGGACTACGTGTATTAATGCTAGGGCAGTCTTCTCTTCGGTCTCATACCTTAACGCGAGGCCTGATAAGTTTTCACTAACGTAATAAATTACGTGTTCTTTACCATCGGGGCCCTCCTGGATTAACACCCCAGCCAAAGCTGTTTCGGACGTTGATAGATACAGGGTGTAATATTTGTCGTAGTTTGGTGTACTGATGAATGGTGCTGAAGATAATGTGTCTTTCAGTGCTTCAAATGATTGTTGGGCTTGATATTCGCATCTAAATGGGATGTCCTGACGGAGGAGGCTTAGGAATCCCTGAGTGCAAGTGGCTTAATATTGGACAAAGTGTCTCAGAAAATTGGCCTTTCCTTGCAAGCTTAGGAGTACCTTGAGGGTTCGAGGTGGTGGTACCTCTTTGATAGCTTGGACCTTGAGGGGGTCCACTCTAATCCCTTGTTGGGACACAATAAAACTTAGAAGTCGTCCTGTAGTGATGCAAAAGATGCACTTGAGGGATTCAAGCATAGGTTGTATTGTCAGCATCGTTGTTATACCAATCACAGATCCTCGAGATGATCAGATTGCTTCTTGGATCAAACAGTGAGGTCCTCCAAGTAGGCAAGGATTAGGTGTGCCAAGTCGTAGAAGATATAATTCATGGCCCACTGGAAAGTGGCTCTAGCATTTTTAAGACCGAATGGAATAACTTGATATGCGAACATGCCCCATGGGGTGGTGAATGTGGTCTTGTACCGGTCGGTGTGCTGTATTTGGATTTGGTTATACCTAGAGAAGCCATCCATGAAGGAGAGGGCCTTGTGTCCCGCGCAAGCATCGATAACTTGGTCGATGAATGGGGTAGGGTAATTTTACTTTAGACAAGATTTATTCAAATCATGAAAATTAGTACAGATGCGAATGGTGCCCCTTTTTTTCATGATGGGAACAGGGTTGGAAACCCATGATGTGTAAGAGATGGGGTAGATAAACCTGACTTTGTGAAGCTTATCGATTTTTCATTTAATTACTTCTGCCTTGGATGGGTGTAGTTGACTTTATTTCTAGCGTATTGGTGGTACGTCAGGCCAAGTTTCAATGTGGTGCTCTACTATAATTGGAATAAGCCTTGGAATTTCCAAGTAGTCCCATGCGTTGATGTCTCTATACTCTTGCAAAAAATGGGTGTAAGAGGTTACTTCATCTGGGGAACATGCTTCCCCTAGTGATATTTCTTCGACTTTCTCAGGATTTCTAAAGAAATTCACCTTGATGGTAGGAGAAATGTTTGACATGTTCCTTTCTTCGAATGCGTCGGGCACCGGAATGGGATTTTTGAACCAATCGAATTTCCTAGATGGAAGGAAATATTTTTATTTGATTACATAAATATCTTGGGTTCCTGGATTTTTAGGGCTGAACGTTTTTTCAGGAAGAAAAAATGAGCGGTGATGCATTGCATCCCATGGATAATCTGGTTCTGTCATGGCCTCAAGAATATCCTCATCTAAGTGGAATAAGGTTCCTAAGGGGGATTGGGTCTACGTAAGGCCGTGACGAGGTGGTTTGGTCCTAACAGAGCTGGTCGAAATACATGAATAATATTCCATCATTTATGTGGTGGAACTAGACGCGGTTGATAGGGTGTAGATGGATTGGGTTTTCACCGTTTTTGGTACATCTACTCTTGTAGTTGCAGCTGACTCGAGAACTATGACTGATGAGCAGACAACAGGAGTCATGGTTATGATATATGATGATATGAATCGTATATGATGTTTTGTGTCGCCAATGTTTGGTGGGGGAGAAATTTCCATTGTAGGGGCTTGTGTAAGAGCAAGTCGAGGTTCCTCACGAGGCGTACCAAGAGTACTTGCACTTTCTTGGATTTGGAAATTTTGCTTGGTGCAGAGGTGCCTGAATGTTTCCATTAAGGGGCATGCCTCTTGTTGGTGCTGAAAGAGGTGAATTTTTATTGACAACTCTAGTGCTTTCTCATTTAATTATCAACTTGGGGTAAGTATTTTTATTCCAAGAGTGTTGGCACAATATATGCGAGTCATTTCGTCTAACAGATGTTCCTTGTCAGTTATGAGGAAGACTGTACTAACTTCCTGAGCTTGCTTATCCTACGAGGGGTGGCTTGGATAGGTTTTTAACCTAAGATTGAGCAACAAGATTTTGCATTTATCTAATGGAATTACACAACAGTTTAACTGAACCGAACAACAATCTAGAGAAATCAAGCATAAATTGAATTGAATTCGACAATCAACTGAACAACGGTGGAATTGAATGGAACAACATTCTAACTTAGCTAAACAATAATGGAATCAAATTGAATCAGCAGTCTAGCTAACTAAGCAGTAATGGAACAAAAGTATAACTAGCTGAGAAGTAATGGAACAACAAGATAACTAAGCTGAACAGTAATGGAAGAAAAGTACGACTGAAGTGAATTAAATAAATCATACAACAATTAATTAAGTAATTTTGCAATGGAGTTCTCTTTATGAATTAATTAATCATCATTGTTCGATGGTTGAATGCTTCGTTATGCTAGAAGGAGAACGGAATTCATAAAAACATATAATATTGAAATCAGCTTATTCTACGATCTGTAATTTAAATGCAATGGTATTAAAAGAACTGGAACTATCTATTGATAATAAAGTATTGTTGTAAGTCGGAAAATACGATTGTGATTGTCCTACTTCAAGAACGTAATTTCTAACAATCCTGAAGAAAGGGAACTTTATTTGTATTGAATGGAAATATACTTTACAACTACATTAGATTCTTAAGCATTGGTTCTACAACAACACAGAGTATGAAAACTTACGTGGAACTTCCAGAGGTTGGGCCCAGACCACCAAAAGCCCTAGAGCAGTAAAAAATTCAAAATATTCTTGTTCAAAGCTCTATATTACATCCAGTGATGTTACAAAAACACAATTAGACAGACTGTTTCTGATGTGTCTATTACATAATGAATCTTCTGTCCTCTCTCTGACTCTCCTTATCCTCCGTCCTTTTCCCTTTTAAAGGCGATTTCAAAAATGCGAAAGTATTTTCCAAACGACATCCCGCTGCATGTGGCTATCGTTTGAGTTCTTGGGCTTGAATTTGTCTGTCTGCCTTTTGCCGGCTACTGGGAGTTACTAGGATTTCATATGCTTGCATCCATTGGTTGGCTTCCATTTCCTATTGTTCCAACCATTCTTCCTTCCTGCATGTGGAGATAAGAGAATTCAATTTTCTATTACAAAAACATTCTTTTCATCATTAGTCCAATTGTTCTCGTTTTCATAATATTTTATTCTCTTTATTGTTAATATGAAGAGGGAATCCCCCGAAATTATAACATAATTTGTACTTACAGGGTGAGAATAATACCTTAATTTGGGCCCAACATACTCCCCCACTTACCTAGTTTCATGTCCTCATGCAAACAGATGATTGAGATGTAGTTGCATTAAGGAGTAGGCAGGGTAGGCCTTTTCGTTGATGCTCTGAAGCCTTGTTTTCGTTTCATGAGTGTAAAGGAAATGCCTGTGGCTCCTTCTCGTAATTCGTAATTGTGATTATAATCCTCGGGAGGATGCCAAAGGAGAGGGTTTCTATATCTGCATCCCAACCAGGCAGGCCCCATGCTATAGACTAGGATAATGTATGAAAGGAATCTAGAGGCAGCAACCTTGCAATTCCTGTAACTGAATGGCTCCCTATTCTTCACATTGTTTGTGGAGGCCATCCATATTTTCTTGGCTGCTACTAAGGCTACTTCACGAATGTCCTCAAATTATTCTCATGCATTTTCTATGATATCTTTATGGATGGGTCCCAGCCTAGTCCTCACACCTGGCCTTCTCATGAATTTTTTGTGCTGGATGATCAGTTGCAAGGGTTTCATAGGCTCCCCCCTGACCCATAAATCTAGACTATGCTCTCTTTTCTGGAAGATGCCATAGGCTTTGGCCCACCTGATCAATTTTTTAGCAAATGAAAGGAAGGTTTGCAGCTGTACATCCCCTATGAAGGGGCTATGGTTGCTGTTTGTGTCTTCTTCTAGGAAGAAGTTATGCATGTAAAGCTCACACAAGAGGTGCTGGACCTGTTCATCCTGATCGTTACAACATTGGACAGATTATTCTATGGTCCTGAAGGTAGTGGGTTTTCCTACCTTGACAACTTTAACTTTCAAGAGTAAATACCGTTCTATTAGGAACAAGGCATAGTTGGCTACCAGAGCTCTGCATGATAGCACATCATTATATAGAGATAAAATTGTAGAGATTTTCTTCTTAGCTTGCTCTACCTGCTCTTGTATCACTTTAACCTTTGCCTGCTCTCCTCTAAGCTGGGCGAATGTCTCATATTCTATGGTGGAGAGGTCAGTGAAATTATTTTGGTAGTGCCTGATAGTCTTGTAATGGCACCACCTCCTTCCTGCACTGTGTTAGTTCATGCCGTACTTGCACTAGTTCATTTCATAATTTCTAGTTGGCAGCTTTCTCTACTAGATGGGCATAGGCAGGGGCTTCCTCTATTTGGGTCCCCTTTTCCTCTATAACCTTCTGCTCAGTTTGGGTGGAGGCTTCGATGATGTTTTTCAGTTCTGTTTGCACTTCAGCCTCGGTGGTGTCTACTAGGTTGGTATGTATTTCAGTTTCAGTAGTAGTTATCAAATTGGTTTGTCTTCCAGTTTCCATGGTGTCGGCTAAGTCATTTTGTATTTCGCTTTTGACAATATTTACTGGTTCTATTTGATTTCCTACAATAGAGGTTTCTGTCCTTGGCTTTCGGGCCCTTCTTTCTTTTTTCAGTTGTTTTCTCAGATATTTTACCAATTTTTTCAATCTCTTGCAGGTCCTTCTTAATTTCTCACTTCTCCTTTCATCTGAATCTTCACTTGTCCTTATTTCAGTAGGTGATATGGGAGTAGAATTCCCTTTCTCAGGGATAACATCTATAATGGTGTTTTTGATTACATCTTCAGAATTGACCTCAATGTGAGGGTCCTGACTAGGAGGAGCGATGCTACCTCCTGGTGACAAAGGGGTTGTCTGTGTGTGTGTGCTTTGCTTCACAAGTATAGTGTCACTTGAATAATCCTGTGATTCCAATCTATCCTCTACATGTCCATCACTATACACTTCATAATTATCAATAGGATATAGAGCCTCATCATCTCGTGGTTCCTCTTGGTTAGGTAGGATGTTAGCGTGACTAGAGCTGCTGGGGGTGGCGGATTTATCAGAAATTTCCTCTTGCTCCCCTGCTTCCAATGGGTTTCTCAATTCATAGTTTGTCCTTATTTGTCCTAGGACTCAAGCCATTTCCTCCTCGAATTCTTGCAAGGGTGCATGGGATGGTTCTGCTTCCTCCATGAGGTTCGAGGTTCCTTGGGGTGTCTTGGACTGTTTTTTCCTGCTTTTCTCTGACGTTGAGGTTCAAGTCCTTTTTCTTCTTGGAGGATTTAACCTAGGGGGCTCAATTTCAGTTCCGTCAGGGTTTGCTTCTGGTTCTTGTGCCTCAGGGTTAACTAAATTATCCCATGCTATCTGCTTCCTATCTAATGATGATTAGTTTTATTAAGCCCTGGTGACTAACCACTGCTTGGGGATTCTTGGATTTCCTCAATCAAACAACAGTATCATGAAATACATAATTAAAAAAGGTAGGAAGATTAATTGAATTTTTTTGTTTAAGTGCAGTTAAAATTTTGAGCTGTCGAGGTTTTACCACATCCCAATGTCCTTCGCATGTAATAAACTTCTGGATGAATGCCGCTAGCTCCTGCCATGGCTGGTGTAAAGAGGCAGGGTTAATCCCTCTATTTTGTCATTCCAACGGTTAATCCAGGTCCTTGTATGCTACTACTACTTCTCTTAGGAGGAGATGCTTTTCTGCCCATCTTTCTCCTTGCGCTAGTATTCCAGAAGCTTCCACGATAATTCCCTCTGTAACTGGTATAGTTCGGCCGTTAACTCTAGTTTTCCCTTCCTGCAGATTTTGTAGAAATTCTATTGCAATTATTTTGTTGGATCCTTGTAGTCTATGTACATATATCATCCATCTAGCTTGCTAGAGGATGGCACTCGATGCCTCTAAAATTGGAAAGTTTACAGGCTCGCTCGAAGGGTATTTCCTCCCATAATTGATATGCTCTTTTCCGCTGATTATTTTTCTTCTTGGCTCTGTTGTTCTGACTGGATGCTGTCTGTAAGAGGAAAAGAGATTGTGGCTCTGCGTAGATGATCTTCATGCCTTAATTGTAGTGTTCCTGTGGTCTTATCGATGCGTATGACGAGATTTGTGCAGGGATTTCACATGCTTGCCGAATTAAGGCTAATTACACCCCCCCCTTGAAGAAAGGGTGCCCACACCCTCAAGTATATGAGAGATTTGGTCATTTATGAATGCAGATAGGGGAATGTCAGAATTTGGTAATGATAATCTGCGTGTGAAGGATCGGGCAGTTGAGTAATTACTACATATGCGGTAAAAAGGTCAGATTTAGAAGTTTTCATAATTGTATCTTGTGCGGAAGTGACTGAAAAGTGAGAGGAAATAACATAGCCATTTTTGCGATATGATGTCCTTGTAAGACTGAAAAGTTATGACGCAAGCAAGACTGAGTCAAGTAATGATTGAAATTGTCATTCCGAAGTTCAAAATATGTAAACATATCTTTGTTAGTTATTCTTATGGTAAGTCATGATTGTTACTAATTTGAGTAATAGCTTTGTGGTTGAAAAATGGAAGAAAAGGTGTATATAAAAGCAATTGGCTATTGTGTTAGGTCCCTATATTACTATTATAGTTTCTTATTGTTGTTAGTGTAACCCCCTTATTGTTATTATTGTACCCCTGTAACCCCCATATTGTTATTATTGTGCGCTTAAATTATTATTTTTAGGTCGGCTAGGATTACATTGTGGCCCCACTAGGATTACAATGTGGCCCCATAGACTCCTATATATAGAAAGGGGGTTTTGTAATTTGTATCATCCAGGAATTTTTCATTAATTTAATGTATTAGAGGTTGCCCCCTCGAAGTGGCTCATTTATAAGGCGTTGATATCTCTTTTCTTCTATTTTTGGAGCTGGTTTCACAACATTTGGTATCAAAGCTTTGAGATTCTAAGGTTTCGCTGCTCCAAACAGGTCAGCATGGAATTTTTGCTACAAATTTTTTTCTACGAAGGTTAAGAATCTAAAATTTTTAGAGTGCAAAGACAAAATCCTGAGGAACATTGTCGCTAAATTTCATACCTTGGTTCTTAACATTTTCGGAGATATGATCTGTGCAAGTTAGGTAATTTTGCAGGCTCCTGAATTTAACCTAAACAGGTCATTGCGGTATTTTTGTAATAACTGTTTTTATAAAAAGGGTTAGAAGCAGAAAATTTTAGAGTGCGAATCATAAATCTCGAGGAATATTGTCGCAAAATTTCAGATATTGATTCGCAATATTTTCGGAGATATGATCTGTGGAAGTTAGGGCTTTTTGAGGCGTCTGAATTTCATCTCAAAGAGGTGATTGTGGGAAAATATTCATAGCTCTATCTCTGAGCATAGGATTAGAATGCTGTAAAAAGTGGATACAAGTACACAGACTTTAGTTTTCAGTCTATCAATTTCATAGCCAAAGGAGGAAACAGTGACACGGGGCAATTTGTACAAGTTCGCTCTACTGAACTAGTCCAAAATTGGGTCATTGTGGGAGATTGGACATAAATTTTTCTTGAAGAAAAAATCAGATCAGACCTGTGGTATTTGAAAGAAGCTTTAGAGTGCTACTACAGGGCTGAATTTTAGATATTGAGGATCCAAAATTATAGAGATAATTTAATTTCAATATCGAGCTCCTCAAAAGCAAGTAAACAGTGTGTATTTGTTTTTCCGAACTGCATAAGTCTTGTTTGAAGAATCAAGTTGAATTGATTCCAAGGGCATATTGTAGAATAGATATCAGTATTAGATTCTAAAATGGCCCCTAAAAAAAATTCAACACCCATTAAGCCTTTAGAAGGCTCTACTATGACTCATGAAGACGGTTAATGGCAACATGACATATCAAAATTACAAGAGCAAGTGCAACAAATTTCTCTCTCGCAAAGAACAAACAAAATGAAATGGAAGTTTTGAAGAAAGGCGTGGAAACTAAGATGGATGGTTTGAAGAAAGGCATGGAAGCTAAGATGAATGGTTTGGAAGCTAAGATGGATGGCATGGAAGTGGGCATGGAAGCTAAGATGGATGACATGGAAGCTAAGATCGATGAAAAAATGAAAGACAACATGGAAAACATGAAGAAGGATCTAAAAGTAGATATCGAAGGTTTGGAAAATTTGATACAAGAAATGTTTCCTAATGGTGAAAATATAGTAAAGGAAACTCATGATGAGAACAAAATAAATGTTAATCATGATTTCATAAACTCTACTGTTGAAGGGAAGAACCACCATATTCCAAAAATGGATATGAGGAAGTTTGATGGAAAGGATCCTGTAACATGGATACTACAGATGGAGCAATATTTTGATCTCAATAATGTGCAAAACACACAAAAGGTACACATTGCAACTTTACATTTATATCAAAATACATTTGTAAGGTATCGATGGCTTTGCTCCCGTAATTTTTTTTTCACTTGGTCAATTTTTACGGAGGAAATGATAGCACATTATGAGGATACAAAGAGCAACACCTTCTTTAGCAAATTGATAAATCTCAAACAAAAGGGTTTAGTTGGGGAGCACATTGAGGAATTCCAAAAATTGAATATAAGGGTAACTGATATTTCAGAGGAACACAAGATTGATCTCTTCATAGGTACTTTAAAGGATAACATCCAACATGAAGTTTGCATTTTGGAACCTGATTCATTGGAGAAGGCATTCAGGTTGGCCAGAAAAATTGAATGTAAAATTATGGTGACAAGGAAGCCTACCACTCACTTCTATAAAGAGGTAAGTGTTTCTAATCCTAGATTTGCACAACCTACAAGATTGACACCACAACAATTGGAAGAAAAAAGAGAAAAATGGCTTCGCTACAGTTGTGATAGAAAATACACTAAAGGTAATAAGTGTGCTGAGAAGAAATTATTTTACATAGATTGTGAAGAGGAAGAAGAAAATGAACAAGAATCTTCAAAAGAAGAGGATATACACCACCAACCAACCCTAGAAGAGGAAGAAATGAGTCTGACCATATCGTGTAATGCATTGGCAGGAATTACCACTCCTCAAACTCTCAAGATAGAAGGACATATCAAGAGGAAAAAGGTAATAGTGTTGATTGATTCAGGTAGCACCCATAATTTTATTCATTGTAAGGTAGCCAAGGAATTAAATTGTTTCCTATACCCAGCACCAGAATGTCAAGTGATGGTTGCAAATGGAGGAACCATAAATTTCTCTGGGAAATGCCATAATATCAAGCTAACCATGGGGGAATATGTATTGACTAGTCCAATTCTTTCCATTCCTATGGGAGGTGCTGATGTTGTACTAGGAGTACAATGGTTACAATCTTTTGGGACGGTAGCTTTTAATTTTCAAGAACTTTTCTTGAAATTTTTTTCAGAAGGAAAGGAAGTCGAATTACGGGGTATTGCGGGGAAGCCAGGAAGGATAATAAGCTCTAATGTCATGACAAAGCTTCTAAAGAAAGAACAGCGAGGCGTAATTGCACAATTATGCTCACTAGAAATTCCAACATCAAAATCATCTATTTCTGCAGATCTCCAACAAGTCTTGGACAATCATTCCAAGGTGTTTGAAACTCCCAAAGGACTCCCACCTATTGGTGATCATGATCATGCTATTCATTTGATTCCAGGAAGTGTTCCTCCAAACATCAGGCCTTATAGATATCCTTACTTCCAAAAGAGCGAAATTGAACGTACGATTGCAGAAATGTTAGAGGCGGGTATAATTCAACCTAGTCAAAGTTCTTTCTCTGCTCCTGTAGTATTGGTACACAAGAAGGATGGATCATGGTGCATGTGTTCGGATTATAGGGAGCTAAATAAGCTCACCATTAAAGATAAATTTCCCATTCCTGTGATTGATGAATTATTGGATGAATTACATGGAGCAATTTATTTTACCAAGTTGGATCTTCATTCAGGATATCATCAAATTAGAATGAAGACTGAAGATATTCCAAAAACAGCATTTCAAACTCATGAGGGCCATTATGAATTTTTGGTCATGCCTTTTGGCCTTACCAATGCACCTTCTACATTTCAAGGGTTGATGAATTCCATTTTCAAACCCTTCCTTAGAAAATTTGTGCTAGTATTTTTGATGATATACTAATCTACAGCAGGTCTTGGAAGGATCATGTTGAACATGTTGATAGGGTGCTCAAACTATTGCAGGAGAAACAATTATATGCCAAAACATCCAAATGTTTCTTTGGAGTACAAGAGGTGGAATATCTGGGTCATATTGTATCTCACGAGGGTGTTAAAGTAGACCCTAACAAAATTAAAGCCATTAAGGAATGGAAAGTCCCCACAACCATAAAGTAGTTGCGAGGATTTCTCGGGTTAACGGGGTATTATCACAAGTTTGTTAAGAATTATGGGAGAATAGCAGCACCTCTAACAACATTATTGAGGAAAGATGCATTTTCATGGACTCCTGAAGCAACTAAGGCCTTTGAACATCTTAAAGAGGCAATGTGCCTAGCACCAGTCTTAGCTACGCCAGACTTCACAAAAACCTTTATTGTGGAATGTGATGCCTCGAGAAATGGAATTGGTGTTGTTTTAATGCAAGAAGGAAGACCCATTTCTTTTGAAAGTCGTCCAATCAAAGGAAAGTATTTACAGAAACCTATTTATGAGAAGGAAATGTTAGCAATACTGCATGCACTAAAGAAATGGCGAACTTACCTAATGGGAAGACACTTCAAGGAAAAAACTGATCATGATAGTCTTAAACACTTTTTGGAACAAAGACTATCGTCAGAAGAACAGCAAAAATGGGTCACAAAGATGTTGGGTTACGACTTTGAAATAATCTACAAAAAAGGAAAGCTGAATGTTGTTGCAGATGCACTCTCAAGAAAGAATTAAGAGGTGGAAGCATTGCTTTGTGCCATTTCTATTATCCAACCAGATTGGATAACTGAAGCAAGAGATGAATGGAAGAAGGACAAAGATGTATGGATACTCATTCAAAAGTTGCAGCAAGATCCTAGTACATCTGATACATTTAGTTGGAAGAATGATTCCTTATGGTACAAAGATCGCTTATATCTTTGTAAGAATTCCCAACTAAAACAAAATATTCTTCTGGAATTGCACACTTCTCCTTTAGGAGGACACTCAGGATTTTTAAAAACTTACCACAGGGTGAAGAAAGATTTTTTTGGGATGGCCTTAAATCTAATATTCAAAAGTTTGTGGCGGAATGTTTGGTTTGCCAGCAGAATAAAGTGGAAACAATTAAGACCCCGGGACTTCTACAACCTTTATCCATTCCAAGTCAACGTTGGGAGGAGATTTCAATGGATTTTATGATAGGTTTACCTAAGTCCGAAGGAAAGAGTGTCATCATGGTGGTAGTTGATAGACTTACCAAGTATGCACACTTTTGTGCATTATCTCATCCATTTAAAGCAAGTACAGTTGCTACTACATTTATGGACACAATTCAAAAGCTACATGGAAACCCCAGGGTTATTGTGAGCGACAGAGATCCCATTTTTACTGGAAATTTTTGGACGGAGTTATTTTCTTGTTTGGGTACTCAATTAGCTCATAGCTCATTTTATCATCCTCAATCTGATGGTCAAACTGAGATAGTAAATAAATGTTTGGAAGGATATCTTCGTTGTTTTGTATCTGATAAACAAACACAATGGGTCAAGTGGTTACCTCTCGCTGAATGGTAGTATAACACTTCCTTCCATACTGCAGCAAAAATGACCCCATTTATGGCACTTTATGGATATCATCCACCATCCATCACATCATCTTTAAGGGAAAATTCGAAGGTTCAAGTAGTGGAAGATGACATTGAGAATCAACAAGAAGTTCTCCAACTCTTAAAGGATAACCTGAATTTGGCATAAAATTGATGAAATATGAGCGAGATCGAAGCATGAGGTGAGAGGTTTTGATGTAGGAGACTGGGTATTTTTATAGCTACAACCATACAAACAAATTTCCCTCAAGCAAGCTAAGAAGGATAATAAATTATCGCCAAAGTACTATGGTCCTTACAAGGTGTTGCAAAATATTGGTACCATGGCATACAAATTGGAACTTCCTGCTTCTTCGTGAGTGCATCCAGTTTTCCATGTTTCATGCTTAAAGAAGGTTATAGGTGACAAACTTCCAGTTCAAACAATATTTCCAGAACTTTATGAGGAAGGAAAAATCATGTGGAACTGACGGTCACGGAAACAAGAACTCGACAGCTATGAAATAGATCAATTTCAGAGTATCTCATCAAGTGGAAGAACTTACCCACTGAAGATTCTACATGGGAGGATGAGAATTTTATACAGAAGCACCCAGAGCTACTCAAGCATTGAGGACAACACTTTTTTGAAGGAGAGGGGCATGTTGGGTCCCTATATTACTAGTATAGTCCCTTATTGTTGTTAGTGTAACCCCCTTATTGTTATTATTGTACCCCTGTAACCCCCATATTGTTATTATTGTGCCCTTAAATTATTATTGTTAGGTCGGCTAGGATTACATTGTGGCCCCACTAGGATTACAATGTGGCCCCATGGACTCCTATATATAGAAAGGAGGTTTTGTAATCTGTATCATCCAAGAATTTTTCATTAATGTAATGTACTGGAGGTTGCCCCCTTGAAGTGGCTTATTTCTAAGGTGTTGATATCTATTTTCTTCTATTTTTGGAGCTGGTTTCACAACATATTGAAGGAGCATACTTTCATACCACAAGCAGAGCCACTGCTTCCACCAGACATTCATGGCCTTGACAAGGTTGCTATTTTAACCCAAAAAATGAGCCAAGATCCTTATGTAAGAATACTTGTTTTGCAAATTTTATGGAGAGATCACCATGCTGGTATGGTGGCCAGATAACCATGGTGCCACTCACTAGAGTTGTATCAAAGTGATCAGGCCAGCTTGTGATGAGACCTCCCGTCCTTCAAGTTATTAAGAAGGTCATTACCCTAGTGTGGTGGCCATAATGGGCATGTCACTTGCTACACCATTATGAACATGGTAGGCTGGCTCGTGATGAGACCCCCTATCCTCTCTTAAGATTTGCATGTAAATGTAGTACTTCCTTTTGAATTGTAACATTTTGATCTATAAGAAGGTCACTTTGCTGGTGTGGCAGCCAGATAGCCACAATGCCATTCACTAGAATTGTAACAGAGTGATCAGGCCGACTCGTGATGAGACCTCCTATCCTTATAGTAGATGAGCAGGTCATTACCCTGGTGTGGTAGCCATAATGGGCATGTCACTTGTTAAATCCTTATGATCATAGTAGGCTGGCTCGTAATGAGACCCCCTATCCTCTCTTAAGATTTTCATGAACACATAATGGTTGTTGAGGGAGGCTCATTGGCTCCTTAAGAGTGAGGGATGGTGAAAGAAGCGAAAAAAAACGAATACCATTAATAACCCTTGTTCCATTTTTTCATGTTGTAGGGACATATTACTCGAACAGTGCAAAAATATATATCATCATAAGGTCCTGTATTGTTTGATATCATATTTGAACTGTGGATGACTTTAGCCTTTCATTTCATGTGTGCATAATTTTAGCTTCCTGTTTAAGAATTATAGTGCCAAAGGGTCATCATATTTGTAATTTTACCATTTTCCCTCCCTCTTCCAATTGCCATTCCCTACTCAAGGTTATTTAATTACAAAAATAATGGCTATTTATGTTCGTCGGACAACATCTGTTCGAATATTGAGCAGCAGCTGTTCAAAGTGTTCAAAGATTGCTTGACATTAAAAAAATGCTCAAAAACGACTGTTCAATTCGAATGAACAACAACTGTTCAAAGACGAAACAACAGTTGTTCCCAAATTGAACAAAAAAAATAAGAACACAGCATTGAACATCTATTCAATTCGGCTGAACAACAGTCATCCAAGAAGTGAACAACAATATTAAAAACACAGCAAAAGCTGTTCAATTTGGTTGAACCGCGACCGTTCAAAAATTGAACAACAACTGTTCCTGGATTGAACATCAAAATTAAAAAATAGCAAAAATCTGTTCAATTTGGTTGAACCGTGACCGTTAAAAAATTGAACAACAACGGTTATTGAATTGAACAAAAAAATTAAAACACAACAAAAATTTGTTCAATTTGGTTGAATTGCCGCTGTTCAAAAATTGAACAACAGTTGTTCTCGAATTGAACAACAAAAATAAAAACACCAACAAACAGTTGTTCAGTTCAACTGAACAGCAGCCGTTCAAATATGGAACAACAATTGTTCACAAATTGAACAGCAAAAAAACAAAAAAAAAAACGTAAAAACCACTGTTCAATTTTGGTTGAATCAACGACCGTTCAAAGACTGAATAGCAGTTGTTCCTGAATTGAACAACAAAAATAATAACACTGTAGATGGTTGTTTGATTGAGCGACAACTATTTAGAGATTGAATGATAGTTGTTTGTGAATTGAACAACAAAAATAAAAACACAACCAATGGCTGTTCAATTCGATTGAACAACAACCGTTCAAATATTGGACAGTAGCTGTCTGCGAATCGAACAACAAAAATGAAAAAAAACACAGCAAATGGATAGATGTTCAATTGAATAGCAGTCGTTTAAAGATAGAACAACAACTGTTTTCGAATTGAAGAACAATAAAGACAATATTATAAGGAAAAATAATTGCAAATGGGAAGAATGTACAACAAGAAAAAACAATTATATACATTATTTAGAAGTGATACTATCAAATCTCTCATGTACTTGAGTTTGTGGGCTTATCACCCCTTTGCACCGCAACTTGGATGGTGGGATCGTTTCATGCCTGTTGACAGAAAGATTCTTTAGTAAGAGGCTTGCGATAGAGGCATATTCTGTGCCCGTTAACTCGAAATTTTGAACCAGACCCATCTATGGTGGTCAAGGTGAGGGTACCATTGCTATGTACTTCCTGAATCTCATATGGACCGAGCCACATTTTTTGCAATTTTCCTGGAAAGTCTTGGAATCTGGAGTCATAGAGGAGTGCCCAATATCCTTTTTGAAATACCTTCCTCTTTATTAAGTTGTCGTGCCACTTGGCTCGTTGTACGGTTGAATGATCGTTGTGCGTTACAGGGCAAGCATTCAAATTTCTTCCAGTTCATTTATTTGTTGGAATCTTTTAGCTTGAGCTTCTGTTAAGTCTAATCCCACTTCCTGGGCTGTTCTCAGAGTTTTAATTTCAAACTCAATAGGGAAGATAGGTTCTCTCCCAAATACTAGCCAATATGGTGAATATCCAGTGGTATTTCGCCAAGTTGTTCGATAAGCCCATAAGGCTTCTGGTAGTCTAGTGGCCCAGTCCCAGCGGTTTGATGCTACTGTCTTGGTATGGATTTCCTCCAAGACTTTGTTAGTGATTTCGACTTGCCCATTGACCTACGGGTGGTAAGGAGACGTAACTCTGTGAATGATATGGTGATTTCTTAAGGTA
Source organism: Pinus albicaulis (assembly GCA_034641835.2). NCBI lineage: Eukaryota > Viridiplantae > Streptophyta > Pinopsida > Pinales > Pinaceae > Pinus > Pinus albicaulis. Next base: position 421,435,583 of record CM076582.1, on the reverse strand, counting down.
TATGTGATCTTATTGCTTATGAATTATGCCCCCCCATCGGTTATCACTTCCCTTGGCAAGCCGTATCGCACGAATATTTCAAAGATAAACTTAATTACTGATTCTTCCGTGGCTCTTGACAAGGCCACTGCTTCTACCCATTTGGTGACATAATCCATGGAAACTAATATGTGGGCTTTCTGGTTTTATGGTGGGTTGAATGGCCCAAAAAATTCCAACGCCCATCCTTCAAATGGTTCCACCACCAATTGCGGTTGTAGCAGCATTGCATATGCTTGGCCTGGGTGGCCTATTCTTTGGCAGCTATCGCAGGCCTCGACATACTTCTTTGTGTCTTTGAAAATCGTAGGCCAATAATAGCCTAATTGCAACACTTTATGCCATGTCTGTCGTTCTGCGAAGTGGCCACCATAGGGTTCATCGTGACAGGCTCGTAAGATGTCATATATTTCGTCTTCCCTTATGCATCTACGTATGTGCATATCAGCCCCCGTATGGAATAGGTATCCTCCAATCCAAGAGAATCTTGTGCTATGCTGTATAATAAATTTTCGTTCTCTCGTCGTTAAATGTCTGGGTAGCTTCCCTACTGCCAGATAATTTTCCACATCTGCATACCATGGTGTTTTATGCTACAAAAAAATGTGATGTTCATCAAAGTGGAATCGATTGTCAACCTGCTAGTGTGTTTGCCATCTTGGGGACTCGGATGGTGAAGTCTCAGGATCAACTTTTCCTTCCCTAGACGGTCTTTGATCGTTATATCGAATTCCTGCAACAATAGTAGCCAACGAGTTATTCTCCCATTCGTGATTGGTTTATAAGTTAAATATATAATAGCGGAGTGGTTAGTATATAGGAACACTTGATATTCAGTTATATAGTGTTTGAATTTATTGATAGCATAAATGATAGCCAAGAATTATTTTTCGGCCACTGTATAATTTAATTTGGCAGGAGCAAGGTTTTTGCTGATATAATAAATAGCATAAGGCTTTCGATCTTCTTCTTGGCCAAGGACTGCTCCTATTGTTGTATCAGATGCATCGGAAGAGATGTGAAAGGGAAATTTCTGTTGAAAATGCAACAAGATGATGGAGCTTAGTGAAATGAAGTCGCCTTCACTAAGTGGCTCTGAAAGGTTTTTGGCGCAAAAGTCTTATTTTTAGACATATGGAGCATGGTTCGGGGATTCCAGTTTGAGATTCTTGAAGTATGTGTCATGTTGGTAAAAATAGATGAGACTCTATTTTTGAGGTCAAAGAGGTCGAAGTCTATTTTTAGACTGCCTCTCCTTAAAACAGGGAAGTCAAATATTATTTACCCTCAATAATATTTAGACTATAAACATTATCTTTTCCTCTTGGAGCACTTCAGTTTGATGCTTGGATGTGGCACATGCAGCTGACAGAAGGAAATACGCTTTTCCTAAGGGTTAGTTGAGCTATTACATGGTTGACTTCAGTTAGAACTCATGTGGCAGAGTTTGGTGGAGTTGATGAGACAGTTGGTGGAGTTGTGTTCGGTTTAACTTAGTTGAACTAGCTGTATTTAGTCTAACTGAAAAATACACTAGTGATGAGTGGTGTGAATTAATTATTAATTAATTCACTAATTATTAACTCATAAATCAACTAAAGAACACATCAGTTAACTGCAATGCATGGACAGTTCAGTGGAGACCAGTGTTAGAGGTGGGTAAAAGGGTGAGTCTACTATCAGTTGTGACTATGGCTGTGCATGAGTTTTGCACACACATGGATTGAGATTTCCAATGAGGATTGTGAAGTACAAGCTAGGTGGATTCGAACTTGGATCTCATCATTATTCATCTTGGATTGCGCAGTAGAGGCAGGCAGACTTGTGGAGGAGATTTGAACCTGTGACTTGTTCATCTTCCGTGCTAGTTTGTGTGTAGCATGTGAGATAGTGCTGAGAGCTGTGAGAGCTTTGTGCTATGTATTATTACATGTTCTCTATCATTATAATATACGCATAGTTGGGGGTTTTCAGCTATTGCTTTCCCCATTACATACTGTGTTGATATGTGTGCTTGATTATGTTTTAATGAGCGCATGCGACTGCTTTCTATTTCCGCATATTGATGATCAATTGTAGAAGAGGTTATGTGTTATGCATGAATTCGAATTAGTGTGTAATCAGGATAATCTTGGTGGATAATTCAGCAAATTATTCAAATTTCTACATGGTATCGGAGCGAGATTGATCATCGGATCTATTACAGTGATTACAATTATTTCGGTAGACAGAGTCTGTAACGGGCCAGGTAGCCTCTGGATCCATCCTTTCTTTGAAAGGTGATATATCCAGTAAATGCCCTTACAGTCGATCTCTGCGCTAGAAATACTTTGTTCTCATAGATCCAGAAGCAGCCGAGTTTTGAGCTTGGAATTCGAATTTGCAGCAGAATTTGGAATTCGAAATTTGCAGCAGTTTTCTTGGTGCTAGAGTTGAAATGTCTTTCAACGGATTGCGACTTGAATATGCCCTTGAGGGCAGTTCGAATTATGTTGCATGGAAGGACCGGATGGAGGCAGCATTAGATGATAACGGGCTGAAGGAGTTTATAGAAGCTGAGATCCCAAAGCCTACTGATGCTGCTCAAGTTGAGGCTTGGCAAAAGAAGATGGAAAAATGTCGAAGGATTCTGTTGGAGGGCGTGAAGGATCACATTGTATCCAACATGCATGGAAAATATTCTCCATACTTGATGTGGAAAGCGTTGACAGATTTATTCCAAAGCAAGAGCGACCATAGGAAGTTGGCGCTCAAGGATAAACTCAGACACATAAAGATGGAGAAAGGGACAATATGCCGAAGTACCTCACGAAGTTCATCCAATGCAGGGATGAGCTGGGAAGTGTGGGGGTGACTGTCGATGATGAGGAATTGGTGAGCTTGGCTCTCCTTGGTCTTTCGAAGAGTTGGCATGCCTATCAGGATTCTGTCAATGGTCGTGAGAAATTTCCAGGATGGGAGCGACTTTGGTCGGATCTTATGCAAGAGGAGATAAGGCGGAATACCAGGGACGGATCTTCATCAAAGGCATCCGATGAAGAAAATTGCGCTTTGGCTGCCAAAGCAAAGAAGGGGAAGAGCAAGAAAGATTATCATTCCGGTGCGAAAGGCAAGAAGCAGGACATGTCCAAGGTGAAGTGCTTTCACTGTCACCAGCACGGACATTATGCCACAAATTGTCTGCAGAAGAAGAAAAATAAGCAGGCTGTTGGATCTGCAGCGGGAGAGGCCTTAGCCTCGCAGTTTGAGCTAGATTTTTCGCTGATCGCATGCTTGGTCTCAAGTGTGATGGGATCAGTATGGTTATTGGACAGTGGTGCGTATTTTCACATGACTGGAGATCGAGATATGTTTTTAGATTTGGATGAGAAAAATCTTGGAGTGCACATCGAGATGGGCGATGATGGTAGATACAGTGCGACCGGTATCGGTACCATTTCCTTTAAGAGGGAGTCTGGTAAACCCTTCGTATTGAAGGAAGTACTGCATTTTCTAGGATTGATGAAGAATCTAATCTCTGTGGCGATGTTAGAAGACAAGGGGTACGATGTTGTCTTCAGCGAAAGAAAAGCCTTCCTGCGCAGTAAGACAACTGGAGAAACTCGGAAGATAGGGGTTCGAGTCAAGAACCTTTATCAGTTGCAAGTAGATGGCGGTGCAGCAATGGCATGCAAGGCTGAAGGAGTGGTGAGCCGAGATGATGGCGAGTTGTGGCACCGGAGATTGGGCCACCTTCACCATGGAGCTTTGAAGATACTGTAGCAGATTTCTACTGGGCTTCCTAAAGGCACTCTTGCATAGTCAGATCAGTGCAAGGGGTGTACCTTAGGAAAATTTGTGAAAGCCACCTTTCACGAGAAGGATAGTCGCGCCACGACGATCCTTGAGAGAGTTCACACAGACGTGTGTGGTCCTTTCTCAGTAGCTTCGACAGTAAAGCACAAGTACTATGTGATCTTTGTTGATGATTTCTCTCGGAAGTGCTGGATCTTCTTCATGCAGAAGAAGAGCGAGACATTTTCAAAGTTCTGTGAATTCAAGGCGCTGGTTGAGAAGGAATCGGGGAAGCATGTGAAGGCTCTTAGGAGCGACAATGGTGGTGAATTCATCTCTCCTGAATTCAAGGACTTTTGCAGCGCAGAAGGGATTCGGAGAAGGCTCATCGCACCCCATAACCCACGAACGGGGTGCTGAGCGGAAGAACAGAACGATCGTGGGTGCTGCACGGGTGATGTTGCATGATCAGGGCCTACCCCTTCACTTGTGGGCTGAGGCATGCAATACTGCAGTATATGTGCAGAACCGTTGTCCTCACAAGATACTTGGCATGAGTACACCAGAGGAGGTGTTTTCTGGTAAGAGACCTGATATTTCCCATTTGAGGATTTTTGGTTCACCTGTCTACTTGCATGTGACGAAGGATGCCAGAAAGAAGCTGGATCCGATCGCAGAGGTTGGAATATTTGTGGCGTACACTGATACGCCCCACAACTATCGTGTGTATTTTCCAGACAGTCGCAAGACTGTTGTGCGACGGGATATCAAATTTCAAGAGGAGAAAGGCATGCAATTTTTGCTTGAGAGGGAGCCACACTTGCATGCAGATGAGGAGCTATTAGTTCCTAAGGATGAGCTTCCGGATGTGGATCAGCCACAAGAGGAAGTTCATGGAGTGGAAGATACCACTCATGCAGCGCCAACCATCAGAGGGCGCAAGCACACTACAGAAGCTGAGCGACTGGCTCAAGATGCAGAGAAGGTTGTAGGACCACCTACAGCACAGCGCAGACAGAGATAGTCATTAGACTGGTACACTGGATACATGGCTCTTGTGAGAAAATGTGTCGTGAGAGAGCCATCCTCTTTCGAGGAAGCTGTGGAGGATCCCGCATGGGTAGATGCCATGGTGGAAGAGTATGATTCGATTGTCAGAAACAGTGCATGGGAGATTGTCCCGCGACCGGAAGGGAAATCAGTGGTGGGTTCTCGATGGATCTACAAAGTGAAGCAGGCGGCTGACGGGAGTGTGGAGAAGTACAAGGCAAGATTTTTTTCCCGTGGCTTCTCACAGATCGAGGGGATCAATTATGAGGAGACCTTTGCCTGTCGCAAGGTGCTCTTCCATACGGACGATCCTAGCTCTCTCAGCGCAGATGGGGTGGCACATCCATCAGATGGATGTGAAGACTGCGTTCCTCAACGGAGTCATTGAGGAGGAGGTGTACATAGAGCAGCTCGAAGGTTTCGAGATCTTGAGCAGTGAGTCGCATGTGTGCAGACTCAAGAGAGCACTGTATGGGTTGAAACAAGCACCTGGTGCTTGGTACACATGGATAGACAGTTATTTCACCGGACTTGGATTCTCCAAGAGTGAGGCGGATCCTAACCTGTACCAGATTGTGGTGGAGGGGAAGTTGCTGATCATTGTACTGTATGTAGATGATCTGATTTTGACGGGTGATGAGCTGTTGATACTTTCATGCAAGGAAGATCTTGCAAGAGAGTTTGAGATGAAGGACTTGGGCCTCCTTCATTATTTCCTGGGATTGGAAATTTGGCAGCGGAGTGATAGACTGTTTGTTTCTCAGGGTAAGTATGCCTGAGAAATATTGGAGAAGTTCAACATGCATGGCTGCAAGCCTGTTGATACTTCTCTTCCTGGAGATTGGAGGAAGGAGGATGCTACTTCAGCGGAGGTAGTGGATGCCACTGTTTATCAACAGTTGGCGGGGTCGCTTATGTATCTGGTCAATACACGACCCGATATATGCTATGCTGTTAACCAGCTTTCGCAAGCTATGGTTAAGCCTACCAAGCTCTTCTAGAAGGCAGGCAAGCATGTATTGCGTTATCTTAGAGGCACATTGGGATATGGTCTGTGGTACAGATAAGAGGATGAGGTGAAGCTATGTGGCTTCACGGATGCAGATTGGGCGGGAGCCCAACAGACAGAAAGAGCACATCTGGAGGGATCTTCAGTATCGGGTCGACAGTAGTTTCTTGGTACAGCAGGAAGCAGAGATCCGTGGCACTCAGTTCAGCAGAGGCTGAGTATATGGCAGCAAGCTTGGCTGCATGCGAGGCCATATGGATGAGGAAGATCTTGGTTGGGTTGTTCGGGTCACACTTGGAGCCTACTGTGATTTATTGTGATAACCAGAGTTGCATTAAACTCTCGGCTAATCCAGTATTTCATGATAGATCCAAACACATCGACATTAGGTACCATCATATCAGAGATTGTGTGCAGCGAAGAATCATGTTACTTTCATATATTCCCACGGAGGATCAGGATGCTGACATATTGACGAAGGCGCTCACCAGGAGAAAATTAGAATACCACAGAGGCATGATAGGGGTTGCAGGTAATCCATATCTTGTTGAGAGGGAGTGTTGAAAATGCAACAAGATGATGGAGCTTAGTGAAATGAAGTCGCCTTCACTAAGTGGGCCCGCAGGCTATTTTTGGCGCAAAGTCTATTTTTAGACATATGGATCATGGTCTATGAGTTGCAGGATGCTATTTATGGATGATTGGTCAAGTTGGTAAAAATAGATGGACCTCTATTTTTAGACGTTGGGCAGTTTCTATTTTTAGACTGCCGGGCTAAAAATAGAACAGTAAAATATTATTAACCCTTAATAGTATTTAGACTATAAACATTATCTTATCCTCTTGGAGCACTTCAGTTTGATGCTTGGATGTGGCACATGCAGCTGAAAGAAGGAAATACGCTTTTCCTAAGGGTTAGTTGAGCTATTGCATGGTTGACTTCAGTTAGGACTCAAGTGGCAGAGTTTGGTGGAGTTGATGAGACAGTTGGTGGAGTTGTGTTTTGTTTAACTTAGTTGAACTAGTTGTATTTAGTCTAACTGACAAATACACTAGTGATGAGTGGTGTGAATTAATTATTAATTAATTCACTAATTATTAACTCATAAATCAACTAAATAACACATCAGTTAACTGCAATGCATGGACAGTTAAGTGGAGACCAGTGTTAGAGGTGGGTGAAAGGGTGAGTCTACTATCAGTTGTGACTATTGGCTGTGCATGAGATTTGCACACACATTGATGGAGATTTCCAATGAGGATTGCGCAGTTGGAGCTAGTGGGATTCAAACTTGGATCTCATCATTAATCAACTTGGATTGTGCAGTAGAGGCAGGCAGACTTGTGGAGGAGATTTGAACCCAGGACTTGTTCAAATCTCAGTTAGTTTGTGTGTAACTTTTGGAGATAGTACTGAGTACTTGTGGGGAGTATTGTGCTATGTATTTTTACATGTTCTCTATCATTATATTATACAGATAGTTGGGGGTTTTCAGCTATTGCTTTCCCCATTACATACTGTGTTGATATGTGTGCTTGATTATTTTTTAATGAGCGCATGCGACTGCTTTCTATTTCCGCATATTGATGATCAATTGTAGAAGAGGTTATGTGTTATGCATGAATTCGAATTAGTGTGTAATAAGGATAATCTCGGTGAATAATTCAGCAATTTATTCAATTTTCTACAGTTTCCATTTAGGACCTCGCAGGATTGGTGCTGTTGAGACCAGCCTCTTTAAGTCTGTAAAAGTGGTGTCACATTTTTCAGTCCAATGGAATTAAAAATTCCTAGTCAATGCATACAAAGGTGCAGCTATCTGCGAGAATTTTTTTATAAATCTGCGATAATATCTTGCATATCCCAGAAAAATGTGTACCTTTGTTTGTGTACAAGGTGTGGCCAACAGAAGGATTACCTCTATTTTAGACAAATCTACCTGTATTCCAGCTGTAGAAATGTAGTGACCTAGGATTACCCCCTCAGTCATCATCATGTGGCATTTTTTTTTGCTTAGACATAGTCTAGTAGCAATACATCATTCTAACACTTCTTCTAATGTTTCTAGAGCTTGATAAAAGTCTTTCCCATAGGGTGTAAAATCATCCATATAGATTTCAAGTCCTTCATTTATTAAGTCAGAAAAAATGCTAATTATGGCCCTCTAAAATTTTGCTGGGGCATCACATAATCCAAATGGTAAAACTCTGTAAGCGAAAGTGCCCCATGGGTAGGTAAAGGTTGTCTTATCTTGGTCTTTGGGAGCTATTTGGATTTGATTGTATTCGCTGAATCCGTCAAGAAAAGAGAAGAACTGTTTCCCAACCAATGTGTCAAGGACTTGGTCAATGAAGGGAAGGGGGAAATGGTATTTTTGAGTTGATTTATTTAATTCTCTGTAATCTACGCAGATTATCCACTTCCCATTATTTTTAGGGACGACCACCAAAGGGGAGACCCATTTTCTGTTTGAAATAGGATAAATGAAATTTACATCTAACAGTTTTTGCAGCTCCTCTTTTACAATCTCTTTTAAATGCGGGTTTAATATTTGTTGAGGTTGTCTAACGAGGTGTGTTTCCCTATCAGTATAGATGTGGCGCATGAAAAGTTGTGGGTCCAAGCCCTTCATGTCTTGGTAGTCCCACACAAATGCCCCTTGGTGCTTCTGGAGGACTTTTATGAGTTTCTGCTTTTGGTTATCATCCAAGCTGCCATTAATATTTAGAACCTTTCCTGGCTCGATCTCAATAGGTATGTTGTTACGAAAAACGGTTGTGGAGATATGTTGAGTCTCGAAGTCTGTCACAGGATCCTCTTGATCTTCATGTTCGAGTACTATTTTCATCATTTGGCATTTCAGATTTTCAGGCTTGGGTGACTGATTCATCAAGTTATTAATCACATCATATTTAGTTTGATCCTTGAATTCAAGGGCTTCTACTAGTGTCAGAGGTGGACAAATGTTTTTCTCCAAATATGTATGTAGGTGTTTGTGAATTTTTATCATGGGAAGGCTTGGTTTGGCAGGTGGATAAATAATGATATTTTTTATAGAGTCGCCTCTAGTGATAGTCATGCTACAGGCTCGACAACCTATGTAAGCATCTGCTGTGGCTAGTCAAGGTCGCCCAAGAATCAATGGGTGCCCTTCCATCCTGTTTTTTAATTAATGACTAAAAAATCAGCTGGGTATTCCCATGATTCCACAGAGACCATGATGTCTTGCAATATACCTTCCGGTCTGATAACAGATCTGTTACCTAGTTCCAGAAGTGTGGCCGTAGGTTCTAAAGCTGATATGCCCAGTTTTTCGCAAGCTCCTATAGTTATGATTTTAATGGCTACCCCCAGGTCAACCAATGTGTTTGGAAATGAGTGCCTAGAAATTTGCATGGCTACAATGGGGTTTCCTGGGTCTTCATATTTTACAGGTGATTCCCTACCTAACAACAAGTCAGATAGCGTTCCTACCACATGAACGGTGGGTGCAACCATTGTTTTCTTAATTTGTTTTTTTCCACATAATTCTCTGATTGTCTTTGCACAGATGGGAATGTCTTGGATGGAATGGAGAAGAGGAATTTTGATACAAAGGTTTCTTAATTCCCCTAGGATGTCAAAATCTGGAATGATTATAGGTCTGGGTAGGTTTAATCTCAGGAAATGGAGGCAGAGTCACCCTTATAAGTTCTTTATGTCTTTGTTGATCAATTGTCTCCTTATCTTTACCTGTTTCTGTTATATTCGTTAGGTTAGGTTCTGTGGAGGTTTCAACTTGGGACTGAGGTGGAGTTGTGGCCTCTATAGGTAATATGGTATGTCCCGATCTTAACCTCAATTCGTTGCACTGTTTCTATTCGACATTGGGTTTTGGATTTTCTATGATATTAATTAGTTGAACCGATGTGTTGTTAGGATTAGGATTGGGTTGGGCTGGAAACTGAGGGTGTATGGTAGGCTGCTGGTTATGATGAATTGGGTAGGGAGCTAGAAATTGTTGGGTTCCTACTCCTATTGGCAGATTGGCCATTCTCGTAGGTCGCTGCTAGTTCCAATTGGTGTTTTGAGTAGGAGGGTTTGGCCATTGGGTTTGATATGGGACATTCTGCCAATAAGGGGGAGAGCTAGGGAATTTTTTCCAATTAATTCCTGATGGAGGTTGTGTAGGCCAAGGTGGAATAGGAAACACTTGGCTTGGCCAAGTTGGGAAGGGGTTTTGAGTCTGCCAAGTTGTTGCAGGGTTTTGCTGGCTGAAATGCGGCAACGGAAAGAATTGAGGCAGGTCTTGTGGTATGCTAGGTCGTGCTTTCTATTGCCGACGCTGATTCATTAAATATAATGGCTCTGTTTGTTCTTCTACTTCCTTGTAGATGGATTTAAGCTTGGGAAGTGAAGAACATTGGTCCATGGTATGATCCTTAGTGCACATAGCACAAGTCTGAACCATGTCTAAAGGACACTCCCTTTGGTTGTGCTTCTTTCGAAATCTTGGGCAAAAGATGGCCAGGTTTTGTTAGGCTATAGCTTGTTTCTGCTTGGCTTGTAAAACATCAAGTTGCGTTGTCAAAGTACCCAGGATGTTAGTTTTGAAATTTTCTAACATATTTCAAAATTCTACTCTGGTTACATTTCCATTGGTCTGCTTAAGATCCTTCTTCATAGAATAACACCCAACAAGTCTATTGCGTGAGCTACCCCGGGAGCATCTAATACATAAGGAAATAATATCGTCATATTCTTCTTGGTAAATATCTCCCTTCCCCATTATGTTAAGCATCTCAACCCATTATTCCTTCATTCATTTAAGCATTGTGGCTTTTAAAATGTCCTTGGATAGCGTGGTATATGGGGATCTTTGTAAATTGTATTGTAATATTTCTACGTATTCCTCTAATGTTTCATTGTCTTTTGCATACATGTTAAATATTTCATCTTTTAGGTCTCTGTTTCGACAATAGTCTTGGTATTTGGTAATAATTTGGTCCCAGTTGTTTATAGTTCCCCCTCCTAATCCCATGAACAAGTGGAGTGCAATACCTTTTAAGGTAGATGGAAATAGTTTTAGTTTCTGGGGATCGGTGGTGTAGTCATATCCTCTACATAAGACATCAAATTCAAATAGGAATGCATCAAAATATTATGTGGTTAACCCATGAAAGGTGGGGATGTTGTGCAAGGGAATGGCTTTCATAGGGGCATTGGCAGCATGATCAAAAATAAGGTATTATAATGTTGATGTCTACCTCTGATTCTAATTTTGATTATTTACCATCTGATCAAAGAGGTGCCAGAAATCTTCGGGAACTTCTTGATCTAAAGGAGAGATTCTAATAGGCTTGGGAGGTGAATGCAGTGGGGGTTTTATAGCACTTCCCTGATATGGGATCCTAAGAACTTTTGTTTCGATCACTTCTTTAGGGGACTTAGGCTTTGATATTTCTATGTGAATTCCTCCACTAGTTTCTCCCCCTCCTTCTTGTAGGTTGCAAAAGCCTCCCTCTTTTGAAGGGTCAGTGCCTATATGAATGGAAGTCTGCAGGCTTTTCTCAGACCCCTCTGTCTCGCAGTGAATCTCGACGTAGGCTACAGATGGTGAGGCTGTTGCCTGAGGGAGTGCATTAGGACTTTGAATGGAAACAATTCTGGGTCCTATAGATGCCTGAGATTCAACTTTCCTAATGATTTCATCTATATATGTTATTCTTCCAAGGATCACCGGTTCATTGGGTTGTGAGGATGGTTGCGAATGATTTCGGATTATTTCTATATTTTTCTTCCTAGACATAAAACAAGAGCACCTATCCTACGGTTCTTTGTACAAATCGCTGGTGAGCGGGCCAGAGGGCAAGCATGTTTCTTGCCGGTATGCAGGTTCTTACCTCTCGTTTTCAATACCCAATTCTTCATAGCAATGAAGAAAGATGAATAAAGGAGGTGACTCTTAACACTCTCCCCGGAAACAACACCAAAATTTTGGTGCTAAAAGAGGTGACTTTTTATTGACAACTCTAGTGCTTTCTCATTTAATTATCAACCCGGGGTAAGTCTTTTTATTCCAAGAGTTTTGGCACTATATATACGAGTCAGTTTGTCTAAAATATGTTCCTTGTCACTTATGAGGAAGAATGTACTAACTTCCCGAGCTTTCTTATCCTATGAGGGGTGGCTTGGATAGGTTTTTAACCTAAGATTGAGCAATAGGATTTTGCATTTATCTAATGGAATTAAACATCAGTTTAACTAAACGGAACAACAATCTAGAGAAATCAAGCAAAAATTGAATTGAATTCGACAATCAACTGAACAACGATGGAATTGAATGGAAAAATAGTCTAACTAAGCTAAATAGTAATGGAATCGAATTGAATTGGCAGTCTAGCTAACTAAGCAGTAATGGAACAATAGTATAACTAGCTGAGAATTAATGGAACAACGGGATAACAAAGCTGAACAATAATGGAACAACAGTATGACTGAAGTGAATTAAATAAATCGTACAACAGTTAATTAAGTAATTTTGCAGTGGATTTCTCTTTATGACTTAATTAATCAACATTGATCGATGGTTGAATGCTTCGTTATGCTAGAAGGAGAACGAAATTCATAAAGACATATAATATTGAAATCAACTTATTCTATGATCTGTAATTCAAATGCAATGGCATTAAAAGAACTGGAACTATCTATTGATAATAAAGTATTGCTGTAAGTCAGAAAATGCGATTGCGATTGTCCTACTTCAAGAACGCAATTTCTAACAATCCCGAAGAAAGGGAACTGTATTTGTATTGAATGGAAATATACTTTACAACTGCATCAGATTATTAAGCATTGGTTTTGCAACTACACAGAGTATGAAAACTTACGTGGAACTTCTAGAGGTTGGGCCCAGACCACCAAAAGCCCTAGCGCAGTAAAAAATTTAAAAGGTTCTTGTTCAAAGCTCTATATTACATCCATTGATGTTACAAAAACACAATTAGATAGACTATTTCTGATGTGTCTATTACAGAATGAATCTTCTGTCCTCTCTTCAACTCTTCTTCTCCTCCGTCCTTTGCCCTTTTAAAGGCGATTTCAAAAATGCGAAAGTATTTTCCAAACGACAGCCCGCTGCGCATGGCTGTCGTTTGAGTTCTTGGGCTCGAATTCGTCTGTCTGCCTTCTGCCGGCTGCTTGGAGTTACTAGGATTTCATATGCTTGCATCCGGTGGTTGGATTCCGTTTCCTATTGGTCCAACCATTCTGCCTTTATGCACATAGAGATAATAGAAGTCAATTTTCTATTACAAAAACATCCTTTTCAACATTAGTCCAATTGTTCTCGTTTTCATAATATTTTGTTCTCTTTATTGTTAGTATGAATAGGGATTCCATTGAAATTATAACATAATTTGAAGTACTTACAGGGTGAGAATCATACCTTAATTTGGACCCAACACCTCTGTTTCGTGGTTATGGCTGGTGAAAATTGTGCATGGTACCAGGGTGCCTATCGAGTAGATGGTGTGAGAACCAACACTACTCTTCATCCCTGAAGTGGACGCTCAGAAAGGATTAGGCATGGGGGAAATATTCCACTGTTGCCATCTCCGAGTTTTTGGTTTTGGGAGGTCCATCTCCTTTGGGGGTGCTAGACTCAACGCTGCTCTTACCACTCTTAGCCTTGGGAGGTGCTCACTATTCATTATATGGTGGAAATGTGAGAAAATCCTGCAATAGCAATGTATGATATTCTCTTGATTAGAGAGATGCTTTTGCGGGATAGGGGAGACCATGCAAAATTTGTTCGTGAGGTGCTTCAGTTCCTTACACTGATTGACCTGGTGGTCAATTCTGTCACACAACCCGCATGCCACCCTAGATTGGACATGGGTCCTGTTAGGCCAGCGTGTCTTTTTCACTCGCCCAATGCTTTGGTATTGAGATGGGGTAGGCTTCCTGGGGGCAGTCTGCCTAAAATTAGGTTCTCTAAGCTTAGGACTGGTTATATCTTGACGTTTTGTTTCTAATGAATGTATAATTTCGATTAGCAGGCGCACTCAAGGGATATAAGTACAGTGTTGAGCATGATGGTTGACTTGACATACTATACAAGAATGTATTTCTTGGGTATTACCTTCCCTCAGAGCTGGTGAGGTGATTGGGTACCATCTGCGTAGAGATTCTAGGTCTGGGCATTTGGTGACCAAATGGTTACATGCATTGCATAACACACAGGTTGGTCTTCTTCGTGGAGGGCAGTTGGGGGTGACTATGTGTCCCCCAACTGTCTGATTTTCAGCTGACCGAAAGAGGATGGATCTACTTGTCACCTCCTCTTACATTGTCAAGTTCTTTATGGATTTTGTATTTGAGCTATCTTCTAGGGAGAGGCGAATTATAGCCATGCGTAAAATGGTTAACGCTAAATGAAATCGAGGGATGTAATGGAAATGATGTAATGGGTGATCACCACCACATACCTGACACAAATCCTGGATTGATACGAGGTCGGCATGGTATACTGGGTTAACCAAATATCATATCTGAAACAACTCCAGGGATGCACAATCAGCGATGAAATGATTGCGTTTTGTCATAAGGTGCACAACGTTGGAAAGGAGGAGGGGGGAAAAAAAAGAGTCTTTCTGGTGATTGCCTTGCCTCTTGGAGGTATAATATGACCTGAGGTTCTTCGCCATTTTTCTACATGGAGGGATCCTCCTGATATGATTGTTCTAGGGAATGTAAGGCATCCCTATATCACGGTATTTTTAGACAATGATGAGTGTAATGCCCATAATTGTTGTAGATAGTGCATGCGTGGTTGGTACACAATGATTTGCCTTGGTTTTTTGTGGTTGGTTCCTTTTTACGGGAACTTGTGGCCGCGAAATTTCTTTCGGAGCTCAGAAGAAGTTTCAATTCATCAAACTTCGGGTAGATATTGGTAGGGTGGCTTACAATATCGGGCAATGCACAAGGTTGCAGTTCCCTTGGCATGATGGGGCTTTCTATATTTTTCCCTTTTTTGTGGGTTTTCCTGGTTTCTTTAACCGACGTTGTTATGGGAATCTCTTTAACCGGTGTCGCCTCCTGAGGAGGGATGGGGGTTATTCTTGTAGACTTAATTTCCAGGGGCTCCCATCATGGTTGGTGGGACCAGGTACCAGACAGGTATCATGAATGACATGTTTGGAAATGTTACCATTGCTAAGACCTGTTGTGACATGAAGCCAGGTGGAGGGAATAGAAATGGAGTTTTGGAGATGGCGTAGGGTAGAAAAGTTGTGCCTATGGCCTCAGTTTCATTACTACTAGTTTTTGTCTCCTAGCTGGTTTCAGTGTTTGATGATGACATCATGCACACTGGGGCCCCTGTGATATCAACGAATGATTCTGGTATGACAGGGGGATCTCTAAGGAATGATCCAAGGATAAATGACAGTATGTATTGGTCGGGGCCAATTATTGGTACCGCATGAGCGATTACGTAGATGTGACTACATAGGGTAGCACGACATCGACGTTCGTCATGGGTCGCTTGTCATGGTATGTCAATTAGTCGACGGTTTTGATGCGGTCCTCATGGGGGAACATCATGATTCAAAAGACAGAGGATGCTATTATAGACATGGTGTACATATAACTCCGCCCAAGGAGTATATTGTAGTCCAGTTGAGCGTCCAAGACCTCAATGTCTATAAGAACCATCTTGCAGGCCAAGCAGATCGAGAAATTTTGATAGAGACCGAGGGCGCCCGTCATATGCTCTAAATGTGATGTCCAATGGCTTCAGTTCAGGAGAGCCTAACTTTTGCCAAACACTTTTTGACATGATGCATGTGGATGCACCCTCATCAATGATACATCGGTGGATAGTGATGTTCTGGACTGACACCAGTATTTGGAAGGAGCCCAATGAAGGAAGCCTGCCTGTGGCTTTATCTAAGTCAAAAGCCATTAGGCGTGAATCAGTAGGGTGGATGGCGCCTAATGAGGAAAGTAAGGATTTCCTTTGCTTTGGGTAAGATTGCAGGACCTCTAAAGCCGACATGGCAGCGGGAGATTGTGATAAATATTCCATGATGCTATAATTATGAGCCGCTTTGGAGTGGTGTCCTGCTCGCCGGGTTGGACCCTTAACCATTTTTGGCAAGGGTTCGATAGGCATTTTTGATATAGTCAACGGTGCGGTAGATGCACTCGTGCTAGCCACTGATGAACTGGTGTCTGGCAGGGTATCATAGCTTCTATTTCATGTTTGAAAGAACATTTCATTGCCATTCATATAGATTTCATGGCTATTGTTTTCAAAATCATTTGGGGGTGGATTTTGCTGTTGGGTACTAACCGCCCCTTGGTGGGGGAAGGGCTCCTACATTACAACTTTTTTTTGTGTAGGTCCCCATTGTCCATGATTACTCTGAATCTTCTTTAGATCGGGGAGTTCAGGACAGTGATGAGTGTAATGGCCATACTCACCACAAATAGCGTAAGAGTGGTTGGTTCGTATATTAGCCCTCTTGTTTAGCCCTTGGGAGTTACTTGGCTCCTGATTTTGATTTTGGTTGGGGTTTCCCCCAGCTTGAGATCATAGAGGGCATTGTTGGTTATTTCCCCCTTGTCCAGGATCTCCCTTTTATTTATTTTTTGGCTTTAGGAGGATGGCTATGATTCTCCTAGTCATATGACTAGCGTGGTTGGACCTCGGAAGGTTGCACAAATTTCACCAGTGCATTATTTTGCATCAGTGGGTTTTGTGCTAGGGAGGGGGAATATTGGGGTCCCTATCCCTAGTTTGTATATGGTTGCTAGGGGGGAGATCTTCCGTTAGTGTTCCTAGCTATGTAATGGGTCCCCTATGCGAGAGGGTATGATCCTCCTTGCTGATGATGGTACAATGACACCATATTGGTCATGTTCTGCAGAGGTACATGATGAATCTGATGGTGGCCTAGTTGCTAGATGTTTTGGTTAGGATCATACATGTAACCGGTGTACGAGATACTGTTGCCTAGGTGAATTTGGGTCAGTGACCCTATTAATCTGTCAAAATTATTCCACGCGCCTGGCAATTCTTTGTAAGTTTGTAGGTGCGGGGCATTAGGCAGGATGTTGTAAATGTATCCTGACTGAGTATATATTAGCTCGAGTTGTTGGGTTTTGCTAATGTCATCCTCTTCAAAAGTAGGTCCTTGAGTTTCCACGCCCTTTGAAATATCTACTATGAGATATTTCAAAAATAGGTCCAGTAAAACTCGATCGTCGAGTTTGGCTTTACAAAAACTTCAACGTCGCTGCCATTCTTGGATATGGTCCGAGATATGAACGGTTGGCGTTTTCCTAAAATGAGTCAGTAACTCCATTCCTAAATCGTGGTGGATGAGTAACTAAACATACGTGAGGAACACAGTAGCGAGGGCACTAAAGGTTCCATGTGAAGCATAAGGCTACTCCACATAACATTTCGCAGCTGGTCTAGTTAAGGTGCGCCGAAATAGTCTTAATTGAATAGTATCATCAATAATACTGTTCAATGAACACCATAGGTGGAAAGTCATTACATGGTTTCTAGGGTCTTCTGCTTGCTTCCCTTCGAATTTTGAAATGTTCGAAGGGAGCTTCGCCGGGCATGGGGGGCAAACTGGGATTGTGTGCAATGACATCATTTGTTAACTTTGATAGATCAGGTAAGTTTAAAGATGCTAGGAAAGGTAACTAAGCTTTGAGAACCATTGTAGACTGTGAAAAAAGAGGAATATGGTTGTATATGGAGTTTTTTTGGGGGATATTACCCTGTGACATACCCGACTGTGTGTTCTGTTGGCTCCCCGAATGGGTAGTGCTCCTTTGCCCTCTGGGGGTTCTGGGAGGAGTGGTGTGTGGTGACCTTGAGGGGGTTTCCACTGGTGTGGTGTTGGGTGACCCTTGGGGGTTCCCAACTAAAGATGCCCCGATAAAGGATGAGCCAATAAGGGTGGTTGTGTGTCGTATTTGATGCCTGAATGGAGGAAGACCTGACACTCCTCCCTCTAATGGGGGTAGGTCCAAAAAACGTCTAGATCGATGAGGTCCCTTTGGGTCCGATATGGTGTCGACTCGGTTTAATTTTGGAAATATTTTTTAGTTTTATAAGAGGAGAGAGATTATTATCAAGGAAAAATGCGATCATATACATAAAACAAAGCGAAAAATAAAAAGGTAAATTTCCCCTTTAGATTAATCCTATGTGATCAGTCAATCAAAAAATGGTTTTGGTTGTTTTGCATATGATACTAAAAAATCCTAGAAGACCTAATCATCGTCACACTCTCAAATGTAACTGGGCCTTGCGAAGATATCTTTTGGTTGGTATTGGGGCTAACATCCCGAAAGAACTAGCGATGCCTTCCAGAAGCCGAAGAATCAACCAAGGTAATGGAAAGAGGATCTAGTGTTGCCTGCACTGTCACCTATAGGGAAGGATTCCCTAGATTTGGTCACTAAAGTACCGTCATCCCACATGAGCGTTTGAGTCTTGAGCTTCTTCGTATTTAGCTACCAGTACCGAGCACTAGATGGGCCAGGTAGCCCCAAATAGTACCACACGCATTGGGCCTAAGCTTAACCCCCTCTGAATCGGGTCTCTGTGGCACTCAGGAATTATTTTTCGTGGGCGGATAGATGGGTTTAAAACTCCCTAAATAGTCAAATTCTATGTTTCAAGAATGTAAAATGACCATGGCATCTTATTGGATGCCTACACCCAATGGTCCTAACCTGAACTATTAATTATCTTGTGGCCTCAGTGGGGAGATTTAATGAGTTCAATTAATGATTAGTTTTAACGAGTCTTACTTTGATTATGGTGTGCCAATGTGTGTGATGAAGCGTATAATAAAAATACTTGTAGGATGCATATATGCGATGATCCTTTACGCTCCCTCCTAATTAAACTAAGTTTTGATTGTTCCTTTCAAAAAGTAAATGATGGACATATAATGGGCCACTTACAATTTTTCCTATTTAGACTAAATGTTGCACTATAGGGAGATGTCAAACTATCAAAAGAGAGCATTCATATGCATGCCCAAGATCACAAAGAGGTGCAAGGGAAACAAATATTACTTGCCTTCTTAGATACTTTGATCCTAGTCTTGAATCCTAATGCAAAATTTAAACTAAACTTAATGAATTTTTTTTGAAAAAATGGAAACTAGCTAAACATGCGTGGATATGGGCCACTTACTTCTTGCTAATTACCTAAGTGTTTGGTGTTTATTACCACTAATAAGTTCATTCAAATAGCATGGGTTGATTTTAAAACCACTTACTTGCCTCCTAATTAAACTATGTGAATTTGTGATAATAAAAAATTAGAACTATGCAATAGCTAAGCTAAAGTTCAGCTAAAAACATGTTCTAATAGTCAAGGGACACCATAAAAAAGTGCTGGCGGATTTATTTTTGGCTGCTAGTCACTTTACACTTGGAAAAAAACGGAGACAATCAGTGAAAAAATGGCTCACTGGTTTCCGCGCGGGTTATTTCTACACATGCGCTTGAATTTGTGTGTCTGTCTAAGTTGAACATGCGTGGACCTGCACATATGTCTGAGCTAAACACGTGCGGTTTTCCTATGCATGGAAGTTCTGCTTATCCTAAACTTAATCTCTTCACAGAGGGTGAATGAGAGAAGTTGAGGAAGAGGAGAGCTAGTCCTGCAGCAATCCTGATCACAAAATAGGTTCTGCAAAACCACAACCACTTAGATTAAGAGGAAAAATAAGTGGATTCGCCAATCCTGTAGTGGTGTGTTTAGTACAAGGGTGTACGAAAAGCACCGGTGCTTGGTAGGAGTGATTGCTAGCCTACAAGAAATGTCACAAGGAAAAAATGGGTTGTTAGATGGTTAGTGAAGCATCATAACATGTAGAAAAACTAGTTATAAAACATAACATACTAAAAAAAGAGGAGGAAACAAGAAATAAAAAATACACATATAACACAAGCTCAATATCGAGTAAAAGAACTAATAATACCAACGGAGAATGAATCCCCTTTTATTAGACGTTGGTGGTTAAAAGAGGTAGAACGCTAAAAGACTTGCAGTGATTCCTTAGATCTATGGAGTTCTAATACTCAGAGCAAGGAGGGCTCTTCCCTTAAGCTATTTGCAGGCCTCTCTCTCCTCCTAGAATGAGTGATCGACTAACGGAAAAATGATGCACTTCTCCTTTGGGATTGAAATGTTGGATGGCCAACAAATGAATCCCTTCATTCCTTTGTTGGTTGGACAACACACTGCTAGTTTTCTCATGGGAAATTTTGCCAGCATAACAATATATTCTAAATTTCTCTTCTCATGGTGGTATTTTATAGGAAAAATTAAAATATTCTTCCCTCTTTTGGTACAATTGTGGATAGTGACCCAAGAATGGTGGTTGATTCCATTGTGTGGTCACTTGAGGTCTCAAGGTGGCTCTAGGCGGGTATCCCTGGGTGGCGTCGAGTTGATAATCTTCTTCCTGAAGTGTGCAAAGTGGTCCCGGATGGTGACCTTCTTCTATACCTAGGACCACGTGGCTTATTAAGGGAAATCCGAGGAGACTTGCATTGCTATCGAAGAAAAGGGCGCGCAGAGTGCATTGTACCAGTGTCTTCTGTGCACAATTTGATAAATTTTCTTTTTGACCTTAGAGAAAGTTAAATTTTCCAGATTCTGTAATTTTTTTCCACCTTGTAAATCCTTCTGCTTTATGTTTCATGATGTCGTTTGCTTGTCTGATTTTCCAGTGATAACAATATGGTTTAGGACAATATTTTGGGTTTATTTATTAGGTTTCATTTCTATTCTTCCTCGAACCTCCTTGTAATTTTGTTATGTTCTTTTTGCATGTATGGTTGGGCACTCTTGCACAACACTACGACCCTTTGGTAGGGCATCTATTTCAGTCTTGTTAAGGCTTGGAATTTTTCATTTTGGCTATATTTGAGACCCCGTCCCTCTTAGGAAATTCACTATCCATGGGCAACGAAGTTTTCTTTCAAGAATTTATTTTGGTCTGGGCTTTGAGTAAGATGTGTTTTAGTATTTTTTTTAGGGTCTGGTTAAGGTTTGTTTAGGGTTGTTTACAACGTAGGCTTTAGTAAAATGTTAATAAATACAGGTCTATCCTGTAGTGAGCAGCAAAGTCAAAAGAGTTTTCTAGACTATGATTTAGGACGACACATTGGTTTTTGCAACAATGACATGACATTATAACTGTGATATGACCTTAACAATCAAATGACATTAGAACTAAATTCAATAATTAAATATGTAATCCATTGGTGGTACAGGTAGTCACAATATTACATGCAGTGAGAAGAATTGAGACACCCTTTCCAATTATCTGGTTATCAATATATGCCACTGATTTTTAGCTTAAGATAGTGGTAGTCATATCTTTGCATATAAGTAAGTAACTTTGAGATCAAATGCACTAAGCCAATGATTGATTTAGCACCTTTTTGACAAACCTCTCATTGCAATTATGAACCAAAGTACAATAACAAATAATCATCATGCCATAACACTTACCTCATGTGACCCTGTAACAATACAAAACAACAAAACATACATATAACTATGAATGTAATGTATTCAAGTATTTTAAGGCAGTGAAATTATTGTTGTATATGATAGTGTTGACTGGAATTTGAATGCTACAATGGCCTTATTAAAATTGATTCTTGATAGAAGTCTAGGTAATACAACCTTGACATTGATCCCTGATTCAATGTTTGATTATTCACTTTATTGGTTGTAATTCTATGTACCTACAATGACCTTAGAGAAGGATTCTCATTAGTGTATCGAGTTAAAATCTAGACAATAGACATGATTTGACTTGACTTGAGTATAGTCCTTTTTGTAACTAAATATATTGACTAGAGAAAATTTAACCTTGAATTATAGTACCTGATCATTTGATGGGTGATTTGATAAAATACTTAACTTTTTAACATAAGAGATAGTAATGGCTTTCACATATTGACATTTTGTACATAGTAACCTTAGTAAATGAGAAAGGGATTCATTAGCAGTAAATTGAATTGACTTTATTAACTATTATGACACCCTGACTTGACACCTAGATATGACATTTACAGTGAGTTGACACTTTTTATTTAACCTAACATGACTTAGAAAATGAAACTTGACATAGACTTTGATGACCTTAGATATTTGTTCTAGGTGTCTTGAAGTGCTGACCTAGAGAGTGTATAGTGACACAATTGTAACCTTGCATGGAAACATATATTTGAGGGTAATATCATCTTGTTTTACAAATTTTTGACATGAATATGGATAACATTGCTAGTCGGTCATAGGGATGACTTAAGGAATCTTGGAGTATGCCCATTAGGGGAATTTCGAGGTCTAAAATGGGCCTCCTAAGAAAAATGTACAACCAAAATAAATTTTATAATAACCAGTAGGATTCAAGATTATTATGTCAACCATGGGGGATGATTCACCCTTTTTTAAGTAAAAGGGTAAAAAAATTTAAAAATTTAAAAATAATAAAACTAAATTTTCAACTCGTATTTTCAACTTATCTCCCAAAATATTTACTCAAATTTCAAGGGGGATTACTCGTTGGATGCAAAATTTTATTCCTCATCCAAGGAGTACCAATGTTGCATACTTTTTATGGACCCTGCTACGCGAAAAATGAGAAATACATGAAAAAACGTGATTGCAATCACGTTTTTCAAGTATTTCTCATTTTTCTGAAGGAGTAAAAAATCACACCAGAAACTAAATAATCACACACAGCATAAAAAAACATGAATACACAGAGATTTTAACGTGGTTCACCCAACCAATCTGGGCTACGTCCACTAAACAGAGGCATCATCAATCAATCACGTTTTTTTCAAGTATTTCTCATTTTTATGAAGGAGTAAGAAATCACAACGGAAACTAAATAATCACACACATCATAAAAAAACATGAAGACACAGAGATTTTAACATGGTTCACCCAACCAATCTGGGCTACGTCCACCAAACAGAGGTATCGGCAATCTCATTCATCAACTGGAGAATTACAACAACAAAGTTTCCCATCTGCTCTTCCACTCACCTCACATCCCTCATCATGCTCATTTGCCTCTACGGACTTACATTTTATAGCTGGGAGTAGAAAATGAATCATAAATTCACTCACAACAAATATAGGATGCAATAACTCCTCATCGGGATTAAATGGAGTCAATTTAGCAACAAATCCTATTTTTGTCACATTCATGAGATTTTCTCCAATTTAATTAAAAGAAATCTCAACAATCTCCACCTTGACAACAATTAGCCTGATACCCTGTTCCATTATTATTTTTATCTTTTCTGCAAGCCAAGAGAAGCTAGACACCATCGTAGCTTCTCTAACAAAATTGGTTTCGTGAACATGTCTGCACAATTTTCCTTTATATGCACTTTTTCAAGAGAGACTCCCCGTTCAGTGATAACCTGTCTTACAAAATGGTACTTGATAGGTATATGCTTTGATTTACTATGATAGGCCGGATTTTTAGCCAAATGAATTGCACTTTGACTATCACAAAATAACTTGATGTTGTCCTGTAACCTACCAAACTCACCAAACAAACCCTTCAACCAAACCGCTTCTTTACAATCATGTGAAGCAGCTATGTATTCTTCTTTTGTAGTGGATAAAGCAACAATGTTTTGTAGCTTTGACATCGAGCTAATAGCTCCACCTGCAAGAGTAAAGACATATCCTGAAGTTGACCTTCACTTATCCAAATCACCTGCAAAATTAGAATCAACATATCCGCAAACAAATTCACTACTCCTGTTATAAGTGATACAGTAATCACTTGTGCCTTTCAGATATCGAAGCACCCATTTCACTGCCGACCAGTGTTCTTTTCTTGGATTTTCCATATACCTGCTGACAACCCCAAATGCATGTGAAATATCTGGTCGAGTACAAACCATCGCATACATCAAACAACCTACTACATTGGAATATGGAATTCGAGACATATATTCCTTTTCTTCATTTGTATTAGGAAATAAACTTGAAGAAAGCTTAAAATGGGAAGCTAAAGGGACTGAAATAGGCTTCACATTGTTCATACCAAACCTCAAGAGTATTTTCTCAATACACTTCTGTTGTGATAGCCACAACTTACCATTGCTCCTGTCTCTGAAAATCTCCATGCCCAAAATCTGTCTTGTTGCTCCTAGATCTTTCATATCAAACGTCCTAGCCATCTGAGCCTTTAACCTGTTGATCTCTGTTATGCTTTTGCTTGCTAAAAGCATATCGTCAACATACAACACTAAGATAATGAACATGCCATTAATTAATTTCTTAAAGTAAACACAATGATCATATTCACTTCTTATATAATTTTGACTCATCGTGAAAGAATCAAATTTCTTGTACCATTGTCGAGGCGACTGCTTCAAACCATACAATGATTTCTTGAGCCTGCAGACAAATTTATTGTTGCAATTTTAAAAAAACCCTTCTGGTTGTTCCATGTAAATCTCCTCATCTAAATCTCCATGTAAAAATGAAGTTTTAACATCTAGTTGTTGTAATTCTAAATCAAGTAAAGCAACTAATGCTAACACAATCCAAATTGAAACAATTTTTACAACTGGTGAAAATATCTCATGAAAGTCAATGCCGGCTCTCTGAGAAAAAACTTTCACGACCAGCCTCACTTTGTACCTATCTTCTGTATCATCAACACCCCTTTTCAATTTGTAAACCCACTTACATCCCACAGTTTTTCTGTCTTTAGGAAGTTCTACCAGATCCCATGTGGCATTCTTGTCTAATGCCTTCATCTCGTCCTTCATAGCCTCTTTCCACTTACCACTGTTAGAACCTTCTATAGCTTCCTGATAGCACAAAGGTTCATCATCGTTAGCAGTTAAAGAAACTGAAGTAACATAATCATCATACCTTTTAGGAAAACGTCTGATTCTCGTAGACCTCCTTAAAGATGTTTCTGGTACTTCCCCAATTTGCTGATTATTATCTGTAGGAACTTCTTCATGATCAACATCTGAAACACGTTCATGATCTGCATTTGAAACTTGTTCATGATCTGAATCTGAAACTTGTTCATCTGGACTATCATCAGTATTTGAACTGGTTTCAAACTGAATGTGTTGAAGCTTAGGTACATTATCCTGTTTCAATTTATCATCTACATCTGGATTATCGAGTGAAGATTCATTGAATTTAACATCTCTGTTAATGATGATCTTGTGAGTAGTAGGATCCCACAACCTGTATCCCTTAGTCCCATCACCATATCCAACAAAGATATATATTTTTGATTTAGGATCTAATTTAGAACGCTAATGTTTCGGAACTAGAGCATATGCATCACAACCAAAAACTTTTAGTTTAGAATAATCACAAGGATGACCTTTCCATACCTCTTGAGGAATTTTTCATCCTATTGCAGTTGATGGTGATCGATTTATCAAGTAACAAGTCGTAGAAACTGCTTTTGTCCATAATTCCTTCTGCAAATTGGCGTTACTAACCATACTTCTTGCTCTCTCTAAGAGAGTCCTGTTCATGCGTTCAACAAATCCATTTTGCTGAGGAGTATATACAATATTTTTATGTCTTTCGATCCCAACGTCCTTGCAATAATTATCAAATTCCTTTGAATTAAACTCACCACCATTGTCAGTTCTTAAACATTTAATGGATATTCTAGTGATGTTTTCAACTAATGCTCTAAAATGTTTTAAAACTTTGAATACATCAGACTTCTTCTTTAACATATAGACCCACACTTTTCTAGAGAAATAATCAATAAAATATACAAAATACGACGATCCTCCATATGAGATTGTAGGAGATGGACCCCAAACATCAGAATGGATATAATCAAGGATTCCCTTACTAGTATGTTTTCCAGTTTTAAACTTCTGCTTGCTTTGTTTCCCAAATAGACAATGTTTGCAGAAATCTAATTTAGTAGATTTTAAACAAGGAAGTAAGTTACGATCAAAAATAATTTTTAATCCTCTTTCGCTCATATGGCCCAACCGTTGATGCCATAGAAAAATAGAATTATTGTCGTTTTTAGATACTATAGAAGCATGATCTGACTCTGTTCTTCCTTCTAACTGAAAAATATTTCCAACCTTCTTTGCTTTCATTACTAGTAAAAGTCCTTTATAAACTTTCATTACTCCACCTTGAATAAAGGTTTTATATCCATTTGTGTCTAGTACTCCTAGTGAAATGAGGTTTTTTATGAGTTCAGGCACGTGTCTTACATCAATTAAAATTTTATTCGTCCCATCAAACATTTTAATCTGGATGCTTCCAATTCCCACAATATTACATGAGACATCATTTCCCATGTAAACCACTCCATCATTGATTGATTTATAAGATTTAAACCACTCTCTATGAATGCACATGTGATTTTACGCACCAGAATCTAACAACCAATGTTGATCATGATTAGACAAACTAACTGATAACACTTCATCACTCATACATGAAATGGATGCCGAACCTGTATCTGTCATGTTTGCTTCTTTCTTCACTGTCGAAGAGTCTCCTTTGGATGTTTGCTGTCTCTTCCAACAGTCCTTCTTCGAATGTCCTGATTTGCCACAAAACCAACACTTTACCTTACTCTTCTTCCCTTTCGATTTTGATCGCGAGTTGTTGTGCTTACTGAAGCGTCTTTCTTTAGAACGACCTCTGACCATCATTACTTCCGATGTAGAAGTTTTTGAATTTGACCTTTTCCTTGTTTCTTCAGACAACAAAGCTCCAACAACATCATCAAACTCAAGGGTTTTTGATGAACTAAGACGTATAGAAGTAACAAAATGATCCCATGACTCAGGCAATGAGCGTAATAAAGTTACAACTTTATCTTCTGATTCAAATTTTACTTCTATACTTTCTAACTGCACCAAGAGAGTGTTAAAGGTATTCAAATGATCAGTAATTCATGTACCTTCCTTCATGCGCAAGTTGTAAAACTGTCACTTCAGAAGAATCCTATTGGTTAAGGATTTTGTCATGTACAACTTTTCAAGCTTTGTCCACAAACCAACAACAGTTTTCTCTGACATGATGTTAAAAAAACATCATCCGCCAAACACAATCGAATGCCGCTCAGTGCTCTTTCATCCATGTCACTCCATTCGTTATCTGTCATGGTGTAAGGCTGTTTGGCTTTTCCCAACAACGCCTTTGCCACGCCTTGTTGCACGAGTAGATCATGCATCTTTACTTTCTAGATCTCGAAGTTATTTTTGCCATTTAACTTCTCGATCTCAAATCGAGCACTTTGTGTTTTTGACATTTTGAGTAGTTTTTGTCAAGAAATTTCTAATTTCAAGTCTTAAGAAATGAAGATTTTATTTTAACCAAAAATATTAATTTTGATTAAAAAATGCCTTTCCCTTATACAAAATGCCCTTGGCTCAATATAATGGCATATTAATATGTGGCATTATTACAATATCGATTTTTTTTTTAAACTTTAAATCGATTTGTTAAAAAACTTTAAATAAATCGATATAATTGTCACCATTTAAGATAAATCGATATTAATGGCATTATGGAATTCCACTCACTTTTGTTGAACCAATGTTCAAATGGCATTCAACTTGATTTTATGACCCTTCTACTCAGTGTTCAATACCATTCATGCATAAATAAAGAAAAAAAAATAATCGTAACTTTGCTGCAGGCCATGTTCTTCTTACCATACATACGAAATTTCACAGCCAAAGCCACGATCCACGCAATGGACACACAGCAATCCATGGCCACGGATAATAGAATTCGACTTCTGAACTCGGCCTTCACCGGTCAACGCTGCCTAATCGGTTTTGTGAATACCTACACAACGCTGCTCAACCTTTGATTCAACGTGGATCGAATCCAGCAACTACATTGCTCCAGCTTTCGATCTCAATGTAACGCAGCTCGACATTTCAACAGTCCATGACATCTCCACAGCATTTTACAATTACGTTGCCCTTAGCAAATCCAACCTCACGGCCTCTCGTCATTCACAGCTCACGGTACAGCAATGGTCGCATGCAGGCTTGGGCATGCTGCAGATCTGACTCTCGGTCTCACAGTCAGAAAATTACACGCAGCAGACCTGAACAACTCGCATGGTCTTCAGATTGCGGTGGACAGGCGTGTTCACGTCAATTAAACCAATCATAGATTTTGACTTAGTTCTCGGACTCGCACATAAAACAAAAAACCAAATGAACCATGAACAGATACCTATCTACTGCGTGCACTCGGTATTCATCCCAACGCCCTCCTGTGTTATTACGCCAAACTTGCTCCGATACCAATTGAAGGAGTAAAAAATCACAGTGGAAACTAAATAATCACACACAACATAAAAAAACATGAAGACACAATGATTTTAATTTGGTTCACCCAACCAATTTGGGCTACGTCCACCAAATAGAGGCATCGAAAATCTCATTCATCAACTGGAGAATTACAATAGCAGAGTTTCCCATCTGCTCTTCCACTCACCTCACATCCCTCATCATGCTCATTTGCCTCTACGAAATTACATTTTATAGCTGGGAGTATAAACTGAATCATAAATTCACTCACAAAAAATATAGGACGAAATAACTCCTCATCAGGATTAAATGGAGTCAATTTAGCAACAAATCCTATTGTTGTCACATTCATGAGATTTTCTCCAAATTTAATTAAAATAAATCTCAACATTTTCATGTAGCAGGGTCCATCGAAAGTATGCAACATGGGTACTCCTTGAATGGGGAATTAAATTTTTCATCCAACGAGTACCCCCACTCAAAATTTGAGTAAAAAATTCGGGAGATAAGTTGAAAATACAAGTTGAAAATGTAGTTTTCTCTTTTTTCCCTCTAAAATTTGATAATGTCATCAAATATTATTTTATTATTTCCACTATTATTTTATAATTTCCTTATGAGGCCCATTTGAGACCTCAAAATTCCCCTAATTGGCATTATCAAAAATTCAATTTCAGTATTTTTAACAGTACAGTGTGATTGACTCAATGATTTTTGGTAGCCAGTTTGTGAGCTTATAAATTCTTATCTATTCATGTGCAGTGCAATGGTTCAGTTATGATGTGCAGTGGCAGATGTAAGAAATGATTAAGCAACGATGGTTAGTTGAGAAGTGTCAATGATGTGAAGTTGTGTAGAGATCGATTTGGGTAGTATTATAGTAGTGATCAACTTAAGCTGGTTGTACAATGGTTAGTGGCTACCAATACACAACATATTCTTTACAACATTCTTATATTGATTCATAACATAGGGCATTCAGTCTGAAAATGATGAAACATGGTCCACCGACTCTTCACGGTGGGAGGGTGGTGCAAGGCAAGTAATTGGAGACACCTTCAAGTTGTGGCATGAGAACTCTTTAGGGTGGAAAGGTGGTGCTAGGGAAATTCGTAGCCTGCACAGGGAATTGGGGCTTCCTTTTAGTTGGGCTTGATAAATTATAGGGCGACGAAACATCCTTTCAACAAAAACTAGTAAACAAAGTGTTGGGGCACTCAAAATGTTGTGGCATGACTCAGAGGGTGTTCAGGAATCCTTCTGGTTGCATCAGGGATAATGTGTATCATCGTCCTATATATTGTAGCTTATGAATTAGGGGATTTACGCCTCCCTCAGTTGTATTTAAAATCTTGATGCAATTAATTTTTCTTTTATAGAGAGAAGAAGATAATTACTAAGAAGTGTTCTGTGATTTTTGACTCGGAGGGTGTTTTGCACTTAAAAATATTCGTGTCCACTATTTTATCTTTCTACATTGTTGTATGGTGTTGTCTACTGTTGATCATTGTTTATGATTATCTCAAGAAGAAAAATAATAATAATTGAATATTAATTAATTCTTTGAAAAGGATTAAAAGGAGATAATTTCTAAGAAATATTGATTCACCCCCCTCTCAGTATTTACAATGTTGAAGTCCAACAAGAAATTGTAGCACACACACTAGTGTGAGACCAACAGGTCCTAGTGATACATTAGTGTGAAGGCCAATTCAATTAATTAAATTGGTGCAATGTCTAATTTAATTTTCCCTTAATTAAATTAGGCGATAAAATGTAATATTATCTCATGATCACTTGTAATAGTTAACTGAGTGTGATAAACTTAGTTAGCTCATGTATTTCGAGTTACTAGGTGGTTGGTGAGGCATGCAGTGTAATTCTATTATTTATGGAGTACAAATTGCAGGTGGTGCATTAGTTTAATGCATGAGTAATCAGTTAACTCAGTTAGGTGAGTTAGAGTCAGTTGAACTAGTTGTAACTATTTGTTGCACTAGTGAGAGATAAATTGAATTAAATATTATTTAATTCAGAATCAGTGATCTTCCATGCAACTGATGATTTACTATTAATAGCTGCATGCATGTTAGTTCTAGTGGAGACATAGTTGAGACAAAGGTTAAAGGGATGTTAACTATTAGTTGTGTGATTACTAGGTTGCCTGCATGCAACCATACATCCATTGGATTGCCCATGATCCTTATGTAGTTTTGGAAGGCCGAAATTCCTAAATAATAGGGATTGCATTCATCAGAAATTGCGCAAGCAAGGAAGGTTGTTTAGAGGCTGAGAATGAGTTAAGTGTTGGTCAGTTTGGTCAAGGACAGTGTGAAACAATTGTGAGAGTGCAGGAGACTCTTGTGAGAAGAGCGCATTGTAATTGTTTCATGATTCCATGGTGAATATACAATAGAAGATATATGGGTTTTGAGTAGTAATATTTCCTCAGGAAATTATCTGTGTTGTGGTTTTATTTGATTCTTTCTTTGCTTATTGTGATTGGCGATTGTGTTTAATTTTCAAAATTGATTTGTAGAAGGATTCAATATCTAGCTTTAGTACATTGCTTGATCGGATTGAATCCATTGATATCCATATGTTTGTATAATTTATACATGGTATTAGAGCACAGGAAATCACTATAGTGGAGGAGAAGCTAAGTTTGTGACTGAATAGAATTTGAATTTGAAAAAGTATTCTTGGTGCGACATGAGAATCGGGATTGAAATGGCTTTAAATGGCTTGATATTGGAGTATGCACTCGAGGGCCGCTCTAAATATATTGCATGGAAAGAAAAGATGGAGGTAGTACTAGAGGACAATGGGTTGAAATAATTCATTGATAATGATGTTCCCAAACCCATTGTAGCAGATGCTGCAAATATTGATGCTTGGCAAAAGAAGGCTGCAAAGGCGAGGATGATCTTACTGGAGGGAGTACGAGACCACATTGTCTCAAGTATCCATGTCAAAGCGACACCATATGCAATGTGGAAAGCTTTGAAAGATCTGTTTCAGAGTAGAAGTGATCATAGAAAATTGGCACTGAATTACAAGCTCTGTAAAATCAAAATGGAGAAAGGCGACACCATTCCAAAATATTTAACAAAGTTTGTCCAATGTTGGGATGAGCTTGGGAGCGTCAGAATTACTATCTCTTGGTGAGCCTAGCTCTTCTATGACTTCCCAAGAGTTTGGATGAATTGGTGAGCCTAGCTCTTCTATGACTTCCCAAGAGTTGGGATAGTTATTTGGACTTGGTCAATGGAAGGGAAAAGCTACCAGATTGGGAATGAATTTGGTCGGATTTGGTGTAAGAAGAATTTAGGAGGAATACCATTGATGGATCTTCATCTAAGAATGATGATGAAAAATATTGCGCTTTGGCTGCGAAGGTGAAGAATGGGAAAGGAAATATATTTAATTCCAAATATAGTCCAGAAAAGATGGAAATAAGTCGTCTAGAGTGAAGCGTTTTCACTGTCACGAGCATGGAAATTATGCCACTAATTGTCCATAAAATAAGAAGAACAAGAAGGCTTCAGGCTCTGCAACTGGTGAGGCTTTAGCCTCGCAATTTGAGCTTGAATTCTCGCTCATTTCATGCATGGTGTCAAGTTCAATGGGAACGGTGTGGTACTTGGATAGTGGTGCATCCTTTCACATGAAGGGAGACAAATAACTTTTCAGTAGCTTGGAGTAGAAGGAACTCCAGGTGCATATCGAAATGGGTGATGACGGGTGATACACTGCTACCGAGATTGGTACAGTTACCTTCCTAATAAAATCAAGTAAAACCTTTGTATTAAAATATGTAATGCATGTACCAGGCTTGAAGAAAAATTTGGTCTCAGTCGCAATTTTGGAGGATAGAGGCTATGATGTTGTTTTTAGTGAAGGAAAAGATTTCCTTTGACACAAAGCAATAGGAAAAGCTAAGAATATTGGGATTCATGTGAAGAATTTTTATAAACTTGATGTAGATGGATGTGCAACATTTATGGGTAAGGCGGACAAAGTGGTTATCCGAGATGAGGGTGAGTTATGGCACAAGAGATTGGGCCATCTACACCACAGAGCCTTGAAGGTCATGCAACATATTTATATGGGTCTTCTCTAGGGTACTCTTGCACAGTTAGACACATGCAAGGGATGTACTATGGGGAAGTATGAAAAGGCCACTTTTCACAGAAGGAGAACCGAGCCTCATAAATCCTTGAGAGACTTCACTAAGATGAGTGTGGATCATTCTCTACTGCTTTGACAACAAAGCATAAGTACTATGTGATATTTGTTGATGATTTTTCTATAAAGTGCTGTATCCCACTTCATGTAGAAGAAAGATCAGGCGTTCTCAAAATTTCTTGAGTTCAAAGCACTAGTGGAGAAAGACACAGGGAAGCATGTGAGGGCTATTAGGAGCAAAAATGGTGGTGAGTACATCTCCATTGAATTCAAGAACTTCTGCAGCAAAGAAGGAGTTCAGAGAGAGTTGATTGCGCCTCAGAACCCACAACAGAATGGGGTCGCAGAAAGAAATAATAGAACAATTTTGGGTGTAGCACGAGCGATGTTGCATTATTAGGGCCTACCATTGCATCTGTGGGTGGAGGCATGAAACACAATGGTATTTGTGC
The DNA here is from genome assembly GCA_034641835.2 of Pinus albicaulis. Classification (NCBI taxonomy): domain Eukaryota; kingdom Viridiplantae; phylum Streptophyta; class Pinopsida; order Pinales; family Pinaceae; genus Pinus; species Pinus albicaulis. The sequence continues at coordinate 421,402,705 of CM076582.1, read as the reverse complement.
AAAACCGTTGTCCTCATCAGATACTTGGCATGAGTATACCATAGGAGGATTTTATTGGTAAGAAACCTGATGTTTCATATTTTAAGATTTTTGGCTCATCTGTTTATGTGCATGTGAGCAAAGACGCTGGGAAGAATCTTGAACCAAAAAATAAAATTGGGATAATTTTGGGGTACACTGAAACTCCCCACAACTATCGGGTGTATTTTCCAAATAGCAGGATGACTGTTATGAGACAGGATATAAAATTTGATGAGGAGAAAGCCATGCGATTTTCCCTGTTAGTATGATTCTTTCGTCATAAAAGATCACTTTAGCTATGCATATCAAGTAGCCCTAACATCAAGTATGGCTGAAAAATATCCTTAAGTTTGCTACATAAAATTAGATCTAAGCATAAAATATATTAAGCAGATAAGATATAAAATAGCTCCATGCATCCAATGAACAAGACAAGAACAATGTATAAAAAGAATCTTATATTATATTAAAGAATGGGGCACCTGAGAGGAAAACAAGAAAGGTGTTTTCCAGTTCTCCTCAGTGGGATGGGTTCTTGGAAGTCCTCAATGTTTCAGATCTAAAATTCCTCTCTTTGGTTAATGTGGAAAACCCTAACAAACATGGAACTCAATGGGAGTTCAAAATGCAAACAAATGGAAATGGTGACCAAGAGCAGATCTAGTGTGATCTAATGCAATGGAGGTGACTAATGAATGGGGAAAACCCTTCTATTTATAACAAAATATTGGGGTGTTCTAGAACTTGGTGCATGAATAAAATATTATTAATCACATTCTAGAATCACTCTTTAGGAATATTTTATTATATTTGTTGGAGGGAAAAGGGTTTTTGACTTGGGTCCATTCCTTTATTTATAAATAACAAGTAAATAAATGATTTATTTATTATTTAAGGGAGATGAGGGGAATATAATTAAATAAATAATGGTTTATTTAATTATTAAAAAATGATTTAGTCAAATTTAACTAGGAATAGTATTTAAATAGTGATTTAAATAACTTATTTTTAGGAAATAATTAAATAAATAATGATTTATTTAATTGATTACCTTGTTTTGGGTTAAATATGACCAAGAAATGTAAACAAATGTGGTGAAAGCGATTTTACTTGGGGTGAAATTGGTCTTACATGGTGTACTTGGGTTCATCTAACGATAATGGGTTAGATGACCAAAAAATGGTGTAACAGATTTCCCCCCATCATACGAGTGTTAGGAGAAAATCGTATGACCGAAGTACGTTGTAAGAACTGAATCAAAAAACAGGAAGATAGAAATGAAAGAGAGGAATGTAAGGTAATCTAAAGTGGTGGAGGACTAGACCTTGAGGAGACGAGACTTATAGGTGCAACAAGTCTCAAGTGTATGATGTGGTACTAATGTGAAAGGCGGCGGGGGAGGCATACCTATGCCCGCTGAGACAATAGTACAAAGAATAAGGCGCCCGGAAAACCATGGAACGCGATAGTAAAACCAGTGCTGGCCTAATCATGAGCCAGAAATCAAGAATGGTGAATCCCACATACATGCGATGCCTGGAATAATTTTCAGGACTTATAAAATGATATGGTAGTACATGAGATACTAATATACCCAAATGCCCCCTACACACGGGGAAGGGTTCGCAAAATCAGACCGACACGTGCAAATCGAAGAGGTGCTGCAAGCGACTGAGGCTGATATCATCAAATGAGAGGAGTTGCATCAAGTGCTAGAATGAAGAAGTCATCCGGGTATGTGGGGGGCTACCTGCAGGGCCACCCCCTCCTGAGGGTTGAGACATCTCACACACGCCCGGGTATCACCAATAGCTCCTGCTGCATCACTGAACCGTCAAGTGTATAGATCATGATCAGGCTGAAAAAGAGCTCAAACCAAGGTATACTGACCCCTAGACCTGACTTCTGGATTAAAGGAGCTGATGTCGACAGAAGTAGGTCCACCATGGGTGAGGCAAGAAGGGAACCCCAACTAAGGCACGAGAGAAAATAGTGGAGTGACGAACAGATGGACACTAATGATGATGAAAATGAGGGATACTAAGTGGCGGATGGACGACTTCCCTTGTTAGAGCATAAAAAGCAGGGATGGCTTGGCAACGACTGACACAATATCAGGAGGGATAGGGAACAATGGGACTGAGGGCCATACTGTGAAACTCGAGGGGGGGACCAAGCAATGAAGGATGGAGGACTAAAGCGGGATAAAAAGGGACGCGAGAGAGACTCCATGACTGATGATGACTCAACTCGGATGCTCTAAACAAGGGCGACTCAATGGTGCTGCTGCACAGTAACGGTCCGATGGGGAACCATAAAAACATGAGTACAAGGGGGTATCTCATGAAAAAAATCAACACGAACAAAGACAAGTAAGGAGGAAAAGTGGTGCCCCGAGGTACAAGTGTTGTAAGTGAAGGAATTCGATTTTGAGGAGAGATGAAAAGGTCCTTCATGGACAAAATGTGTCTTGGTGAAGTATAGAAAAATGAAAAACGAACAAACACCCATTTGAGTGCTCGGTGAGAGCTTTCCAACGGTGTAGACGGTTTGTCAAACGGGGCTACGGTTTAGTCACAGCGGGCGAAAGAAAAAACAGGGGTTTTCTTCTAATAGGGTGTTTTCCCTCCAAAATCATTCATTTGCTTGTGGAGTTGTGGTGAATGTGGAGAGAAGAGAAGGCCCTAAATCTTGCGGTGATCGTAGTGGACAAACCAACCGTTTGAATTGCAATCCGTCAGTTGCAGGTAAGAGGCCTAATCCTAAGCTTTGTTTTTGATGGATTGAAATTGTAGATTAGGGTTTAAAATTCCAGAAATTGTCCCTACTTCCTCATTACGGTCGGGTTGCACTTTTTGGGGCAAAAGCTGCGACCTGGGACGCAGGTTTTGGCCTGAAAATTGCGACCTGGCCCAGGTTTTGCCCAAAAATTGTGACCTGCTAGGTATGGGAGGTTTCAGTGCTATTATGGGCTGAAATTCTATTTTGGTGTAAGATAATGCAGTTTTGTTGATCTGGATGTTGACAAAGATGATGTTTTTATGCAGATATGGCAGATATACGAATAAAGTGGAGAGAGAGAGACTTGGGTACACTACGGACGAAGATCCAGGCGGATCAGGGTGTCCGTCATGCACTGGCTAGACATGGGGTTCTGAAATTTTTGGAGAACCCTTTGATGAGGGTTGAGAGCCCTTGTTGGCCCAGATTATTAGTTATTGGGATCCGGATCAGGAGGCGTTTGTAGTGCAGGGTCATAGGATCGAGTTGATGGTCCAGGAATTGTATTTCTTGACTGGTCTCCCATCGTTGGGGATGGTGGGAAATATGCAGCCAGTGTTACCACGGGGGCATAACATTATGGAGTTTGTGGAGCGACATTGTCGACCGAGTGTCCGAGTCAAAGGGACTCGGATATTTATTGGGGAGCTAGAGAGGTTGGAGACCCGGGTAGTGGCCGCAGTAGTGTTGAGGATCTTGGGCAGTCAGGCGCTCCATCACATCACTGGAGGGTAGATGATGATTGTAGAGAGTGTTTTGGGTGGGACCTACTATGGGTGGGCCCAGATGATGTTGGTGTCGCTGAAACGACAGTGGTCGTTATGTAAGTGGCAAGTGAATCATGATTGTGCATATTGGACAGTATTGTGCTCTTTCTTCTTTGAGAATATCCCGTCCTTACGACCTCGTATACAGTTGCCTGATGGGGGCCTGAGAGAGCCTCGGATGCGTCGGTGGGGACGACTACTGAGTAGAGGAGGAGGAGGGGCGGTCGGGAGGGTGTTTTGACCAGAGTTATCTTCCCATTGGGACCAGATGCCGTTATACATAGACGACTATCCCTATAGTGGGATGAGTTATTGGGGAGATCCAGACTTGCCGTTGCCACCTGGTCGAGTATGGGGATCGGATGGTAAGTGACAAGCAACTAATCTGTTATGTTCCTTTTTATAGTTTGTGACTAGTATTCATGGTACTAATCCTCATATTGTTTGGGATGCAGATATAGATCTGGTGAAACCGGCCGGATATATGGGACGACCAGCAGCAGCAGGTGCTATAGGCGCAAGTGGATCAAGGACAGGACAGAATGAAGAGATGGCAGCACTGGTGGAGGACCTCCATCGTAGATGTGAGGGGCTGCTGACCGGTGTTTCGGAGCGTGGATGGCAGGATTTAGACGACCGATACATAGATCTATGTATTGGGCTCTCCTCGGAATGGAGAGGGATCATGCGACGCATGGCGATGGCCGGGCAGACAGTGCGTGATCTACGAGCTGCAGGAGTAGAGCCATTGGCACGGGATCCTCCGGAGAGTGACTAGGTGTGGGGCAGGTGGTTCCCCCTAGTAGTGATGTAGGGGCAAGTGGTGCCCCCCATTTTTGTAGTAGTGGTTTTTGTAACATGCTATGGGCATGTCATATGTTTCAAAGTATATGGACTTTAAAACACATGTTATATATATATGAGTTTTATGTGGATTTTGTGGATGCTATTGTCTTATGTGTGATAAATGCCAGTCTAGAACATGATTTGCGATCTGATCTACGTAGTGATTGTGACTTCTAGGGATGTGGTTGAATGAAATAAATCTAAATTCCCGTATCAAAAGTCTCACCCGTAAATATTGTCTAAACAGGATAAGATTATGCACATGGTAGATGCCATTAAGTTGTAAGAAAATAAGCAGGGAATCTAAATAAACTTTCAGATGGAGGATGCGATGGGAGAGAGCGTAAGCTAAGAGACCACGAAAGACATCATACTCGGCCTGGTTATTGGTGGCGGTACCAATGCAGACCCAATTTGCAAGAACAAGGGTATGCACAGGGGTAAAGATGGCCCAGGCAACTGAGGCGAGGTTTCGGGAATACTGACTCGCGCCATTGGCGTAACCAATGTAATGAGTGGACGCGAGGGTCAAGGGAACAACGTCACAAGATAAGAGAAGTGAGGAAGATCGGGGACTTGTGTTGTGACGTACATCATAGAGATGGATGGGAGGATCAGGGTTAGGTGAAGAGAGGGGAAGGTGGTGGAAATCGCAAGAGGTGGCAGAGCTACCGAGATCATCGTTCATGGAGGAAAGGCGTAGAAATGGGTCGTCAGGGGAAATGACAGAAGAGCAAGTAAAAAGATGGTCAAAACATGAAGAGCCCACGAATGGCACTGAAGAGGGATCAGATGAAAAAGGCGGAGTGGATATGGAGGGGATGTACTCCGAGGGTTGGGCGGATGATGATAGGTACAAGAGAGGAGCAACAGATTCAGACATTTCAACATCAGGGGGAGGGATGTCAATGGTGGCTGGAGGATCCTCGAGTAAACTCGACGCATATTGAGCAAGGATGGGCGAGGCGAATTGATTCTGGTCCACTTCATACTCGCGAATGACCTCTAAAAAGGCGCGGTAATGTGTGAGGTGGGGACAATGGTGAGAATAATGGCCATGGACGCCACATAAAGCACAGGGTTTGTTGGTGCGAAGGGCCTTTGGGTTCTTGGTTAAGGGTGCGAAGGAAATAGAGGTTGCTGGGGCTAACGATTCAGGGAATGCGACTTTGACCATGGGTTGGATACGGGGCAACTCAGGACAAGTATGGGTGGAGTGACCAACAACATCACACAAAGTGCAAGGCTTGGTGGGTGGAGGGGGATTAGGATCGGGAGCGGTGGCTTTATCTTTGGATGCCCCCCTGCGAGTTTTTATTTTCTTACCCGTAGCATTCTTAGCATGAGGAGGGTCGTGCAACGGGGCTAGAGGTATCGTAGCGGTGGGAGGAGCAACGGGAATCGGTTGAACTGGTGTCACAACAATGTATGGTTTAGGGTGGCTGGGAGGGGTTTCGGTTGGAGGAGTAAGATACCATACCGGTATGCCCAAAGTTAAATTAGGTAGGGAAAGGGTGGCCATGATAGGAACCGAATAAACGCCAGGGGGAGGGCCAAGGAAAGGGATTTGACCAGCGGAGTAATGGCTAGGAGGGATGGTTCCTAAATGGGGGAGGCCAGAGGGAACCAAGGTGGGAGGATAAGGAGGTTCTGGGGTGTGAGGGGGAGGTGAAGGACCCGGTGGGAGAGTTTGAAACAGCTGAGGCGAAGGGCTAGGAGCAGGGTGAGTCAGATGAGGAGGAGGTTGCTGACTAGCCAGAGCAGGTTGCGGGGGGGAGCAGCTTGAGATGATTGCATCATGCAAATATTCGCCGAGCTAGGGTCAGAGATAGGAGGGGGGGGGGACCGAGGAAGGTGCCAAGCAAAGAGGAGTCTTTGTAGACGCCAGGGGAGACACTGGTCAAAGAATCGATAGTTTGCTTATTGGTGACAGTAGAGATGGTGGACTCAGGTGAGGGCTGAGATTTAGGTTCATGATACGACAACTGGTCAATGGTGACGATCTTTCCATTATGAGGGAAAAACATCTTGCGGTGGACTACGGATGGGAAGACAGACATGGAATAGGTGTAACTACGCCCCAAAAGGATGTTGTAGTCGAGAGGGGCATCGATAACTTCAATGTTGACATAGACAGTCTTACTGGAAAGGGTGATAGGGTAGTTACGAAAAAGACCAATGGGTTGGGAGGCATGGCCATCCCACGCATGGAGGGTGATGGTGGAAGGGGCCAACTCAGGGGATCCGAGTTGTTTCCAAACCGAAGCAGACATTATACAGGTAGATGCCCCTTCATTAATAATACAACGAGCGACATGGGCATTTCGGATTTTGACTGGGATTTGGAAAGCAACTGAAGGAGGAAGAGGGGGATGGTCAGACTGACGAGCATCGAAAACAATTAATAGGTCATTAGCAGAATCTACAACACCCATGGCAGATAGTAGAGCTTTCTTTTGAGAAGGACATGACTGGAGGAGTTCCAGTGTTGAAATGGCAGCTGGAGATTGTGCCAGATCATCTACTATGCTGTAGGAATGGGAAACCCGACCAGAGGCAGCATTTCGGCGTAATGGACCTTAGGAATTTTTGTGTGTACCTCAACTTTGGGTGGAGGGATTTGTAAGGGATCAGTGGGTGTCGATAGAGGCTCTGTAGAAGTTGAGGATGGGGACTCGGAGACAGACGGTACGGGAGGCGGGGAGTATTGACAAGACCGAGTTTGAAGGTTAAGGTCAACAGTGAGAGGTTGGTCAGAGGACATCATAAGAATCTGGTAATCGGAAGAACCAGAAGGAGAAGGTTGAGTGGATGCCGCAGCATGAGGGGATTGAGTAGCCACAAATCCTTGTTGAGGGAAAGGATCGGTAAACACAGCGGGCGGAGAGGTATAAGTAATGGGGGGGACAGGGGGAGAGGAGTGTTGTCCCCGAATGGTGGCCTGAGACTCCGACATCTGTCGCATCTATGGTAAGAGGGGACAATCACGAGTGTAGTGACCGAAAACACCACAACATGAACAGGGCTTATTTGTGCGAAGCGGCCTGTCCTGCTTGGGTTGGGAGCCCTGGGGCTGGGTAGCGGTGTTGGGGTCAATACTAGAAGGATTGGGTCCACGATTACCAGAGGCGGATGGATTGCCTCTCCTCCGTCATTGAGAAGGAGGAGGAGTAGTCGCACCGTGTTGCGCAAATACATGCCATGGAGGGGGTAGTAAGTGCAGCTGTGGGGGTGGAGGAGGCAAGGGAGCGGGAGGTCCAAATGCTGGAGGAGCTGGGACACCAGGTGGCGGATAAGGGTAAGGGTGAGAATGGGCAACATTGAGGTAAACAGGAGAGTGGGCAAAAGGAGGAGGCATGCCAAAGCCTGGATACATGTTACTGGGATGGGGAAAGGTGCTGGAGGTGCTGGCCCCGCTGGGAGGAAAACCATAGGGCATAAGAGGTGGAGCAAAGGTATGAGACATGGCTCCGATGATACCGTTGGCAGAGTGAGAGGTTTCGGAGGCGTTAGTGCCCCCGGGCTTGGGGAGATCAGGAAGGACAATATAAACATAACCAGACTGGGCATAGATAAGGTCATATTTTAAGGCGATTTGAAGGGCGGCTTATTCAGTTTGGGGGAAATGGGAGGCGACATCTTTGCCAATGGGAGGTAAGAGAGAGTGAAGGAACCAATCCATGTAAACTCGATCTTCAAAGGGGGGAGAACGACATAAGCTTCGCCGTCGTCGCCACTCCTGGACATGAGCGGAGAGACGCGTTGAAGAGGATTGATGAAAGGAGGTCAATAGTTCAGTGCCAATGTCGTATCGGAGAGGGAGCTGGAAATAAGACAAAAAGGCTTGGGCAATGGTTGCAAAAGTGGTATGGGAAGAGGTGGCTTGATCAACATACCATTTGGACACTTCGCGAGTAAGGGTGCGTTGGAATAAACGAAGACAAATGGAGTCATCGGTGATGGAATTAGAGGAGAACCACATGTGGAAAGATCAGATATGATTGGAGGGATCTTCACTAGCAAGGCCTTCGAACTTGAGAATGTCGGAGGGAAGCTTGGTTGGCATAGCAGGCCAGCTGACATCATGGTGGATAGGATTATTGATAAGCTGATTGAAGTCAGGGAGAATGAGGCCAGCCATATACGGAAGTAATGGGGCAGTCAAGGTAGGTCCCGTAGTGGTTCCACTAGAAGCGGTCCCAGCAGTAGAACTGGGGTTAGGGCTAGGTCCAGAACTAGACATGGTGGAGGCAAAGGGGGGAGAACCAGAAGGGCGGGGAGAACCCGAAAAATCAGAGGAAGAGTCAGAGTGCGGACTTGGGGGAGGACTTACTCGATGACGACGGGAAGGAGGAAGTCGACCAACCAGAAACTGAGGGTGAAGGCCAAGAAGTCGCCGAGATAAATGCCTTGGAGGCGCAATGATGATGGGAAGAAGACCAACAAGGGCAGCAAGGTGAAAAATCAAGACGCGACAAGGGCAAGGAGGTGTAGTGTAGATTAATTTTAGAGTCTTTTCCAAGCAGTGTTAACGAGGCTCTTCTTCACTTAGGGTCAGTGTGTGGCGTGCATTAATTTTAATTGATTAAACCCAGACGTTTTGAGAGTAAAATAAAAAGTGTGCTGCGTAATGGAAAAGAAATCTGCAGTAAATAAGACTGAAAGAACAGAATATTAGCAACTAAAAAGGCAGCAAGCAAACCCAAGAAAGTGGGTCTCTCAAAAATAGTCTAGAAGGGGCAGAGAACGCTAACAAGAGATCAATAGATCTAAGGTCCGGAGGGACTGGGATCTAATGGAGAAATTTGCTGGAAAGTGGTGCAGAAAGCAGCAAAGAGGCAGGGGCAAGGTTGTTGCTAGAAAATAGGAGATCAGCTAAAAAGAGGGGGGTCAAAGAGGTGACCCTAGAGATGAACCCAAATAAAGCGAAAGGCAGTGTAGAGAAAGGGAAAAAAAGCTGACCTGTGAGGATCTGAACAGGAGGTATCAGATCTGAAATAAGACTGAAACTTCTGGAAATTCAGATGTCTGAAAACAGCAACAAACTCTCCCACAAAAAGTGGAGGGAACTAAAGCCCTAAGGGGCAAGAGTCCCACTTAGGTGAGTGAAATAGATCAGCAACAGGTCTGAACAAGTGGAGACAGAGGCTGGAAAACCCTGACAGAAGCTTCAGTGAAACCCAGAAAAAGTGTTGGCAGATTGCAGAAAAAATTGCAGGTCGCAGGTTTGGGCCTGTTTTCAGGCCAGGTCACAGATTTAGGGCAGAAAAGTGCGACCTCAAGGCCAGGTCACACTTTTTGGGCCGATAAGTGCGACCTGCAGATCCGGGTCTGGCGACGGCAGATTTCAGAAAATTTTATCATCTTAGTAGCGGCTGATGTCGGTCACCTGCGCAAAAGGGCCAAAAACACACGAAAGTTAGAAATTTGAATTTTTGAGGGTTTTAGAGGGGAAAACTAGCATAAAAATGGGGAAAATAGGAAAAATAAAAATGGAAGAGAAACCATAGGGTCTGAAACAACTGGATATGTAGGAAGATAGAAAACAACAGTGGTCGCAAAAGAAAACCCGTGTGGAGTCGCCAATTGTTAGTATGATTCTTTCGTCGTAAAAGATCACTTTAGATATGCATATCAAGTAGCTGTAACATCAAGTATGGCTGCAAAATATCCTTAAGTTTGCTGCATAAAATTAGATCTAAGCATAAAAGATATTAAGCAGATAAGATATAAAATAGCTCCATGCATCCAATGAACAAGACAAGAACAATGTATAAAAAGAATCTTATATTATATTAAAGAATGGGGCACCTGAGAGGAAAACAAGAAAGGTGTTTTCCAGTTCTCCTCAGTGGGATGGGTTCTTGGAAGTCCTCGGTGTTTCAGATCTAAAATTCCTCTCTTTGGTTAATGTGGAAAACCTTAACAAACATGGAACTCAATGGGAGTTCAAAATGCAAACAAATGGAAATGGTGACCAAGAGTAGATCTAGTGTGATCTAATGCAATGGAGGTGACTAATGAATGGGGAAAACCCTTCTATTTATAACAAAATATTGGGGTGTTCTAGAACTTGGTGCATGAATAAAATATTATTAATCACATTCTAGAATCACCTTTTAGGAATATTTTATTATATTTGTTGGAGGGAAAAGGGTTTTTGACTTGGGTCAATTCCTTTATTTATAAATAACAAATAAATAAATGATTTATTTATTATTTAAGGGAGATGAGGAGAATATAATTAAATAAATAATGGTTTATTTAATTATTTAAAAATGATTTAGTCAAATTTAACTAGGAATAGTATTTAAATAGTGATTTAAATAACTTATTCTTAGGAAATAATTAAATAAATAACGATTTATTTAATTGATTACCTTGTTTTGGGTTAAATATGACCAAGAAATGTAAACAAATGTGGTGAAAGCGATTTTACTTGGGGTAAAATTGGTCTTACATGGTGTACTTGGGTTCATCTAACGATAATGGGTTAGATGACCAAAAAATGGTGTAACATTCCCTTGAGAGGGAGCTGGATTTTCATACAGAGGAGGAACTCTTGGTTCCAAAGAATGGACCTCAAGATGTGGAGCAGCCACATGCGAAGGATCATAGAGTGGCATAAAACACTCATGCAGAGCCATCCACTAGAAATGGTAGAAAGGGCACCACGGAAGCTAATAGATTGAGACTTGATGCGGCAGAGAATGTAGGAGCCCCTACTTCACTGCGTAGATAGAGATAGTCTCCAGACATGTTTACTGGATACATGGCTCTTATGAGCAAGTGTATTGTGAGAAAACCATCTTCCTTTGAGCAAGCAGTGCAACAACCAATTTGGGTTGACGCTATGGTAGAGGAGTATGACTCCATCATCAAGAACAGTGCATGGGAGGTTGTCCCAAGACCAGTCGGAAAATCATTGCTTGGATCTAGATGGATCTATAAGGTGAAGAAAGCAGCGGATGGGAGTGTGGAGAAGTACAAGGCCGGATTTGTGGTCCGGGGATTCTCACAAGTTGAGGGGATTGACTATGAGGATACTTTCGCACTAGTCACGAGGTACACTTCCATTAGATCTATCCTTGCACTCTCAATGCATATGGGGTGGTGCATTCATCAGATGGATGTGAAAACTACTTTTCTCAATGGAGTTATTGAGGAGGAAATGTACACAGAGCAGCCAGAAGGTTTCAAGATCTTTGATAGTGATTCGCATGTGTACCAACTCAAGAGAGCACTGGATGGGCTGAAGCAAGCACCTCGTTCTTGGTACACTGAGATTGACAGCAATTTCACCGGGTTGGGCTTCATCAAAAGTGAAGAAGATGTAAACCTGTACCAGATTGTGGTTGATGGAAAGCTCTTGATTATCGTACTTTATGTTGATGATCTAATTTTGACAGGTGATGAGCAGCTGATAACTTCATGCAAGGAGGATATTGCAAGTGAGTTTGAAATGAAGGACATGGGACTCCTTCACTATTCCCTTGGTTTGGAAATATGGTAGTGGGATGGTGAAATTTTTGTTTCTTAGGGAAAGTATGCCAAAGAGATACTGGGTAAGTTTCACATGGAGAAATGTAAACCCATGAACACTCCTCTCCTTGGAATTGGAGGAAAGAGGATGCTACTTCAGGAGAAGTAGTGGACACTACTGTATATAGGCAACTAGTGGGTTCATTGATGTACTTGGTGAATACCAGACTAGACATTTTCTACGCAGTTAACCAGTTGAGTCAAGCTATGGTTAAGCCAACCAAGATCTTTTTGAAGGCAGGGAAGCATGTCTTGAGATATATCAGGGGCACTACAGAGGACGGATTATGGTACAAACAGACAGAGGGAGTGAAGCTTCAAGGCTTCATGGATGCATATTTTGTAGGCATTTCATCAGAAAGAAAGAGCACATCAGGAGGGATATTCAGCATAGGATCGACAGTAGTTTCTTGGTACAATAGGAAGCAGCGATCTGTGGCACTCAGTTCAGCCAAGGAAGAGTACATGGCAGCAAGTCAAGCTGCATGTGAGGCCATCTGCATGAGAAAGATCTAGTTGGTTTGTTTGGTTCTCAGATGGATCCAATTGTGATACATTGTGATAACCAGAGTTGCATTAAAATCTCGATTAATTTGGTATTCCATGATAGGTCCAAGCACATAGACATCTAGTACCACCATCTCAGAGATTATGTTCAGATGCGCATTATGTTAAGTCTTCAGTACATTCCCATGGAAGATCAGGATGTAGATATTCTGACAAAGGTGCTCTCTAGGAGAAAATTTGAATACCATAGAGGCATGATCAGGGTGGCAGATAATCCCTTTCTTGTTGAGAGGGAGTGTTGAAGTCCAACAAGAAATTGTAGCACACACACTAGTGTGGGACCAACAGGTCCTAGCGATACATTAGTGTGAAGGCCAATTTAATAAATTAAATTGGTGTAGTGTCTAATTTAATTTTTCCTTAATTAAATTGGACAATAAAATGTAATCTTATCTCATGATCACTTGTAATAGTTAACTGAGTGTGATAAAATCAGTTAGCTCATGTATTTTGAGTTGAGGGTGGTTGGTGAGGCATGCAGAGTAATTCTATTAGTCATGGAGTTCGAATTGCAGTTGGTGCATTATTTTAATGCATGAGTAACCAGCTAACTCAGTTATGTGAGTTAGATTTAGTTGAACTAGTTGTAACTGTTTATTGCACTAGTGAGAGATCAAGTGAATTAAATATTATTTAATTCACAATCAGTGATCTGCCATGCAACTGATGATTTAATATTGATAGCTGCATGCATGTTAGATCTAGTGGAGACCCAGTTGAGACAAAAACAATCAGTTGTGTGATTTGTAGGTTGCCTGCATGCAACCAGACATCCATTGGGTTGCCCATGATAATGGCATAGTTTTGGAAGGAAAAAATTCCTAAAGAACAAGGATTGCATTCATCAGGAATTGCGCAAGCAAGGCAGGCTGTTTAGAGGCTGAGAATTGGCTAAGTGTTGGTCAATTTGGTCCAGGACAGTGTGAGACAGTTGTGAGAGTACAAGAGACTCTTGTGAGAAGAGTGAATTGTAATTGTTTCATGATTCCATGGTGAATATACAATAGAAGATAGAGGGGTTTTGAGCAGCAAGCTTTCCCCGAGAAATTATCTGTGTTGTGGTTTGATTTGATTCTTTCTTTGCTTATTGTGATTGGATATTGTGCTTAATATCCGCAATTGATTTGTAGAAGGATTCAATATCTAGCTTTAGTACATTGCTTGATTGGATTGAATCCATTGATATACATATGTTTGTATAATTTCTACATCCAACACCAATGTGTACACCTTATTGAAATTTACAATAGTCACACACACACACACATAATCATGACAACCAAAAGGTTTATAAAAACCATATAAATCCATTTTACATTCTTTCCAAATAACATTTACACAATTAAATCATGTTTACATATATGCATATGCATAGTTACAGGAAACTAGGGAAGTACTTACAATGACCCTACAAATGCAAGTTGTCCAGGACAATGCTTACATTATATTCAAGAATGTACTATGAAAAATACCATTAACACAACACCTACATTGTAAGATTACCAAGGTCATCAAAACCCATCCCCCTTGAGGGAAACACCATCCTTGGTGTTCTATGACCATATAAAACAAATCAAGACATGCAATTCATTCAACCTATTTTTCATGGAGCTACAACTTTATACAATATTTACAATGTTATATATATATATATATATATATATATCTAGAAAACAAATATGGACAACTTTCCTTCATTTTCTAAGCGATTTCCATGTAGCTTCCTCGAGTCCAAAGTGTTTCCAGTGTACTTGAACCTGCTCTATTTCTCTATTTCAGAGAGTGAGCTTTCTTTGCTCTAGGATGCATAATGGTTTTGGATAAAATGATCTCTCTGGCTCCACTTGTAGGAAAGACCAATCAATGGCATGATTAGCATCTCACACATATCCCTTAAGAAAGGATACATCGAAAACAACATGAGCTTTTACTGAAGGAGGTAAGGCCGATATGTAAGCCACTAGTCCAATACTTTCCATCACTTCAAAATGTCCACAAAATCGTGGTGCCAAATTGGCACATGACCCAATATTTAGGGAGATATTCTTGGGTCTAATGTGTATATATATGTGTTCCAAAACTTGGAACTCCTTATGTAATCTATTTTGATCTATGTAACTCTTTTCCTGGTCTCATGGCGCCTTCAAGTTTTTCTTAATGGCCTACATTTCTTGTTCCGTTTCCCTCAAAATTTTAGGCCCAATTAAGACGTTGTTTACTGAATTACTCCAACTAATAGGAGTGATGCAAAATTTTTTGTACAATTATTCTAAAGGGAACATATTTAGGGATCCTTGGTACCCATTTTTATATGCAAAGTCTTCTAGTGTGAGATACTCTTCCCATTTCTTCGGCTGATTTATAACATACATCCTCAACATATCCTTGAGGAGCTTGTATCTTCTCTCTATTTTTCCATTCGTTTGTGGATGATAAGTTGTTCTAAAGGCCAATTCTATCCCTAAGACTATGAATATTTCTTTCCAAAATATTGAGTTGAACTTGGCATCTCTATCAGAGATGATTTTCTTGGTGACCTTGTGAAATCTCACAATTTCTTAGATGAAAATTTGGGCTAATTACCTAGTTGAATTGGTGGATTTAGCTACCATAAAGTGTGCCACCTTTCTCAAATTTTCAATTACCACCATGATTGGATTGTGTTTCCTTAATGTTCTTGGAAATCCTGTAACGAAATCTAGATATCAATTCCCATTTCCATTTCAGAATGGGAATAGGTTGTAATAATGTTGCTGAGTGTTTGCATTCAAAATTTACTTGTTGGCATTCCATACATTTCATGACAAATTTTAATAACTCTTTCTTCATATTAGGCCAGTATTAAAATTTTTTGATGGTTGTGAGGGTCTTCTGATATCCTGAATGGACAGAGTGTGGATTGACATGAAAATATTTGAGTATGAGATTCTTCAATTCACTGTTGTTTGGCACATAGATTCTATTTTCTAATTTTATCAATCCCTCTTTTATGAGGTTATATTCCTCACTCTTTTATCTCTTGTATTCTTGTTGTAAAATTTCCTTTGTCTCTTGATATTTCTCTTCATATCGTCCCGAATCTATGATTCATTTTCCAAGGTCAGTTCCAAAAGAACTAATAGCTATTAGATGATTTATTTGCACTTTTCTGCCAAGTGCATCAAAAAACTTGTTCTCCCTTCCCTTTATATATTTGATCTCAAATTCACATTTCCTAAGTGTTTCCAACCACCTAGCTTACCTCACATTCAATTTAGGTTGGTCAAACGAGTATTTTGGTTCTCCATGATTAGTCTATACATAAATCTTCTATCGAGGAGGTAATATCTCCACATTCTTAATGCATAAATGATAGTGGCTAGCTCCAAGTCATGCGTTACATAATTTAGATCATGTTCATGTTGATATTCAACAAGATGATGAGCTTAGTGAAAAGTAAGCACCTTCACTAAGTGGGGCCCGTAGGCTATTTTTAGGTGTATGTCTATTTTTAGACATGGTGAGCATATTCTATAAGTTGCAGGATGATATTTGTAGATGGTTGATCAAGTTGGAAAAATAGATGAAATTATATTTTTAGAAGATTGGGCAAAATATATTTATAGATCATCGATCTAAAAATAGATGCATGTCGATTACTATTAGCTCTTAATAATAATTTGACAATAAACATCAACTTATTCTCTTGGAGCACTTTATTTCAGTATACAGATTTGGAAAATTAGTGGGCTAAAGGAATTACGCAATTCCTATGGTTTAATGGTGGTTCATGCATGAAGACTTAGTTAGAACTGAAGTGGAAAATTTATGACAGAGTTGGAAGAGTAGTTATGGGAGTCGTTATTTAGTTTAACTCAGTTAAGTGAGTTAAACTTAGTTAAGCTAGTTGTATCTAGTCTAACTGAAAGATACACTAGTGAGAGTTAAGTGAATTAATTAGTTAATTAATTCACAACTAATAAATCACTAACAAATGAATAGATACAACAGTTAGCTATAGTGCATGTCAGTTCCAGTGGAGACCCAGTGGAGAGATAGGTGAAAGGGTGAGATGGACTATCCGTTGTGACTATAGTGATGCATTCAATGCATCAGACACAAATTGGAGTTTCCAATGAGGATTACACAGTCAAGGAAAGGCCAATTCGAATTCATTCAGGGGTATTCTTCAGCAAGGATTGTGCAGTGGAGGCAGGCTGTCAGGTGGCGATAAATTGGTGCATAGAGATGCAAATTTTTGCATGATAGTGTGTAATGATTGTTGATTGTACTGAGAGCTTGATGTACTAAGATTTGTATGAGATTATTACATGATTCCATTGATATACATAATATGATAGTTGGGATTTTTAGCTTTAAGCTTTCCCATTAAACAACTGTGTTATGTGCGACTGAATTTATTCACGTGTTTGCAATTGAGTTTTAAATTTCTGCAAGTTTAATTAGTGGAAGGATTCTATATTTTTCAAGAATATAAATATTGTAAGATCAGGAGGATCCCGTAATACATCAGTATTGATAAATTTCTACATGGTATTGGAGCAGTTTTGAGCACTGGAGATTGAAATTGAGAATAATTGTTGAGTTTTGTGCTGGTGGACAATTCGAATTTGCTGTAGAAATTTCTTGTTGTGACAGTTGAGTATTCATTGAAATGTATTTCAATGGGTTGCGATTGGAGTATGCCCTTGAGGGAAACTCAAATTACATAGCCTGGAAGAATAGGATGGAGGCAGTGCTGGAAGATATTGGGCTAAAGGAGTTCATTGATAGAAATGTTCCTAAGCCGGGTTCTAGCGATGTTGCATTACTTGACGCATGGAAAAAGAAGGTAGCGAAGACAAGAATAATTCTGTTGGAAGGTGTGAAGGACCATATTGTGTCAAGCCTTCACGGGAAAGCCACTCCATTTGCAATGTGGAAGGATTTGATATTTTTTTTCCAAAGCAGCAGCGACCAGAGGAAGTTGGCACTGAAAGTTAAGCTCAAAAAAATAAAAATGGAGAAGGGCAATAGTATTCCAAAATATCTCACGAAGTTTGTCCACTGTAGGGATGAACTGGGAAGTGTGGGGATTACTGTTGATGATTATGACTTGGTGAGCTTGGCTCTCCTTGGGCTTTTGAAGAGTTGGCATAGCTACGAAGACTCTGTTAATGGATGGGAGAAACTGCCGGGTCGGGAGCGACTATGGTCGGATCTTGTGTAGGAGGAGATAAGGCGAAGTACCAGGGATGGTTCTTCATTGAAGAATGATGATGAAGAGAATTGTGCTTTGGCTACCAAATCAAGGAAAAATAATGGGAAGAAATTCCCTCCAAAATCCGAGGCTAAAGGCAAGAAGCTGGATTTGTCCAAAGTGAAGTGTTTTCACAGTCACGAACATGGGCATCTCATCGCTAACTGCCCACAGAAAAAGAAGAACAAGAAGGCTGCTGGAGCTACAGCTGGAGAGGCCTTAGCCTCGCAATTTTAACTTTATTTCTCTTTGATCTCATGCTTGGTTTCAAGCGCAATGAGATCGGTGTGGTATCTTGATAGTGGTGCGTCTTTCCATATGACGGGAGACAAGGATTTGTTTAGTGACTTTGAGGAGAAGGATATCCAAATGCATATAGAGATGGGTGACGATGGTCGATACAATGCGACCAACATTGGGACCATTACCTTTTAGAGGGAGTCAGGTAATCCATTTCTATTGAAATATGTTATGCATGTTCCAGGTCTAAAGAAGAACTTGGTCTCGGTCGCAATGTTGGAAGACAGAGGTTATGACATTGTTTTTAGGGAGGGAAAAGCTTTCCTACGACATAAAGCAATGGGTCAAACCAATAGGATAGGGATTTGAGTTAAGAAGCTCTACAAGTTTGAGGTAGATGGCTGCACTGCAATGATGGGAAAAGCAGAAGAAGTGGTGAGCCGGGATGAGGGCGAATTATGGGACAGGAGATTGAGCCATCTTCACCATGACACTTTGAAGATTTTGCAGCAGATTTCTACTGTACTTCCCAAGGGCACTCTTGCGCAGTCAAATCAGTGCAAGGGATGTAATATGGGTAAGTTTGTGAAGACCACCTTTCATGAGATGGAGAATCGTGCTTCGGTGATCCTAGAGAGAATTCACACAGACGTGTGTGGACCTTTCTCGGTTGCTTCAACAAAAAAACATAGGTATTATGTTATATTTTTTGATGACTATTTTCGTAGATGCTGGATCTTCTTCATGCAGAAGAAGAGTGAAAAATTATCAAAGTTATGTGAGTTTAAAGCATTGGTGGAGAAGGAGTCAGGGAAGCAAGTGAAGGCTCTATATAACGATAATGGTGGTGAATATATCTCAAACGAATTCAAATAATTCTATAGAAAAGAAGGAATTCGAAGAGAAATCATAGCGCCTCAAGACCCACAACAGAATGGGGTCACAGAGAGGAAGAACAGAATGATCGTGGGTGCTGCACGAGCTATGTTGCATAACCAGGGCCTACCGATGTACTTGTGGGCAGAAGCATGCAACACTGCGGTTTATGTGCAAAATCATTGTCCTTATATAGTACTTGGCATGAGTACACCTAAAGAAGATTTTACTGGTAAAAAGCCTGATATTTCTCATTTGAAGATTTTTGGCTCATATATTTACATTCATGTGACAAAGGACGCCAGGAAGAAGCTGGAGCCGATTGTAGAAGTTGGGATATTTTTGGGGTACACAAAAACACCCCATAATTATCGTGTGTATTTTCCAAACAATCGAATGATTGTGGTGCGACAGGATATAAAATTCAATGATTGAAAGCCATGAAGTTGTCGCTTGAGAGGGAGCTACACTTGCATGTAGAGGAGGAACTTCTTGTTCCCAAATATGAGCATATAGATGTGGGTAAGCCACAAGAGGATATTCATGGAGTGGAGGAGTCCACTTATGTAGAATCAAACATCAGATCAGGCAGAAATTGTACCATAGAAGCTGAGAGACTGAAGCTTGATGCGACACAAAATGTAGGAGTCCCTACATCATAGCGCAAATAGAGATAGTCACTTGACCGATTTACTGGATACATGGCTCTTATGAGCAAGTGTATCATGACAAAGCCATCTTCTTTTGAAGAAGAATTTCAGGAGCCCACATGGGTAGATGCCATGGTGGAGGAGTATGACTCCAGTGTCAGAAATAGTGCTTAGGAGGTTGTTCCAATGCTGGTGGGAAAATTAGTGGTAGATTCGAAATGGATCTACAAGGTAAAGCAAGCTACTGATGGGAGCATTGAGAAGTATAAGGTAAGATTTTTTTCCTGAGGCTTCTCACAGATCGAGGGGATTGACTATGAATAAACCTTTGCACCTGTCGCACGAAATTATTCCATAAGGACCATCCTTGCTCTGTTAGTGTAGATGGGTTGGCATATTCATCAAATGGATGTGAAGACTACATTCCTTAATGGGATCATTGAGGAAGAGGTGTACATTGATTAACCTGAAGGATTTGAGATCTTCAGCAGCAAGTCGCATGTGTGCAGAATCAAAAGAGCATTGTATGAGTTGAAACAAGCACCATGTGCTTGGTACACATGGATTGACAACTATTTCACTGGACTTGGCTTCGCCAAGATTGAGGCGGATGCAAACCTGTATCAAATTGTGGTGGAGGGTAAGATGTTAATCATTGTTCTTTATGTTGATGATTTAATACTAACGGGTGATGAACAGTTGGTACACGCATGCAAGGTAGATCTTGCAAAGGAGTTCGAGATGAAGGATTTGGGCCTCCTTCATTATTTCCTTGGATTGGAAATATGGCAGCGATAAGGTGAACTGTTTGTGTCTCAAGGCAAGTATGATTGGGAGATACTTGAGAATTTTCACATGCAGGGTTGCAAGCCTATGGATACTATTCTTCTAGGAAATTGGAGGAAAGAGGATGCTACATCGGCAGAGGTAGTGGATGCCACTGTTTATCAACAGTTGGTGGGTTCACTCATGTATTTAGTTAATACAAGACCAGACATATGCTATGCGGTGAACTAGATTTCACAAGCAATGGTTAAGCCTACCAAGCTCTTTTGGAAGGCAGGAAAGCATGTCCTGAGGTATCTCAGGGGCACATCTGAGTATGGCTTATGGTACAGACAAACAGATGAGGTGAAGTTGCATGGCTTCACGAATGCAGATTGGGTAGGCAGCCCAATGGACATAAATAGCACATCAGGAGGGGTTTTTAGTATCAGATCTACAACAGTTTCTTGGTACAGCAGGAAACAAATATTCGTGGTACTCAGTTCAACCGAAGCATAATACATGGCAGCAAGTCAAGTTGCATGTGAGGCTATCTAGATGAGGAAGATCATTGTTGGTTTGTTCAGTTCACATTTAGATCCTACATTGATACATTGTGATAATCAGAGTTGCATTAAAATCTCAATTAATCCTGTGTTTCATGATATATCTAAACATATCGATATCCAATATCATCATATCATAGATTGTGTGCAGCGGAAGATCATGTTGCTTCATTACATTCCTATGGAAGATCAGGATGCAGACATTCTGATGAAGGCACTCGGCAGGAGCAAATTCAAATACCATAGAGGCAGGATCGGGGTGAAGGATAATACCTATCTTGTTGAGAGGGAGTGTTGAGATTCAACAAGATGATGAGCTTAGTGAAAAGTAAGCACCTTCACTAAGTGGGGCCCGCAGGACATTTTTAGGTGTATGTCTATTTTTAGACATGGTGAGCATATTCTATAAGTTGCAGGATGCTATTTGTAGATGGTTGATCAAGTTGGAAAAATAGATGAAGTTCTATTTTTAGAAGATTGGGCGAAGTCTATTTATAGATCGTCGATCTAAAAATAGATGCATGTCGATTAATATTAGCTCTTAATAATAATCTGACAATAAACATCAACTTATTCTCTTGGAGCGCTTTATTCTATGTTGCACGAGTTTCCGGTACGGGGATACTTTGGGTACGTGGGAACAAGTATCCGGTATGGCTAGAAGCTTTGTCCAAATTTACAGGAAACGTCAAGTTGGGAGCGGCAATAATATATTATATAATATATTAAAAATTAAATTTTAATATATATATTTTATAAGTTTTTTTTTTTAATAGTGTACATATTAAAATTTAAATGTACATATGTCATACCAAGTTGATTTTTAAAAATATTCAAGACCATAAAAAGTTAAAACCAAAACTAAAAGGCTAAAGTGACAAGTCACACAAATCATATTGATGTTCATACTGGAAAAAAAGGCAAAAGCCTAAAGTAGTACATAAGTCAAAATTCCCAAGAGCCAAAATATAACAACAATACAAATATTAAGATGATCATAGAGTACGATCTTCAGCATCAAGGATATCCATATAAGCTTGAGCCTCACTGGGTACTGGATCAACATAATCATCATCATCATCATCAGAAGCAACAATGTCATCTAAAGGTATGCCAACCAATCCTGCATTTGGTAAAGGATTGTCATCATCATCGTCAATTTGGGAAGCATCTTCAACATTAACATCCCATCGTGCAACAGGTCCTTCTAAATATTCAGGCAGCTTCCTTGAACAAAGTCGAAGACTACTATGCACATAAACAAGTTTCTCCGCTCTCTTAGAGGTAAGTCTATTCCTCTTAACAGAGTGTATGAAACTATAAGTGGACCAATTTCTTTCAGCAGCTGAGGAACTGGCAACCTGAGATAGCAAACGTGAAGCAAGCTTTCGGAGCTCTGGGACCTGGCCCCCATACATTCTCCACCATCCAAGGGGTTTCTTCTGAGCATAATGCTTGATGTCTCTCTTTGCATCTTGATTGAATGCAGGAGGGCTTAATGTACCAAAATCAATAAATTGTTCTCGTATCACACTTGCTTCATCAACAGTGTACATCTTAGCTATAGCATCAAGAAACCCATGTTTTACCTCTTCATCATCAATAGGAATAATTCTATTTGGTCTTTCCATATACCACTTCGGATTAAGGGCATATGCAGCCATGTGAAGAGAGGTATTGAGTTTAAGCCATCTTTTCTCTATCAGCTTGTGGATTTCATGGAAAAACTCCAAAGAAGGGTTTCTTTGGCGAATGATGTGTTTTATCTTGCCCACCATGGTATCAATACATTCATATATTTCTCCAAGAGCAGGAGAATCTGAATCAGCATACCTGATCAACTCCACAATTGGAGCTGTGAAAGAGACAACATATGTACAGTCAGCCCACCAATCCTCATTAAGAAGAATTTCTCTTATCTTCTTCGCTTGAGGTGACTTAGACTCATTCCATGCATTCCACTCTGAAGAAACAACAGTCGCTTGTAAAGATGCATAGACCTAAACCATGCGCTCAAGCAAAATAAAGTATGTGGCATATCTGGTTTCTGCAGGTTTTAAAAAATGCTTCTTTGAATACAACCTGTAAATTGCCAAGGAAGCATGGTGGTTGCAGATGAACATTTGTGCCTCCCTTGCATCTGAAATGATTTTTGCAATCCATTTTATTTTACCAATGTCTTTTAGGAGATTGTTAAGGGCATGTACACAGCAAGGAGTCCAGAAAATATGCCTATATCGACTTTGGATCATCAATCCCGCTGCTTTACAAACAGGTGCTGCATCTGTGATGACATGTACCACATTTGAAGGACCAACTTCATCAATTGCATCCTTCAACATTTCAAACATAAAAGTAGCATCCTTTTTCTTTCCACTACAATCAATTGCCTTTAAAAAATAAGGCCCTGCTGGTGAAGTGACAATAACATTCAACAAAGGTCTTTGTTGAATGTCTGTCCAACCATCCATGACAATTGAACAACTTGATTGAACCCAAGATTGTTTGAGATCCTCCATAAGTCCATGCATTCTTGTCACCCCTCTATCTAACAATGAAGTCCTCATTTTGTTGTAACCTGGGGGTGCATACCCTGTCCCTGCAGCTAGGATTTTTTGAACCATATCTTTATAGTATGGTGAACGAGTGGCATTAAATGAAATGCCATTTGCCATAAAAAAATCTGCTATGGCATCATCAGTTTCATCCCTATGCACGACATTGTACATTTTTTGAATTGATTCACTTACAGAAGTCCTCCTAGAACTAGAACCCCCTTCATTAGTCTCGGATTGAATGTGACTTTTTTCATTCATACATTGAGATGAATCTTCGTTTCTACCTCTCTTATTAGGAGCTACAATACTACTATCACATTCATTGATTCCATTGGCTTTCATATGAAGCTTAGTCATCACCATTCTTTGTTCACGGCTGCATGTGCAACCCTTCACTCCTAAACCAGGGATGCTCAAAAGATGATGCCATACTCTTGTATAGCTACCCTTAAATACATGATCACATAAGGTGCATTTCCATTCCTCACATCCCCCACTATTTTTTGCCTTGTTCTGTGTTATCTTTTTCACAAACTGTATTAAGGGCTTTTTCGAAATGGTGCTTGATTGTCTGTTGGTACCTAGTGTTGTCTCTTCATTATGTTCTTGAACTTGTGGGGCTTGTGGAGGTAGTGGGGGTCTCATCCTGCTGTTGATTTCACCAGATTCACTGCCCAATCTTCTTTCCATGGTATCAATACTGAAAATTTACATCAAAATTCACAAAAATTAGAAGTAGAACAGAGAACTAGATTTTAAATTTTTATCATTTTAAAATGTACATATAAGTCATGACAAAGAATCAAAATGAAAATTCAAAATACTAATAAATTATAATAATAATTTAATTTGCATAAAAGAATAAAATTTTAAAATGTACATATATGAGTCATGGCAAAGAATTAAAATTGAAAATACTAACAAGTACAACTAATGAAATGTATATGCTTTCCTTTCCTAATACTCATCTTAAAGAGTAAGGATATTGTTTTATTAAAGTTGAGAGAACTGATGTAGTGTTGTTTTCCTTTGAATGATATTAGTGGCTTGTTACGTGTTCACTGTTTTATAATTTATTTAAGCAAATATTGAAAGTTTTGAACCATAAGCCTTATTCTAGTTTAATGAACATTGAATATCAATATATATCTTTTAGAAAAATCATTTAAAAATTAAAATGATATTTTTGCAAAATTGTTATGATGCATAGTCAAATCTTGTGTGTCAAGTTGTCAACTATATCAGTAACACTAATAATAAATATTTTATTTAATTTTCATAAAAGAAGAAAATTGTTAAATGATTTTAATTTTTTAGTCCGATGGGTGTCCACTGTCATATTCGTTGGCATCGTGCATCAGTATTTAATTTAAATGATTAAATCTACAAATAAAATATGCATACAGTTTGATAACAAGTTAACAACAGAACATTTTTAAATATGGTAATTACTATTAATTTTTAAATGTACATTATCTGATAGACTAACTGTACCTCTGTATTTTTCAAATTTCAGTTCAAGACTAACTGTACCTTGAACCTTCGTATTTTTAACATGCCACATGTAATATTATAAATTTAAAATTATAATCTGCGACATATATGGCCTGTGATTCATGTATATGGGCTATATATTATAATTTATAATTTATAATTTATTAAAAAATAAAAATGTCAAATGACATTCAAATTGCCGCAATCCTTTACCAAATTGCCGCACGGCGCAGACGCAGCAAGAAAAAATTAAAATGCCTGTTTGATTCGTGTACAGATTAACAAGTGAAAAAATTTATTATTTATTAACTACCAAACTCTGTTGTACACACAATTATAGAGAAATAGTCAGTGCGCAATTTTGAATTATCGAATGGAATTGTTGAGTAAAACAAAAATCATAAATGAGTCCATGGTCACATCCGTGATACTGATAACTATTTGCCTTCAAGTCATCAAACAAATTACTCACGTTAGCTACAATGGAAATTTAAACCTTGGGATTAGCACTTTGTCACACGTACTCATTTCAATACCAAAAAATAAAAAAAATGGTGAACTCTGATTAATTCAGGATTCAACACATTACCGAATGCGTCATACCCGGAGCAGCAGAGATAATAACAAAGAGAGAATTATGTATATAATAAAACAAGTTTCAAACAATATCATTAAATGAAACATTAGGAGCATTGTAAATAGATCCTATTATATACATTATATAAACCATAAAAATGAAGGGGTGATCAAAATAATATAAGTCACATAGTGAGGATATAACAAACCCTACCTAGACTTAAAAGTTAAAACTAATGTTTAAAGGAACACGCTTAACCACAATATTACTATCCGTTGGCATAAACACGCAATGTGGTTTTATGAGGGAGTGATAGAGTTGACATAATAGTGAACGATGAAACAAAGGGTGGGATCGATGAAATAGTTATTAAAATGAGAGATTAGAATGCGCATTCAACAAACAGATCATCGTTCCAGAACTGAGAATCGAAAATCCATTCAACAAACAGATCATTCCAGAACTGATCATTCAACAAACAGATCATTCAACAAACAGATCATTCCAGAACTGAGAATCGGAAATCCATATGGCAAGCGGCAAGCCGCAAAAGAAACACAAGATATTGCATATGGAACCCGAACCAAAAGAAACACACGGAAATAATAGCAGTACTGAGTAAATTTTAAAGTTTAAACTGTAAATTTAAATTTTAAAAACGTGAACACAACACAGTAAATAGTGTAAATCTGAGAGATCTCGCTTCTAAAGACTATATCAGATTCAGAACTGAGAAATTGAAATGATAAATGATAAATCAAAATGATACGGTGATATGGTATACGGTTATACCTCAACGAGTCAAGACTCAACACTGAACAGTGAACACTGTAGCGCCGAGTGGCTATGGAGCAGCAAATGCCAAACACCGAACAGTGACAGAGATCTCAGATAGACTCCAGACTCCAAACAGCGTCCCTTGCAGTCTTGCAGATGAACATTGAACTCGCTTTAGCTGATTATAAAGAAAAATTAATGCAGAGAACGTGTTTCAGGTTTGGTTTCGCGCCATTCTTTGGCGGGTTTTATTCATTTATGCGGGTACTCGCTGATCGGGAGCTTGTGGGAGCTCCGATCCATCGAGGAGCTTCTAGAAGCTCCTCGATGGATCAGAGCTCCCACAAGCTCCCGATCAGCGCTCCCAATCGATACGAGTACCAGAAACTCCTAATCGGTCGCCGAAAAGCTCCTGAAAAGCTCCCCAGTTCCCAATGAAGCTCCCGCCATTTTCAGAACGTTTCCTACCAGCTCCCAAGCTCCCGGGAGCCCCGGAGCTTCAGGTACTTCATCTCCAGGGGTAGGGAGCGGTACCCGTGTAACATAGGCTTTATTTCAGTATACAGATTTGGAAAATCAGTGGGCTGAAGGAATTACGCAATTCCTATGGTTTACTGGTGGTTCATGCATGAGGACTTAGTTAGAACTGAAGTGGAAAAGTTATGACAGAGTTGGAAGAGTAGTTATGGGACTCGTTATTTAGTTTAACTCAGTTAAGTGAGTTAAACTTAGTTGAGCTAGTTGTATCTAGTCTAACTGAAAGATACACTATTGAGAGTTAAGTGAATTAATTAGTTAATTAATTCACAACTAATAACTCACTAACAACTGAACAGATACAACAGTTAACTACAGTGCATGTCAGTTCCAGTGGAGACCCAGTGGAAAGATAGGTGAAAGGGTGAGATGGACTATCAATTGTGACTATAGTGATGCATTCAATGCATCAGACACAAATTGGAGTTGCCAATGAGGATTACATAGTCAAGGCAAGGCCAATTCGAATTCATTTAGGGCTATTCTTCAGCAGGGATTGTGCAGTGGAGGCAGGCTGTTAGGTGGCGAGAAATTGGTGCATAGAGATGCAAATTTCTGCATGACAGTGTGTAATTATTGTTGATTGTACTGAGAGCTTGATGTACTAAGCTTTGTATGAGATTATTACATGATTCCATTGATATACATAATATGATATTTGGGTTTTTTAGCTTTAAGATTTCCCGTTAAACAACTGTGTTATGTGCGACTGAATTTATTCACATGTGTCTGCAATTGAGTTTTAAATTTCCACAATTTTAATTAGTGGAAAGTTTCTGTATTTTCCAAGAAGATAAATATTGTGAGATCAGGAGGATCCGATAACACATCATTATTAATAAATTTATACAGTTCATTCATCTTTCTTGATTCATAGTAGACCACCTGTCCATCCTGCATGAAGACCCCACCGATTCCTTTGTAAGCATCAATGCAAACAAAAAATTCCTTGTTTGGGTCAACAATCCTTAAGACCAGTGCATTGGTGAGAAATTATTTCAACTAATTAAAAGTGACTGCACATTCAGTTGTCCACTTGAATTTCTTCCCCTTTTTATGTAAGGCAGTGATTGGATGTCATAACTTGGGGATTTTTTTTAATAAACCACCTATAGTAACCAACCAATCCCATGAATGATCTTACCTTTTTTATGTTCTTGGGTACTAGCCACTCCATTATGGTTTTGATCTTTTCTGGATCCACTGTTATTCCTACATTGGAGACTATATGTCCCAAATAATGGATTTGGGATTGCAAGAAATCACATTAGCTCAATTTTTCATAGAGCTTATGTTCCATTAGTAGTTGTATTAACGCCGCTAAATGTTCTTCATGTTCCTAGTATTTTCAAAAGATAAATATGTCATCGACGAAGAAAATCACAAATTTATCTAGATAAGGGTGTAATATGTTGTTCATTAGGCACATGAAAGTGGCAAGGGAATTTTTAATCCCGAAAGGTACTACCACAAACTCGTAGTGCTCATACCATGTTCAAAAGGATATCTTATGTATAACCTCCTCATTTATTAACACTTGATGATATCCTGATCTCATATCAATTTTGGAGAAGACCATCACTCCTCTCAACTGATCGAATAAATCGTCAATTTGCATCAAGGGATATCTGTTGTTGATGGTCACCTTATTTAATTGCCTATAAGAAATGCATAATATAAGTGTTCCATCTTTTTTATTTAAAAATAATATTGGTGCTCCCCTTGGGGACACACTTTGTCTTATATAGCCCTTGTTAAGCATCTCCTTTAATTGTAATTTAATTTCTACCAACTCTCGAGTAAACATCCTATAGGGTGCCTTTGGTGTCAGTGTTTCTCTTGGCATCAAATCGATAGAAAAGTATACCTCCCTATGAGGGGGTAGATGAGGGATATCCAAAGGAATACATCCTGGTATTGTTGTGGGACAAGTTATATATCTAGGATCTCATTGTATTCTTTCCCTACACTAGTATTAACTTCTGCAATGCTGGAGGTGTGTACTATAAATAGGGTACACCTTTTTCTCTAGCTATGCTTAACTTGCATAGCTATGATCATTCTTACTGAGGTTGGTTTTCTTTTGCCTTGTAGCATTCTTCTTTCCCCAGTATTGTCTAGGAGTTTAATGATATAGATTTATGTAGAATTGAAATGAAATAAAAATTCAAATAGAAACACATATCTACAAAAAAAACTGAACTTCAATTCATTAATAGCAAAATAACGATAACTGGTTACATGCAAAATGGAAATAAACTTGCTTGGGAAATGGTAGCTATCTCTGAGAAGATATGCGATGGGTACATGCCTATAAAATGTGTTATAATGGTTCTCCCAAGAATTTTTATTATTTATAAATATGGGAAAACCCCTAAACATCCAAAAACCTAACCCTAGGATATGAAGCACCAATTTGTGGGCCATGTTGGGGTTAGTTGGTATATCAAATTCCTAGGGTCGTAACTTTCACATACGATATCCATTTGACACGTACAATACCTTGTTAGAAATATAAACTGAGGAGTACAAATTTTGACTAAAAACCCTTAAATAAAATATTATTTTTCCTATTTTTCCAAAAAAACGACGTTTAGGAACTTAAAATGACTCTATAAGTTCAAGATTGGAAAAACTGCCAAAAATAGTAAACTATGCTATAATTAAGAAAACTGATAGAAATAATGTTGGGGGGTCCAAGTGGAATAGGTGGGTGGCCACCAATATCCACCTAGATCAAACCTCCCCCCTTATGAAGAAATCTTCCCCGTTGCATTGAGTTCCTCCATGAGATGGGGAAACTTCTGATGAACTTGGTCCTTGGTGAGCCACTTACCCTAGTGCAAAAATTAGTCATATTTGACAATCCAATACAATTGGATCCACTAGTGGTGAGTGTTCTTGATCTATGTGTCCATGATCTAATAAGGTGTGGCTTGTTCCATGCAGTTTGGGTTGAGTTCTGTTGGTGTTAGTTGTGTTGTACATAGGAAAGGATCTTATCCCATGTTCGTGGATGCTTTGAATTGTACATGCACAATATGTACATGATCATCTTGTTGACAACCTCTGTCTGGAAATTAGTCTGGGGATGGAATTTAGTCGACTTGGTGACCTTGGTGTCTAATAATGACCAGAGGCTTGACCAGAATGTAGTTAAGAATTTTTTAACCCGATCTGATAAAATGGTTAAGGGGATACCAAAATGTACCCATACTTGTTCCAAGAAGAGTTTGGTAGTGTCCTTTTCTATGATACTCTTATTGCAAGCCCCTAATATATCCATCTCATAAATTTTTTCCATGACCTCAAATACACAGTGATTACCATGCTTGGTAGAAGGGAGGCCAGATAGATAGTACATGGAGATGGATTCCCATAGCTAGCTGGGAGTAGGCAGAAGGGTGTACAGGCCTTGATTTTTGATGGTTGGCTTGCTGATGGAAAAGAAAGTGTAAGATCTGATATATTTTCCAACATCCTGTTAGTTTTTTTTCCAATAAAAATATTTATGTAGTATTTCCACACTTTTTTCCACGCCAAAGTTTCCTGCAACCCTATTGTAGTATGACTTCCAAATCAGCTTGGCACACTCGCTTGAAGGAACAAAAGGGTGGCCCAGGTAGCATAATAATGCATCAGGCTATAGGTGCAAGTATGGAACTCACTTTCTATCCACAAGAATTTGGTATGTGATGGAAAAATTTGGATCATTTTTGTATATTTGTGGCCATCCAAAGGTATCATGGCCACAAGAGTTGAGAACAATGGATAGTGCCACAATCGGGGGCCGATTTAGGAAATATACAACATGATTCGTGTTTCACTTATTGTATTTAATTTTCAATTGGAATTTTTGTAGATATGTGGACTAATTCTGATGGAAATCATTCTGAAAATTCCCTTGTGTTTGTATAAACTGAAGAGGTCGGTGACCATCTCCTTCCCTAGAATGTAATGTTTCCATTATCGGAAATCCTGCACAATGTAATACATCTCTTTATTATAGGTGGGGTATTTAGAATTGTATCGGAAAGTGTCTCACTATGGTAGGTGATGGGCCTCCAAATTAGACATAAATTAAGGCCCATATGACCATCCTTCAACAAATTAAAGCTCTCTTTTTGCATTAGATGAAATATTTTTAACTTTAATATGTTCATTATGAAGGTTTAAAGATAATTGCATATTTGTGCCTAATATCATTTATTTTTGTTGAATATTGTGATAATATTGGGCAAATTATGAAGGTTTGGAGAAGGAGATAATTTAGGGACTTGCTCCCTACTACCGGAGGATCAATATTGGAAAATAAATGAACAAAATATCATGAAACTATTGAGAAATTCTAGAGAGATTCTAGAACTTCAATGATTGAGAAAATCTAGGAATGTGTTCCTTGTCATTTACTGCAAACTCCTAGTGTTGGGAACCAAATCCACTATTTGAGGGATTTTTGAGGGGAAAGCTTCATCCTTTCAAGGGGAATTATTCATTATCATTTTGTATAATTAAGAATTAGAATTGGACTCTAGGGCATGTGTTTTTTAGTCTTATTGTGGAGAAAATGCGTTTTCTCGCAGCTCTACTTTCTTTTCTTGTAGGGATGTTCTTGGAATGATTCAATAATAAAGATTGGTGCCATTTTTAGCTTCTAAGGCTTGGTTTATTCCATATTAATTTGATTCCTCCTTGGGCATGGCCATCCCAGGAGCCTCAGAGCCCTCTTGCACAATTTATTTATGTTCTTTTCACTTATTCACCTGCATCTCTTATTTCTATTTTTCATATTTCTATATTTAGTACTGTTTATTTTCTTGATATAGGATTGAATTAAATGATTGAAGTTCAAGAAAATTATTTATCCTTATAATAACTTTGGAATTCCTCTTAATCATTAAGCTACTTGGATTTGGTTACTAGTTCACGAATATAAGATTTCTGGAAATGCCTTGTAGTGAAATAGTAGTAAATTTATGCTATTTTTTAGAATGGGTTAATGAGATGCATTTGAATTTATTCCACTTGGATTAGGTCATAATAATGTTAAATTTAATAAAAAATTCATCCCCATTTCATTTTCACTTGATTAGGTTAGGCATTTGGTAGATTAACTAGCTCACCAGTTCTTGAATTTCTAGATGTTAGAGTAGTAATTTTCTGTTATTTTTTAGCATGTGTGAACATGGGTATTTTGGAGTGACTCCACTTGGAATGAAGAAACAAGACATCCTACTTACTAAATTTTTTTTTCCCATACCATTTTCATTTGATTTACTTGGTCATTCGGTGAGTTATCTCCAAAACATAGCATCCTGTAGAAAAAACAAAGTTTCCTATAACACTCTTGTAGCATCTGTAAACTCGACCAAATTTGCTCCCAAAGGTTGGTTTTTGTCTCTTAGGCTTGAATCATTACTCGTAGGATCTAAATACATGATTGAGTAAAAATAAACACTGCTTAGGACATTCATTTTTTCAAATTAGATTAGGTATTTTTATTTGAATTCGTGCTCTTAGGATTTCAATTACAAATTGTTGTTCTTTCTTAGGATTAATTTCTTTTCAAAGCAACACTTCCATTTCTGAAATCAGTTTAGGCTTTGATTTCATAAAATTCACTCCATTAGATCAGATAAAAAAACAAGGACACATTGTTTGTTGCACATATAGTGTCGATACCTCTTAAGTTTGTACAAACCTCGAGTTGATAATTAAAGTTGGTAGCCTTGGGAGTTGCAACATTCTTGTTACAATACTGAGGCTCATCAATAGGCCATCAGATTCCCTTGCTGAGTGAGAATTTCACCAATAGCATAGTCCGATGCATCCATCTTGATTTCAAATGGTTGTTGTAGGTCTAGAAATGTGAGTATTAGTGAAGAAAAAAGTCAATGCTTAAACTCAATGAATGCCTTCTATTGGGACTCATACCAGAAAAAATTCTCTTTCACTCCATCCTTAATAACTTGACTCAAAGGCCAAGTGATATGAGAGAACCCCAACATGAACCTACGATAAAAATTTTCAACGCCCAAAAATATACGAAGCTATGTTATAGTGGTCGGGGCTAGCCAATCTTGAATGAATAGGATCTTATATGGATCCGTATGCATGCGTTGATAATCAAACCCATATATTGGACTTGGATCATGCCAAAGGTTCATTTCTTCAAGTTCGCACATAGCTTGTGTTGTAGCAGGGTTTGAAGGACCTACTGAATGTGCTGCAAGTACTCTTCCCATGTCTTTCTGAATATGAGGATGTTGTACAAGTATAAATCCATGAATAAGTTGGTATAGGGCCGCAATATGTCATCCATCAACCTCATGAAACTTGCAGGGGAATTTTCCAACCCGAAAGGCATGACCAACCACTCAAAATGTCCCTCCTTTTATTTGAAGGCAGTCTTCCATACATCTATGTGCTCTATTGGAACCTGGTGTTATCCATACTTTAAATTGATCTTGTTGAAGTAATTTTCCCTCTTAAGCTGGTCAAGAAGTTCATCAGTATGTGGGACTGGATACTTGTTCCTAACAATGATTTTATTTAGTGCCCGATAATTAATGCAAAGTCTCCAGGTCCCATCCTTCTTTTGTACAAGTACAATTGAGCTCTCGCAAGGTGAGGAACTTGGTCAGATGTGCCCTTTTTGCAGAAAAACCTGGATATGCCACTTCATTTCTTTATTCCAGAATAGAGAAGCGGTATATCGTCTCATTGGGAATGGGCTCTCTGGGATTCATCTTGATCAAATGCTTGACCAGATATTGCAAAGGTAGCCCTGAGGGTGAGGAGAATACGTCCTTGTGTTCTTCCATGACCTTTTCCACCTACTTCTGCTGCATGGTGGAACCCTTCTTGGGGGCCATAGATGAGGTCACAATGTTCCCCTTACTTTGAGAGCAGATAAAAAAAAAAAATTACCTAGTTTGGGAGATGATCTTACTATATTGCTTAGTAGAGATCAAAGAGATGGCGGTAAGTGGGGATTCATCCACCATGTCCCACCTAAGAACTTGACATAGACTCCCTAAATTAATAATATTAGTGCATGGCATAGACTCATACACAACATGCCACTTCCATAATCATGTTTGGCCTAATAACACACTAGATACTTCAAGAGGAACAACATCGCATAATACCTCATATGTGAAGGGAATGATGCTGTAGGGAAGGAAAAATTATTCACTAACGCAAATATCGTGTCCTTGATGGAGCCACCCAATGGTGTTGGAATGCACATTTGGTGTGGTTGGTAGGCCCAACCATTTAAAAATCTCCACAAAGATGAGGTTATTTTGGATCTCGTGTCTGACAATGAACTATAGCGGAGAGCCCTACACCCTCATCTGCGAGTGGAAGAGACACTCCTTTTCCTTTGGATGTTTCAGCTCAACCTTATGAACCTTGGTGGTGGAAATGGTGGCACTAGGATCTACATCAATAATCTGATTTCCTTTGTCATTCATTTTGTTGGGTTCTAACTTAGAGTCAAAACATGCATCTGTCTATGAGGTCTTTAGCTTAACCACCAGTGACTGCTTGGCATGACACTCACTTGTGTTGTGAGTTGGGCTTGTTGAGATTCAACAAGAAATTTCAGCACCCATACCTAGTGTGGTACCAGGAGGTCAAAGCAACACCTACACTAGGGTGGGACCATAGGTCTTAGCAGCACCTACACTATTGTGGGCTAAATTTGGTGCATGTATATTTTAGTTTTCCTTTAATTAAGACGGACAATAAAATGTAATCTAATCTCAAAATAAATTGTAATAGTTAACTGAGTGTGATAAACTCAGTTAGCTCATGAATTTTGAGTTAGAGGTAGTTGGAGAAGCATGCAGAGTAATTCTAGTTGTAACATAGTTCAAAGTGCAGTGGTGCATTAGTTAATGCAGGTTGTAATCAATTTAACTCAGTTAAGTGAGTTAAACTCAGTTGTGCTAGTTGTAACTATTAGATATACTAGTGAGATATCAAGTGAATTAAATATTAATTAATTCACAATCAGTGATCTCACATGCAACTGAGGATTTACTATTATTAGATGCATGCATGTCAGATCCAGTGGAGACCTAGTTGAGATCTAGGTGAAAGGGAAGTTGACTATCATTTGTAGGATTATTGGGTTGCACCCATGCAAAAAAACACCCATTGGAGTGCCCATGATACTTGCGCAGTCGAGGAAGGCTAAAATTCCTAAATAATAGGGATTGCGCAAGCAAGGAAATTTGTTTGGAGACAGTAAATTGGCGAAGTATTGGTCAGTTTTATCCGAGACAGTGTGAGAAAATTAGCTGAGTACAGGAGGGCTCTTGTGAAAAGAGTTGTATGTAATTGTTTCATGATTCCATATTGAATATATAATATAAGATATTTGGGTTTTTAGCAGCGAGCTTTCCTCGGGAAATTATCTGTGTTGTGGCTTGATTGATTCTTCTTTGCTTCATGTGATTGGCGATTATGTTTTTAAATACACAATTTATTTGTAGAAGTGATTCAGTATTTAACTTTAGTACGTTGTTATATTGGATTGAATCCATGATATACATGCTTGTTGTATAATTTGTACATGGTATCAAAGCACAAGAAATCACAATAGTGAAGGAGAAGCTGAGTTTGTGACTGGATATAATTCAAATTTGCAGAAAGACTTTCTTGGTGCTACAACTGTTTCAGGATGAAATGGATTTCAATGGCTTGATGTTGGAGTATGTACTCGAGGGTAGCTCAAACTATATTACTTAGAAGGAAAGGATGGAGGAAGTACTCGAAGATAATGGATTGAAGGAATTCATTGACAATGATGTTCCTAAACCTGTTGTGGCAGATGTTGCAAACCTTGATGCATGGCAAAAGAAAGTGGAAAAGGCAAGGAGGATCCTATTGGAGGGAGTACGAGACCACATTTTCTCAAGCCTCCATGGGAAAGCCACACCATATGAAATATGGAAGGCTTTGACGAATCTATTTCAGAGAAGCAATGACCATAGGAAATTGGTGCTCAAAGATAAAATCATGAAGATCAAGATGGAGAAAGGCGACTCCATGCCAAAATATTTAACAAAGTTTGTCCAATGTCGGGATGAACTGGGGAGCATTGGCATAACTGTCGTTGATGATGATTTGGTGAGCTTGGCTCTCCTAGGACTTCCCAAGAGTTGGCATAGTTATCAAGACTCTGTCAATGGAAGGGAAAAGCAGCCAAATTGGGAACGACTGTGGTCGGATTTGGTGCAGGAGGAGTTCACACGGAACACCAGAGATGGATATTCATCTAAGAATGAAGATGAAGAAGATTGTGCTTGGCTTCCAAGGAAAAGAAAGGGAAGGGGAAGAAACTCCAATCCAAATCCGAGTCCAAATATGGCAAGAAGTGGGACATGTCCAAGGTGAAGTGTTTTCACTGTCACGACCATGGGAATTATGCTATTAATTGTCCACAAAAGAAGAAGAACAAGAAGGCTAGAGGATCTATAGCTGGTGAGGCTTTGGCCTCGCAATTCGAGCTTGAATTATCATTTATCGCATGCATGGTGTTGAGTGCATTGGGATCTGTGTGGTATTTGGATAGTGGCGCTTCCTTTCACATGACGAGAGACATGGAACTTTTCAGTAGCTTGGAGGAGAAGGATCTCCAGATGCATATTGAAATGGGTGATGAAGGGCGGTACAGTGCTACTAGGATTGGTACCATTACCTTCTAGAGGTAGTCAGGTAAACCATTTCACTTAAAAGATGTAATGCATTTACCAGGTTTGAAGAAAAATTTAGTCTCAGTTGCAATGTTGGAGGATAAAGGCCATGATGTTTTTTTAAGTGGAGGAAAATATTTCCTGTGAAACAAAACAACAGGAAAAGCCAATAATATAGGGATTCGAGTTAAGAATCTCTACAAGCTAGATGTAAATGGCTGCTCAGCATTGATGGGCAAGGCGGACAAAGTGGTGAGCGGGGATGAGGGCGAATTATGGCACAGGAGATTGGGCCATCTTCACCATGGAGCCTTGAAATTCATGCAATAGATTTATACTAGTCTTCCCAAGGGTACACTTGCACAGTAAAAAAACATGCAAGGGATGTACTATGGGAAAATATGTAAAGGCCTCCATTCATGAGAAGGAGAATCGAGCTTCGAGGATCCTTGAGAGAGTTCACACAGACGTGTGTGGACCATTCTCTGTCGCTTCAAAATAAAAACATAAGTACTATGTGATATTTGTTGATGAATTTTCTCTTAAGTGCTGGATCTTCTTCACGTAGAAGAAATATCATACATTCTCAAAGTTTCTTGAGTTTAAGGAACTGGTGGAGAAAGAGTCAGGGAAGTAAGTGAAGGCTCTTAGGAGAGATAATGGTGGAGAGCACATCTCTAATGAATTCAAGAACTTCTGCAACAAATAAGGAATTCAAAGAGAACTAATAGTGTCTCATAACCCACAAAAAAATGCGGTCACTGAAAGAAAGAACCGAATGATTGTGGGCACAAGAAGAGTGATGTTTCATGATCAAGGCCTACTGATGCATCTGTGGGCGGAAGAATGCGACATTGTGGTATTTGTGCAGAACCGTTGTCCTCATAGGATACTTGGCATGAGTACACCAGAAGAGGCTTTCACTAGTAAGAAACCTGATGTTTCAAACTTTAACATTTTTGGCTCATCTGTTTATGTGCATGTGACCAAATACGTTAGGAAGAAGCTGGGACCAAAAATTGAGATCGAGATTTTTTTGGGGTACAATGAAACACCCCACAACTATCAGGTGTATTTTCCAAATAGCAGAATGACTATTGTGTGACAAGATATAAAATTTGATGAGGAGAAAGCCATGTGGTTGTCCCTTGAGAGGGATGTGGTTGTCCCTTGAGAGGGCATTGGATTTGCATGCAGAGGAGGAACTCTTGGTTCCCAAGGATGAGCCTCAAGATGTGGGGCAGCCACATGAGGAGGATCATGGAGTGGTAGAAAACACTCATGAAAATCCATCCACTAGAAATGGTAGAAGGCGCACCATGGAATCTGATATATTGAGACTTGATGCTGCAGAGAATGTAGGAGCCCCTACTTCATAGCGCAGACAAAGACACTCTCCAAACAGGTTTACTAGATATGCGACACTTATGAGAAAATGTATTGTGACTAAACCATCTTCCTTTATGATCTGAATGGATGATATTTGTTACGCTATGCAAAGTATCCAAACAAATATGTAATGTGTGCATAAGGTTCTCCTTCATATTGCAGGTTAACAATTAGTTTTGTCTTTGTTTATCAGATTTTTGTGTGAGGATTGATTAAGTATTTTAACTGTTTATCATTGTATAGTAGTAAAGAACAAAAAATAAACTTCACAAAGCACATTACATATCAAATTGTTGACGCAGTTCACCCCTCTTGGGCTACATCTGCCAGTCCAGCTCCTAATGACATGTCCCTGTTTGTATTAATTTGCTCAAAATGTAAGTACAATTGAAAATAAGCCTCAATAGGAAAAAATATTTGTAAAATTAGCTTCAGAAGGTATGAATTAACCAGAGATGGCTATTCATTTACATAAAACAGATAAATAAACCCAATACACAACCTTCTCCATGATGGCCCTAATGGCTCCTTGACCTTCCTCGAAGCTAAAACTACTGTAGATGACCTCTGTTCAACCTAAAACCTATGGAAAACTGCTCAGAATGTTGAAAATACCCAAAATTGACTATTTTTTGCACTCAATTTGGTTCAATAATGACAGAGTTATGACCTCTCCAAGAAAAATGCCCAATGTCCCCCCAAAACCCCACTAAAAGTGGAGGAACTGTTAGTTATGGGCCAAATTGGATAAGGTATCCAAAAATGGTGCGCCCTCTAAATCGTCGGAACTGCCTAACTACAACATTAAATGTTGGGCAGGGGCATTTGACCTCCCCGCATAAATCGCCGCATAAAATTCCAATCCAAACCACCGTGTTTAAATGTTGGAGTGGTTACATTAAATAGTTTAACGGTTGATGTTAACTGTTTCCGCCTTCTCGTCATGGCTAGTCCCCTTGGTCACAGCGTATAGTCACATGCATACGGGCTAGCCCCTTTTCTCTCCGCCATTTTCAAATGCTAAGGTTAAAACAAACCCGACTCTAGTACATGTTAAGTAACACCCACCAGAAGAGACGGTCGAGCCTTTGGGCTTGGGCAGGCAAGGTCGCTGGTTCGAACCTCTGAAGCTCCAAAAATTTTAAAATGCCAATTTCTCCATAGTCTGGGGCCACGTGGCAGCCTCCGGGTAGGCCACGTGGCGCCCAATGATTGGGCAATAAAAACATATCAAAAATCAAATTTTAACATATATATATATATTTTTAATAAAATTTCATAAGTCAAACTGAGTCAAAGGTCCTTTTTTGGAGTTTACTAGGCGTTTTCAAAGCTCAATAACTTTTGCATATGACCTTGGTTTTGAGAATTGTTTGCAGCACCAATATAGAAACGACGAGACCTTTTCGGTCGTTCATATTGCAACCAATTCTGAGCACTTTCATTTTTGAGCATTTTCCATAACTTGGACATGATCTCCTGATCACACCTCCCCATTGGGAAGCTTTTGAACCCAAAAAGCCTTCAATTACTTGTTCAAAATATGAGCGTATAGCCCCCTCACCTTTTCCACCTCCATCCATTTTTCCTTACTTGGTTTTCTACCTTTAAGACCAATCCGAAGATAATCGACACTTCCCCTCTTAGAAGTGTGTGTCCTCCTGTCAAGGATAGTATCCTCTTTAAGCTCGTCCAAATATTATAGTAAGAAATATTCTATTGATGGCAGCTGAATGTCACTCCCTTGATCAACAATCAAAGGAGGCTCATACAAACGTAAATTTTCCACATTGACAACGGAATACATTTGCATATATGAAGGAAAATCAAGTTGAAAAGCATTATTTCCAACTTGTTTAATAATTTTGAATGGACCATAATGAATAGGCTTCAAATTTTTACCTTCTCCTTGCATTATTTCTTTACTAATATGCAACCATACCTCATCACCTTCTTAAAAATTATGATCAAATCTATGTTTGTCATGCCTCTCCTTGTACTTGCCTTGAATCTTTTCAAGTTGTTCTTGAACTTGCTGATGTATGAGCTGAATTCTTTCAATGAACATGCGAGCTTTGACAATGTCACTATGCCCATCAATGGAAACATACTTCTCAATAATGAAATCTAAAGGTGACTTAGGCAAATACCCAAAACAAGCTTCAAAAGGTGAAGTATTTGTAGAAGAGTGCTTGGCCCGGTTGTAAGCATGTTTAATGTAATGCAAGTGCTCATCTGAAAGCTTGCGATGTTTGCTGTAATAACCTCTCAAAATATGTACAACAGTTATGTTCACTACCTCTGTTTGGCCATCTGTTTGTGGATGGAAAGCAATACTCTTTTTCAACTTAGTTTCCATCATCTTCCATAAATTGGACCAAAAATTCCAAACAAATATGGAATCCCTGTCACTAACAATAGAAGTAGGCAAGCCATAATGAATCCATACATGTTGAAAATATAAATCAGAAATTTTTTCAGCAGTTATAGATTTCTTACATGGCATAGGAATACACATCTTGCTGAATCTATCAACTACTACATAAAGATAATCATGCTGCTTTCTAGACATCGGTGGACCTCCTACAAAATCCATAGAAACACTTTCCGATGGTCTAGAAGGTACCGGTAATGGCATATATAAACCAAGCTTCCTATTGCTAGGCTTGCTTGTAGCACATAATGAAAAACCTCTAATGAAATGTGAAACACTATCTACCATGTGAGGCCAATAACAATACCTCTGTAAATGTGCCATCGTTTTTTTTACCCCGAAATGTCCAACAATAAGAGAAGAATGAGCTTCTCTCATAACACTTAGTCTCTCTCCTTGTGGTATGCACAACTTGCCCATATGAAACATCAAATTATTATGCAAGTGATAATCATTCTCCTCAACTTGTTTCCCTTCACTCAAGTTAGCATACACATCTTTAAAATCAACATCTGATGCATACTGTTCTATGTAACTCTCATGTAAAATAAAATCATTCTTAAGTAAATTAGTAGCACTAATAATAGGCCTTGAAAGCATATCATCAACTTTATTGAAAATACCTTTCTTGTACCTTATTACCAAGTGAAATTTTTGTAGGAAACCCATCTATCTGAAATGTCGTGACTGCTGCAATTTACTTTGCGACTGCAAGTACTATAAAGGCTGATGTTCGGTATGTATTATTAGGGTCCTATAAATATAGGATTCATAATTTTGAATTGAATTTTGATAATTCTTGTAAAATAGTCGAGGCAGGAGTTTAACATACCTTGCTTTCTGCAAGTTGTTTTCCCATATTTTGAAAAAAAAAAAAAAAATCAAAAAGAGGGTAAAATGTCCTAAAAGAAAGATCAAAGGACTTAGAAAATATAGACCTCAAAAGAAAAATAAATAAAACATGAAAGTGTGCAAGTCCAAATGCCACTACTTTTTACTTTTTTCTGATGATTATGGCAGAGTGTCAATAAATGCCATAATCCATGATGAGTTGAACTGCTTAATCTTGACTTGTCATGTTTCAATTTACTTGTTTTATATAGAGAATAAAGAATTGTCAGATAGTATAATCCTGACAATTCAGTAGATAGGTATAGAGTAAAAAGGAACCCAATAGTTTAATCTGGGTCCTTGAATGAAATAAGGTAGAATTAGATAGTTCTTACTGCTTTCAAAAGAATAAAATGTTTAAGGTTGCTAGCTCAAATGCACTGGCACAAATGGAAGAAAAAATGTTAGATTAAAGATTGGGTAGGTAGAAGAAGGTGGGAAAATCATTGTAAATATCTTTCACCAGGCTACAATAACTAATTTCCCTCCCCTATAGTTATTCTGCATTCTAGAATTTTAGTCAAAGAGGCTCAGAGAATTTCTCTGATTTCTGTTGGGACCGGACCCAAGGCTCAATGACTGTTAAGTTAAAAATGTTTAAATTCCTATAATAATCCCTAATTTTCATCATTTACCATTCATGCATTCATCACCATGCAAAATCATAAGTAAAGAATCCATTTTTACTTAATGATACATAAAATCCCCATTTGATTAACTACCTACATCTCATAAAGCATAAAAACCCTCAAAAGTACATTATATCCTAAGTAAAAGCGATCAAGTTATGATAATGAAGCTTTGCTTTAATTTTCACTTTTATTAGTTATATTTATGTATTTTGAGTATTCACTTTTCCCTTTGTCATATTAACTCTAACTTATTTATGATTTCCCTATAAAAATTCTTGTCATATTAATATAATTCCCTTTTAATAAATATCCTTGAAAAACCCACTGTTAGAAAATTTAGCCAAAGTCTATTATCCCACATGTTTTAATAAAGCTCCCACAATAAAATCCCTTTGGCTAGACTAACACTATGTAAATATCCTGCCCCCTTATAGTTAATAAACCTATTTGGTTTAAATTAACTATATAATAAAATATGAAGGAAAGTGTTCGGAATATAGATATATAATTGAATAAACAAACTTTCCCGATGCCTCAGATATTGTTTTTAAACCAAGGTTTAAAAAACGTTGAGCCTTTGATTTATTATTTTACCCCTTCATTTTCCTGGTGCTTTTTTGCATTTATCCCTAGCCGCCCGATCAACCAGATCCCTTTGGATCCAACGGTCCTAAATCAACGCGATACCCTGTCCATATGCCCCACCACTCCTATTCATATTCCTTTCCTGATATCGCGTTGAACCTACACCGTAGATCTAAATTTCCAGATCAACGGCTTATATTATATCCCAGGTCCCACCTACCTTTTCCTACAGCTTGGAAAATAATCTTGACCGTTCGCATCATCGGAGTAAATCTAATGGTGCACATTCCATATCGAGCTCCGAAAATGATCGGGTAAAGTTTCTCCAAAATCGCGTAATAAAAGTTATTTTCCAAAACAACTCAGTGCTATGTGTCCCATCCTTATTCGATCGTGTTCCAAATTCTTTAAACAACTTACCATCCAAATGCAACGCGAAAACAACTAGCAGTTTTTCGCATTCAAAATTCCAAATCCGCCTCCCTCCTTTGAATGAATTTATAAAAACGCCGAATATGATGATGTTTATTAATGTTAAAACTTTAATATATCATTGTTATATCTATTAGTTTCATTCTCGACTGGTTAAACTCCCGCCCCGACTATTTTAAAAGATTTTCGAGCCTCTGTTGACCAATTTAGAGCCCTGGAGCTAAACTTTACCACTATGACTGCATCTGAAAGACCATTAAAGATACCCTCTGCAGCGTCAAAGATCTAGTTTCAACTGAAGATACCCTATTGACATAAGCAAGTACACTGTTTCGACCCCAACAAAATTAACAGAAGTCCAAATTTGACCACAAAATCTTCAAAAACCCTGTCAAAACATCAAAATACCTGCGAATTTAGGGAGCTCTGTGTTCTGGAGCCAGTATTTTAAAGGCCAGTTTCCTCCGTTTCTAAGCTCCAAAGACCAAAATTCAAAGATTTAAAGGGTTGAAAATCTAAATATACCCTAGAAACTCCTCCTCTCAGTCAAATCCACTCAGAAAACCCTCGTTTTTTGTTTTATCCCAGTTTACATTCTCTGAATAAACCTAATTGAGAAAAAATCCCAAAAGAAGCTCTCCTTAGCCTAAATTTCTCAGTTACCCCTCCGTTTAAAGTAAAAACTCTTGCAAAAAGTCTAATCTTGCACTAGTTACCCAAAATGCTTGAAAAAAAAAAACAGAGTTAAACCTCCACAGACAGATCTCATTCCACAGGTGTTTCAAAAGCCTTCAATCACCTCCCTACATACCTGGATTTCATTAACAAATTGTTTGATTTTTTCAGGTTATCATCAGAATATGGATTTGGGCCAATAGTTTCAATACTAGTTGACAAAATTGTTTGCTCCAAATTCACAGATTTTAATTCAAAAGCTTCATTCAAAAAAAAAATTATATACAAAGAAAGAATAAAATCAAGTCAGAAAAAGATCAGAATG
This sequence comes from Pinus albicaulis, assembly GCA_034641835.2. NCBI lineage: Eukaryota > Viridiplantae > Streptophyta > Pinopsida > Pinales > Pinaceae > Pinus > Pinus albicaulis. Next base: position 421,358,832 of record CM076582.1, on the reverse strand, counting down.
ATGAAATGTGCACAGTGAATGGTAAAAGTGAAATGAGAATGCATAGGGACAACTAAAGAGTATCAATGATTAAAGTGTATCAGGTAAAAGTCAGAGTGAAAGTTTAAACAAAGTTACAGAGCAGTCAAGGTAAAAAAGTAAAAGTAAAATCAAAGTCAATAATGGTAAAAAAATATGAAAATACTTTCACCAACAATGAATTTTATCCAAAGTGAAAGTAAAACAGTTAAAAGAACCAAAAAGGTGAAAAGATGAAAACATAACAAGAAGGAACATTTTTGCAGAAATATCATGTTTAAGTCATTGTTTTGCAGAAACTATTGTGACTAATCCATGACAAATTTTGAAAAACTGAAGGAGGTTTATGTTCTTACGGTGTCCAACTACAAAAATTTCTCTCACTTTTCTAACAGCTATTATGTATTGGGAAATATTAAACAATATTGGAAAGCTCAATTTGCAGAAAATTCCTGTTAAGTCATCGTTTTGCAGAGAAGATGGTGGCCAATCCGAAACACATCTTAAAAAAATGAAGGAGGTTTTTGTTCCTAAGGGACCTATCTACAAAAACCTATCTCACTTTTTTCATAGTTATTTCATAATGATAGATACATGCACATCTTTACAGCCTATTGTTCAGACTCTGTAAACCTCTATTTTACACATCTTTTTGCAGAGCCTATTGTGCACATCTGGAGAGGAATTGTAGGAAAATGAGAGAGGTTTATTTCAAAAACATATTTATCTACAATAATCTATTTTAATTTTTACAGATATATTTCAGATTGAGAAATACAAAGGTATCATTGGACCCCAAGTTTGCAGAATTGCTAGAGCAGAATGCACAAAGAAAGGAAACAGTCAATGACTTGGATGCCTCATCATCAACTAAGAGTTGAGATAAAATTCGAATTATCTTCTTAGTCATCATATATCCATGAGTATAGTGCCAAATAGTTTCATTAGTTTTGAGTGTCCTTTTATTAATTTCTATTTATGTAAAACAATTTGAGATATTTTGTAAACCAATCTTGATATTTTTCAAGATATTTTAGTTTAGAATTTGTATAAATACTTCACTCTTTGAAGTATTTTGGGTGGAATAAAATTTGTCAAGACTACTGTAGAATTTTTTTTTGAATACATTGGGAGTTTGTGTGAGTCGATTTGTAAAACAGCAGACTGGAACTAAGTCAAACAGACATCATAAGTCAGGATTCTTGTGCTGATAAGTTAAGTCAAGTATTTTCCTGCTTTCACTGTTTATCTTTCTAGTTTATATTCATACATTTATATGTATTCTGTCTTAAATGATTGACTAGGAAATTTTATATAGGATTAGTGTCAAAATCTCCCTGTTTTTTACTAGTTATTCTTTGATATGTTTTCTGCTGATATCCATACTTAAGAATCCTTAACTGCTCTTAGTCCCTTTTGACCCCTTTCCTTCATCTTCTTTTCTATAACTTAAGGATCCTTCATTGAACTTTTGTTCAGATCTTACCATTTCATCAAAAATCCTATTTCCAAACCCTTTGAAAGTCATCTACCCTGCCCTTAGTACATTTTCTCTTTTGACCTTATTTCCCAGCTCTGCTTGCCGAGAAATTGACTCCATAGCCCAATGGTTTGGTAGATCCTTCTGTGGTTTACCTTGAAGTACATTTTATTCCCACCAAAAATTCAAAACAAATCAATTGTCCAATTATAACTAGCCTAAAATCTTATAACAAAATCAAGCTAAATCTTGAGGAGAGATCCCTCTTCGGAATTTAGGAAGGCTAGATCTTGAATTTCAAAAGTAGGTTTGTGGTTACCTCGGACTATTTCTCTAGAGCCTGGAGAAATTACTGAGTGATAAAATACTGGCGACCATACTGGGGATGACTAACCTTTTCTTCAGAAATATTTTACAGGTTCAGATTTGATCTATGATGGTGGACAGTGATCAGACACACAAAGGTTAAAATCATCCACCTGGCGACTCCAAATCAATTTCACAATCAAGACTCCACTGGAGGAATGAACCTCAAATAACAATATGAAAAGATCAGGCTTTCAACTTGGATCTTAATCCAAGACATCATGTCTTTCTCATTAAGAAATTTTTTCAATGTATATTGTATTTTATAGAAGATCTTAGATTAGTTTTTAGTTATTTTCCTTTAAAAATTGTAAATAATAATTCTTCTAATCTCTTTGAGCAGCTTTCTTCTGAATCTAATGATGATCATTATCCAATTAAGAAGCCCCAAATAATCAAGACTGATCTTACAATCCCTGTACATATTCCTATACCATATGAAGTTCCAGATAGATATAAGCCCCTTATTTTACCTCCTATACTCCATGATTTTCCTAAAAACTACTACAAACATCTTCCTATATTTGATGGAGATAATGGTATCACTGTCCAAAAACATATTCAAGGTTTTGAGAATTATGTGGATTTATTTGAGATTGATGAAGATGATGTTAAAATCAGACTTTTTGCTCTTTCTTTGCAAAATAGAATAAAGAGTTGGTTCAAAAATCTCCCTAATGCTAACATCTCAAATTTCCAGCAGTTTATCAAAATTTTCCTTGATAGATGGATAATTAAAGTTAATCCTTTTGTGATCATGGAAGAATATAATTAGTTAAAAAGACATCCAAATGAAACAATACAACAATTTTCTGACAGGTTTAAACAAGTTTATTATTCAATGCCAGAAAATATTAGACCTCCTCATAATTCAACTCTCTTGCATTATCCAAGTGCCTTTGATCCAGAAATAGAATTTTTGTTAAGATAAAGAGACCCAAAAACACTTGTACAGATGCAGAACATTGCAGTTGATGTAGAAGTTAATCTGCAAATAAGACAGGAAATGTTGAAAGAAGAAGAAGAGGAAAAGAAAAACATTGCAGAGGTAAAACTCAACCTTTTGGTAAGAAAACTAGATGAAAGAATACATGAGATCACTATGAAAGATGAATTTTTTATTCAAAATCACCATGAAGAAATAGAATAGGTTGATAGCCATGAACAAATTCCCGCTAATTCCAATTATCATAGATCCGAAAATGGATTTACAGATCAATATGTGGAAGAGGAATCTACTGATTTAATATGTATGTTTGATGACATTCCTTCTTTCGATGATTTTCCTAAGTATGATCATTATGATGATAGTTATGTTCTCCAAACTAAAGCTAACTTTATAGAGCAATCAGAAGCTAGTTTGTGGGATGAAGAAACTTAGTTTCAGCAGATTGAAGACAGTGATCAGCCAATACAGATCAGCCATGAGAGTGAGGAAGAAAAAGCACAAAATTTGGAAATAAGTGAAGGTTCTTTACCTCTTTGTTTTGCTTCATTTCAGTTCATTAGAAAAAAATTTCATGCCATTAATAATCAGCAATCTTTAGGAATTGTGATTGACAACAAAGAAGATAATGAAACTATTGATCAAGATATTTCAGTTTCACAATTACAATTATCAAATTCCATTGAAATAAATGATCAAATGACACATGAAAGTTCAATACCACTATGTTTTGAACCATTTCAAATTTTAAAGGAAATGTGGTATAACATATTTAAAGAAAAGGATGAGAAACTTGTTGAAGTTTATGAAGTCCCATGGAAACCTATATGCCATAGGTTGCAACAATTTTCCCAAGTTTTTTAGGATCCAATCACTAGAAAATTTGGCCCAATTTTTGATGGCCACTTTGTCGCTATTCTGACACATATTCGTCGCAAGAGAGACAGTACGAGGCCAGAAAAAATGTGGTTAGCCATTACGTCGCAATTCTGACGCTTTTCCAAAGTGTCGCAATACCGACACTTTTTCCATCGTTTCCAAAAAACCGTCGCTCTTCCGACGTTTTCCAAAGTGTCGCAATTCCAACGCTTGCAAAGTGTCGCAATACCGATGCTTGCTCAACTGTCACAATTTCGACGCTTTCTTAACTGTCGCAATTCTGACGATATGTCGTCCGACGTTTAGAACATTTCTCTCCATAAAGCGTCGCGATACCGACGAAAGGCAAAAATTTTGGTAGGTTTAAAGCATCGGAAGACCGATGCATAGAAAGTGTTGCAAGAGTGACGAAAGGCATTGGTAGGTTGAACGTGTCGCAAGAGCGACAAAAGGAAAAATTTTCGTAGGTTCAAAGCGTCAGATGACCGACGCTTAGTAAGCGTCGCAATACCGATGGACAGTTAAAAATATTTAAAAAAAAATTATTTTCACACAGTCGGAGCATTTCACACAATCGCGTTTTGTATACTAATATAATCCTGGGTTGGCACAGTAGGTTAGTCTCTTCCTCATGCAGAATAGTGCCTTGATCTCGTATATATTCCAGATCTGAACTCACACAGAATTATCACTGAACGATACTACTCTTAAAATAGTCCTTGCAAATCTGTGATGGCGTAGAGTATCCTTGTTATACATCTGTGATCTGCATTGATTTCAGACTTAACCATATATTTTATCCTCAATACCGACGGACAGTTAAAAATATTTAAAAAAAATTGAATGGTCTTCCGACTGTTTTAAAAGATTAAAGAACAGGTCAGCAAGAAATTTTGTTTCCACAAGAATTCATCAAAAAATGGAAATGGATATTTATTCACTTTGTCTGGTACTACACACAATATACGAAGTACATATTTTGAGGTATTCTGCTTCCATTAGATGACAAGAGTCTCTATTCTTCTAGAAGTATAATTACTAACAGACGAAATATTTGTTGGAATCGTCCTCACAAACTCCTTTTTTCAGATCCATGACAAATTAAGATTACTGTTATAAAACATTGGGCATTAATCAATTGAAGGGCTGGAGGCAATAGAGGCCTGTTAGTATTTTGGTACTAATGCGTTTCCCATGATAAGACGATATATATGCAGAATTAGCAGAGATAAAAAGTATCAATGAAGATCATGGGCAACACAGTGGCCAAGGCATTAGCCAATTTCATATCCTGCGGACTCAAGGAAGTTCAAATACTGATGATAGGATTAGACGGAGCAGGTACACTACTTGAATCCCATTTTTCCTTCTAATTTTGCTAACAAATCCATTCTTTGGTACTGAGAAAAGATGTTAGGCTCTGTTTGGTACTGAGAAAATACGTTAGGCTCTGTTTGGTACTGAGAAAAGATGTTAGGCTTTGTAAATTCATCTTAATTTTTTTGAATTTTGATGTAAATGATGGAGAAGGATCTTTAATCAACATATGTTTATTCTTATGTTCTTAATTTGATGATGGAAAATTTCAATCTGTGGCTACTAACCTTAAGCTTGTGGATCTGGTTAAAATAAGGTAAAACAACTATTCTGTATAAGCTGAGACTTGGGGAGTATGTCATAACTGTGCCCACGATAGGTTTCAATGTAGAGACAGTCAAGTTTAAGAACTCAAGCTTTACAGTGTGGGATGTAGGCGGCCAAGACAAGAACCACCATCTGTGGAGGCAATATATGGTGAATGCTCAGGTACTGAAATAGGGTTTATGTTTTAATTGTTTTGAAGTCACTACTCTTTCATATTTTGGCTGAATAAGCCCATATTTGGTACATTTACTGCCTACTCTCCTCACATTTTACATGCCTAGTTATACATACATAACCATTCCCTTCCCACCTAATAAAATGTGATAGGTGCTCCTATGCACTTTTAGCCTGTCAATGGCTCATGGCATGATATGGTAAAACAATTTCAAACAAAGATGCAAAGTGGCAATGGGCTTACTGGAGCTGCTTGTGGCATTTATGGCCATCAAAGAATGGAAATGGATATTTATTCACTTTTTCTGGTACTACACACAATATTCGAAGTACATATTTTTAGGCATTTTGCTTCCATCAGAGGACAAGAGTCTCTATTCTTCTTGAAAAATGAGATTATAAAGAATAGATTGAGCCAAGCAGGGATCAGAGAAGAGATTAACAAGTACAAAACCTTGGAGAGGTATGGTTTCCACCCACAATGGAAACACAAGTATGATGTATCACATTTCCTTTGCAGACAAGCATACTGTTTTCTCCAAGCCACTCCATGGAAATAGAAATTATTACATGTGTAAGTAATCCGAACTTTACAAGAGATCCAAGATGAACATAAAAGATATTAGTCCCATGGTTGAAGTGGAAAGAATCTGGTGCCACTGAAAAGAAAAACCCAGTACAAAAGTGACATTCAGCCCCTAAAAAAATGATTTTAGGAATATTATGTGCAATATGCAAACTTATTCTTAAAATTTATAAAACAACTAAGAAAGCATAACGATGTGTGTTACCTGTGATTTATAAAGCATGCAACATTCCCATACTTGGTAGCATCAATAAGATATGGTTGTACACCATCAATCAAATCACTTGTATCAATATGGGCGTCAATATCATATAGGTAGCTACAACCTTCATTTTCAATATCTAAAATTTCCGTGTGACTCTTTTAAATATGCTCGTTATTTCTGTGCTCTTCATATACAAAGCTAATAGACATATTAATACAATAAAATTAAATAAATTCAAATGAATCTGTGCATACTTAAACTATGATTAGCATATATTTTTGTGAGTATCATAATATATAATGCATGAAAATTGAAATAAATCTATCCATGGTAAAACCATGATTAACATGTCTTTGTCAGTCTCAACCTCAGACTTTTGATTGACACCCATTTTTCTTGTAGTATCTGTTACAAGCTGCATACATCTAGCATTTTGCTTCCTGTGACACAAATTGGCCTTCCTCAAGCCTGCATATATCTAATATTTTGCTTCATGTGACACCAATTGGCCTTCTCATTCACTATTACAGTTCTTCAAGAAGGACTGTGCACAAATTAAACTCAACAGAGACACTGCAGCAAGTACTTCTCTTGCAGAAATTATTTTACAAGAAATATATATACACCACTTGTTTACACTTGACAACACTTGTTATTTTATACCATAAAAATGAAACACTTGTTTATTTACCATAACAAAGAAACACTTGTTTATTTACGCCCATAATAATATGTGCATGTGACGACAAGAGTGATGGAGTTTGAAATTTATATAACCTACAGAAAATGGGTTAGTTGCACATAAAGTGGTTGGCAAAAGGAGACAGAAAAATCGCTGAAAGAAGAAAAAGCTGGTTCCTAAGAAAGCAAGCCAGCATCAGTATTTTTTGGGAACTGGAAAGGAATGTGTTGTACTCGAAGGAATAGAAGATCAACTGAAAGAAGAACCAAAGGAAGAGAAGGAATTGTCAATAATCACAAGGAAAAATGATGATAAACATCATGAAACAGAAACAGAACTAATAATTCCATGTGAGAATCAAGGAAAAGATTGTGTTCCTGATAGAGACACAGTCCCCTTTATAGAATCACCAAATGCACAATGTGAAACCACTCTAACATAGTCTTATAAAATAAATAGGATCAATAACAAAAATTACTGAATGTCTCAAGATCTGCAAATTTCAAATAACAAATTGCAGGTATTGCAAAATGTTTTAGGATCTGCAAATTGGAAATAGCAAATTACTGATACTGCAAAAGGTCTTGTAAAATAAGCAGGAATACTGCTAATTGCATGGAAGCTGGTATTGCAAAAATTCTGATAAAATAAATAGGAAATAGTAATATAATGAAAAATTCAAGAATTCGTTCGTCGATCATCACCAAAAAGCTCATAACATGAACATACCCAACAACTTTTACTTCAATGGAAACATATTTAATGTTGGTTCCCTTCCTTAGACCAGTGTGGTGGACTGTCTGGATGAGATGAAGAATGGGACCTGTGTTGTTGCAAGGATTGGGAGTTAGGGACTATTTTTCTTTTGTGATGGGATTTTGATAGAATTGAAACAACATCTCTCATCGATGGCCGGTCCATTGGAGACCTACTAGTGCAGAGGAGAGCCACTCTGAGGACCAGCATCATATCTTCCTTGACTGAGAAACTTGGAACTCTAATACTTTGATCTAAGATCTCTTCCATCCCTTCCTTGGTCTGAAATCTTTCCTTGACCCAGTCCACAATGTTGGTACCTTCTCCAAATTCTGGATCCATTGGCTTTCTTCCAGTCAATAGCTCTAATAGGACAACCCCAAAGCTGTATATGCCACTTTTCTCAAAGACTTGAAGAGTGTAGGCATATTCTGCACAAATGCAAAAGATGCATAGACTCATGAAAATCTAAATTGACATGAATATAAGTTTGATGGACTTAATAGATTTCTACCATCCTCAATTAATGAAACAATACAAGTCTTTGCTATGTTTAACATACAACATTCAGGTATATATTACAAGAGAAAATCTGTGTGAGAATTTGATTGGCTATGTAGAAAACAATGAATGCTACCTTATAGTAAATTTAATATTTTGAACTAGGCTAGGCTAAAACATAATTCCATACCCATTAAACACTCAAAATCTGTAATTTCTGCAAAAAGAGGACTAAATCGAAGCAAATAAGGCTCTCTGCAAGTAGTTCCTTTAGGGCAAACAGCCAGGTCACCTTGGCTTAAGAGTTTTTTTCATGATCTCCCCATCTTTGTTTCTGTTTCTAGTAAGCCTTACTGTCTTGATGGGTGACACTGCCTCTGTTACACAGCTGATACTGTATGTAACTGCTGTTACAGGCCTTTTAAGTGCTACAGTAAGAAAAAAAAGATCAAGAAGATTTCTGTGTGAACAAACATATAATGTACTGGTTTTCTCATCTATGATCTGCACTGGTGGAGGAATTCCTCGAACTCTGATTCTTACCCCCAGGAAAGATCCCACTAGTAGAGCCAACCAGTAAGGCAGACATAAACCAACCAAATTCCTCATTACAGCCAATGCCAAACCGATGGGGAACCATAGAAAGATCCCCATTAAGACCAGGGCTTTTAAAATATTTTGGGCTTTCAAAATATTGCAAGGAAAATCCATATACTTTTAGCATGATGGAGTCACAAGCTATTCTAAAAGAAAATTATCATAGCCTTGTATTGTGCCATGCTATGTACACAGATGAAAATGAATATCCATGAATCCCGTTTCATATTATGCAAAATTGCGGAAGTATGTGGATCTTTTATACTTAGTACTTACTAAAGCTTTCTGCAATACTACCCCACAAGCCTGTTATTAATAAGTCTCGAGTCTTCCAATATCCAATAAGGAATTCACCACAGAATGTATTGCCACACCCTGTTGGATCAACAACATCTTCCATCATAATTTATCCTTGCATTGAAGACTTTAGCATGGTACAAATTGTGTGAAAAGATGGAATTTCCCATGTCTCCCGAGTGTCAAACTTGAAATAATAAGACGTAAGATAAAGTGAAACGATGAAATGTTTGGAATGATGATAAATTTTGGTTTTTATTATGGAATAAGACTAAATCCAAAAAGCATAAGACAATATGAATGTTTAATTGAGTACTAATATCTTGCCTGTGAACAATGCTTCCCGAAGGGCCTCTTCTAAGAGTCACTACCTGCAATTTGTATTTTATTAGCATTACCATTTCAATTCCAGAGAGTTTGCAGCAGCTCAAAACAACTAATAGATGACAACACAATTTTAATATATACTAGAAGCAAAACCTCAGCTCCAAGTTTTGCAATACGCTCGATCATCTCCAATGGTGATCCAGGTCCAACAAGTGAAGCAACTTCCTTTTAGTTTGTGGAAAATATGTTCCCAGCAGAACCCAGTGCCCTGTAAGATGAAAATCCATATTACTAAATTACAACATTGCTAAGATAATTTAACTCAGTCAAGTTAATATTTCTAGTGATTCAATTTGCAGAGAGGCTGACTGCAGCCTCCTCTTCCTATAAAATTCCCTGCAAGAATAAGGATGTTGCATAACTGAATTGAGTTCACAAGGTTAACAAACATTTCAAGGGAAATTTCCCATTCAAAAAAGAAGCGCAGAAATGAAAAACTCCAGGAGGAAATATAGAAATGCAACCTGTTGAAAAACCAGAATTAGCAGATTGCAACTCCTGATATGTAAAATTCCTGCAGGTTTTACTTTGACAAAGGCACTCTAATCTCCTTGCCAAACAATATACAACAACCAAATGAAATTAGTATACAAAAACCTTACAACAACCTTAGCTAATGTTTCTCTTGTCTTTGACTCTTCACTCCATGTTTCCTCTGAGGAGTGTAGCTTTATAGATTGTTATTGCTTTTAATTATGCCTAGCACAGGGCTCTCCTTTATGTGCTTTTGTGAAATCTTCTCTTGATACATCCTAAAATTCTTCATCTAATGTGTATGTATTTGTTGGAAATCAGCGTATAGAGCACCTGCTAGTAGGTTATAAGGGCGGACTTTGGGCTAGTTTTAGACACGAAAAGGGTACACTTCATGGGATAGCCTTATCCTTTTTCTAAGTGAAATGGATGAAGCAGCGAATGAATATCAAATCAGAGGTGTTCGTGGTAAATAAAGCATGCATAACTGGTGAAGGAGATAAGACACATTTATCCACGTAGATTTTTTCATAAGTTGCCTTGTTATCCCTACCTAGACTCTGTTTTGTGGGAAAAAAATTCAACACTGGAAGATACCCGAAAGAACCCTAGATTTGTTGTAATATAATCTAGATCTAAAATTCATTGAAAATATTTGTAGATCTATGAAATATTTGTTGTAAATTCTACTGATGTTTGTAGATCTTAAACAAAATAAGTTTTCAATGTTGGATTTAAAAGGGTTCTTCAATGTAAAATTGCTCAGATAACCATATAAATTTGGAGTTTTCTTTGATCCATACAAGTGCGCATATAGTTTCTTTCAACCATTATGGATCTAGTTTTGAATCTTTGTTCTTTGTTGGTAGGGATCGAGCCATATAATCGACTAGTTGCTGATTCTATTTTAAAATTGCCCAAATCTTTGTAGATCTGGCAATTCTTGAGTTATAAAATTGCAATTTTTTTGGATCTGCTCCTGTAATACGAATTATAAAGTTATAGATTTTTTTGGATCTGCATCTGTAGTAAATTTCACAGTGTGAAACAGTTTATCTATCCCATCTTCAATTGGATGAACTCATATCAATGTGTTTCTTATTTTACTCAGTACCTCAGCCTCAAATTTATTGATACTCTAAACTTGTGCACTTGCATGAGTTTGTCGAACTAAAATCCATAGCTTAAACTTCATGAAACTGGTGGAGTCAAATTTATGCAAGCGCAAACACATATTACACATCCTCTTTGAAACACATCCGAAAGAACACTGGAAGACATCTAGAGAGAACCCTATAGCCTAACACAATCCAATGGAATTGACCAAAAAAACCCAAATAGGGTCAACCCTACTATAGGAGGAAGGGCCTGCATTAAGAACTTACCATTTTGCAAGAGCTGAGGGCGAATGCTGTTCTGCAAGAGATGAGGGAGAATTCTGTTATGCAAGAGCTGAGGGTGAATGCTGAGGGTGAATGCTGTTCTGCAAGAGCTGAGGGCGAATGCTGAGGGAAAATGCGCATGTATTTTTTAATAAAATCATTTTAGTTTACATTTTTTTTTCATTTCAAAGGAGTGCGCATTTCAAATGAGCGCGCATTTGATTTTTACATTTTATTTTTGCATTTCAAATCATTTTTATTTGGAGGAAGCCATTGCAATAGCGACGCTTTGGGGCATAGTGTCGTAATTGCGACGTTTGGAGCAAACATCACAATTGCGACACTATGCCCCAAAGCGTCGCTATTGCGACGACTTCCTCCAAACGTCACAATTGCGACACTTAGACTAAGTGTCGTAATTGTGATGTTTGGAGGATGCCATTGCAATAGCGACGCTTTGGGGCATAGTGTCGGTATTGCAATGGATTCCTCCAAATGTCGCAATTGTGACACTTTTTCTAAGTGTCGGTATTGCGACACTTGTCTCTAAACGTTGGTAAAGTGACGGTTTCGGGTGGGATATGAAAAAGTTGAAAAAAATTGGGGAAATTTCCGACATTTGGTTAAAAGTGTCAGAACCAAGTGTCGGAATTTCTGCCAAATGTACTAGTGTCTGCGAAGTTTCTGTCTGAAGGGTTTTTGGTTTTCTTTCAAAGGGATCTTGTGCTGGATAATCTTCGTATCATAGGATTTTAAGTCTTCGTAGCTCTAGGCAAACACATCGACGAAATATTTAAATAAGTCAATATATTTATTTTTTATGTTTGCGGGCAAGGACTTAGCCAGTTTAATCATCTTAGGCTTATCCTCAGTGCTTATGTTGCATTCCTTGACATCGGAGTCTAAGTTTTCTATAGTGGGTTTCTTTGCTATGTCGTTAAAATCAAAAAGGTCCTTTAAAGGTGCCAGTCCTCTGGGTATATTCTTATCTTTTGACTGCAGCACCTCTATTTCCTCTTTTTCTGCATTCTTATACTCTTCGATCTGAGTTCCAAATCCTTTAGTTAACATGTTTATTTCTACGTTATGTGGTGATATTTATTTGTCGGGGGGCTATTCACTCAGGAAGCTTTCATCAGATTTAGAGTTTGAATCAGAGAATTCAAACCCATTCCTGCTAATTAGGAAATCCTCTATCTGCTTTTCGCCTTCAAAGATCTGCCAATATTTCTCATTATCAGGCACTGCAGGTCTATATTTTGTCTGAATGATGATTTGTTTGTCACTAGGTGATTTATGACATGAACTAGCAATGCAGGCTAATCCATTTGCAATTATGTTTTGACTCCTAGGAAAAAACACCAGTTCATATTCTACAAAGGTTTTCAATAAATCCATAACATCATTCCTGTACGCTCTCAATCTAGGGTGCTTTGCAGTATACTATCCGTTCACTTGTTTTATGATTAACTTAGAGTCTCCATGTACAACTATCCTACGGGCTCCTAGTTTTTTCAATAGATTCAAGCCTAGGATGAGAGCCTCATACTCCGCAATATTGTTTGTACATTTAAAGTCTAGTCTGAAGGCATGACTCTCAGCATAGTCACTCTCAGTGTTAAGTAACCACACTCCGGCTCCTACATTCTTTCTAGTGCAAGACCCATTGAAATTCATTCTCCACAAGGGATCGTTTTCAGGTTTATCATCATTTTCCTCTCTAATGTTGGTTTCACTGTTATGTTGTAATATGGGGTTTGCACCATGGTGTGGAGTGTCTTGTTCTTCATGATGTGTATGGAGTTCAGAGAGATGACTAGTCAGCTGTTTGTAGTCTTCGTTTTGTCTATTCTGAGTCTCTGATTCAGTACACTATCCAAAGGTTTCTTCTTCATTTTCTTCTATGTATAGAGTGGCAATTATGTTGAAGTCTGTGGGCTCTACTCTATTTCTTGCATCTCTGTCTTCTAGCTCTGGCTCGTCTATGGATTCATCGTTGCAAAGGATAAAGGAGTCTAGATCCGTGTGTACCGAGTACAGAGGTGAATTTTCAGGTTTTTCAGGGCTTCTCACCATAAAATTCATTTGTGCCTCTCTATATAGTCTCCTAAGCTGGCTAAAGACAGGGATTGTGGCATATGACCCATCCATCTACATTATACCTTGCAGCTTGGCTCCCCATGACCTCGATAGCAACATGCCATACTTAGGTGGCACATATGCTACTACAACATCCATAACCATACATTTTGCTGGAATCTGGGTCAGGTTCACACAAAGATCTTTGATTAAGCCAAGGCACTTCACTCTGCTAGAGTAAAATGAATATAAATCCTTGTAGGGTCGGGTTATCTCTAGGCCTAACTTCTCCATAATTACCTTAGGCATAAGGTTGTGTGATGCCCCAGAGTCATGCATTGCGTTGTGAAGGATCTTGTCATGGATATTGAGGCTGATATAAAAAGGAGGTACTACCCCTTCCTAAAACTTTCCTTCTATCTTTGGACCAAACAAAAGGGTCGGCTGATCATCGCTTAGATTGACAATGTCACTGTTTTCACCTAGATTTGAAGCTTTCAAAATTTGGCCTTTATATACATCCTGAGTGGCTAGCTCAGATAGTGGGACATAAATTTTAATTTTAGCAATCTCACTCTCCAAATTGAAGGGATATTAACTCTTTGAAAGGCTCAATTCTGTTTTGTTAGCCACTACTTTAGTGGTAGAATCAGGGTGCTGATTCTCACTATGTATAGTGTTTGTGGCTATTTTATCAGGAGCACTAGCTGTAGTGCTAGTGCTACTAGTTTGTTGACTTTGTTTATCAGTATTTTGGCTGTCTTTTACTTTGTTCTTCCCAGAACTCTCAGCTGCTAATTTTTTGCTTTCAGCAGTTGCTTTAGGAGTTTTCTCAGGCCTTTTCTTGATGGTAATCTCAGAGGCTTTGGGTTTGGAAGTTTCTAAGCTCTTTTTGCTCCTGAATTCATACTGTTCTCTAACCTACATGATGGAATTTTCGAATCCTAACCTGTAATCCTCAGATTCTAATCCTTCCTCATCTCATTGTGAGTATGAGGACTGATTGTTTTTTGTGGAATAGTTGTGGATTGAGTTTTCTATTTCCACCATGTTTATTGTGGTTCCCTCGGACTCTTCTATTATCCCCTCATCTTCATCAAGGAAATTATCTTGAAATTGGGGTTTGATTTTTTGATCAGAGTCTCTCTGTCTGTTAGGAGGGTTGTTTCTCCTAAAGTTCTGGTTCTGGTTATGATTTTGGTTTCTATTCTGGTTGCTGACTTGGATAGTCAAAATTTTCACCATTTTTCCTAGTCTCTCTATAGTTTTGGCTCGGCTATCATACTTGGGGTCGGATGTGGAAGCTGATGTGGCATCCCTATATGTTACCTTTTTCTCAGACCTCATTCTGGATCTCTTTTCAATCAGGTTAGCTTCTACACTCACTGCTCCTTTTTGCATATCTTCCAATGTGTTGTAATCTCTCTCCCTAAGCTGGTAGGCCATGTCAGCATCAAAGCCTTTAGGATATTTCACTAGAGCCATTCCTTGGGGAGGTTTCATATGTGGAGGAAGAGCATTATAAACGTTGTTAAACCTTGTAGAATAGTCATGGACACTCTCTCCTACATTTATTTTAAGGTTCTTATACTATGCTAATATTTGGAGAGGGTTGGTCTTGACTTCCCATTTGTTTATAAAGGTTTGATATAAAGAGGGAAGATCATGGATACTATTAGGAGGTAGGCCTTTAAACCACTTCTTCACATATCCTCCTAAACTCTGAGAAAATATTCTCATCTTGATTGTCTCATCATCTATCTCCATATAGTCAAAGGAATATTTCATCATATCTACATGGTGTTGAGCTGTGGTAGACTCTTTTGTAGTGAAATGTGGGATTTTTGACTGATAATCATTGGGTAAAGGCACTAGAGGCTGTGGTAACACCAGGGGGACATACCATGCTGCCACGATGATGTTCTGTGGGGGTAAAGGATTGGCTTGAGCAGCAAGTATGTGGATGACAGGAATACTAGGACCAACAACACTCTGTTGAGCTGATTTAGGGTGATAGAGTCCAAAATTTTGAATGAAATGAATATCCAGAGGTATAGATGGAGGGGTCTCTCTATCCCTAATATGTTGACCACTATGAGACGGTGAACCAAGAAGCTCGAGGTCTGACTGATCTAAAGCACTAAACGACTTAGTTCTTGGTAAGCTGCTTTGTGAGTCTAAGTCAAAACGAGTGTCTGAAAGAGCTGTAAAGTCTTGAGGTGTAGAGTTAGCTCTATGGATGGGTCTGATAATAGTTGAATTTCTAGGGGTGGGATATTTCCTAAGAACGTTCTTGGAATTGTCAACTATTTCAGGTGGGTTTGGGTTAGGATAAGCTCTTGTATAGACTGTTCTTGAATCCAGTATGTCTGTCTCTTAACCAAGAAGCTTAATCTGGCTTGTTTCTTCTAATATGGTTGATTTGTAATGAAGGCTTGTCTCCTAATTGATTCTTGTGAAAAAAAAGATAATCAGCAGGCCTACTGATCACCAGTGGAGTCTTTTAACCATTAAGGAATTGTGGAGTCGCCAGGTCGAAGGTTTAGGATGTTTCAGAAAGGTTTTTACTGTCCACCACACTGATTAACCACCAAAATTAGGCTACTATGGTCTACTTTGAGTTCTTACGAGTGTTTAAAGGTGTGCTTTTACTCAAAGTTCCCCAGCGGAGTCGCCATTATGTTGGGGTTCCTATGTTTTGGCAGGTTTGGCTCTACCAAAAGATAAGACAACATCAAAACTGCTTTGGGACCTTAGGATATAGCCCTCCTGGGTCCAGAGAGGGATCTCTCTATAAAGGCAAAGATATATATGTCTTTGAAGCTCAGTTTTAAGATATTAGGCTAGTTACAAGGTACGAGGTTTGTTTTGTTTTGTTTGTTTGTTTGGTTGTTGGGGAACATGAAAGAAGGGTTCAATATAAGACAAAGGGTGAGAAAAGAGGATTTAGGTGAAGGGGAGATAATTCAAAGAACACTCGAGGCCATTGGGAAATGGAGTCATAAAAGGGTTTACTTGCTATTCAGTATCCAAGGCTTTCAATTGGGCTAGTCATCTAAAACAGAGGATCTTTAAAGATGATAATGTGGTATGAAATGGTAATGAATGAAGGTGAATGACAAGGAAACCTCCGAGGTGACCACTTAGGAAGAAAATATAGGGACAGGGCATGCCTTAAACACCTATGATCCAACCCCTAAAAGGCTAACTCTTCAGAAAACAAGAAACACTTAAGATTTAAACACAAAGGTGAAGCCTGAGATCAGAGAAAGGCTTTGAACTTTCAATGCTTTGAAATTCAACTTAAGGGAACTTAGAAAGGTTTAACAGACATAAAAGGAACCTAGTGAGACATAATAATTTCTAAATCTCCCAGTATCCCAATTATTTCAATCAAAACCAGAAAAGAACATCTAAGGACATATTCATAAATTCATACATCAGTTAGCAGTGAATAACAACTACTACACTGGTTAAATTATCTTGAATTAGTTCTCAGATAGCACAATCAGTAGAAAACATCAAAGATAAGAAGAGCATGAAACATTAGGGTACCATGCGAGGGTATATCCTAAGCCAGATTTCCGATTCTTACTAGAGAAATGAAATGTAATGAATTACAGAAGGAAAACAATGACAAAGGTAGAACACATCACCGCTGCTTTAAATTAGGATCCAAAGAAATTTTCTTTTCATATTAAAGAGAAACACTAGTCATATAAAACATCATCCAACAACTTGATATTCAGTCTGAAATCATTTCCTCAGCCTATTTTACTACTTTACACACAGAACTATATCTCAAAAGAAACAGCTTACAATTCACAGATATCCGTTCAACAACCTTTACAATGTGTTTCCTCATGAGTTTTATAGCTAAAGAGAGGCAAAGGAGGTATATGGAATTTTAAATGAAACATTAAAATAGAGGTAGAAGAAGAGAGCTCGAGGCCCATTCTGTCTTAATATCTATGCATTGATCTTTAGTACTCTTTGGATGAAAGAGTGGTTTTCGACAGGCTGATATTAACTCCAGGTATGTTCTTTGATGTAATTTCAACTGTAGTACTTTGTAGTACTCTGGTGATAAGAAAAAGGCAGATAAATGAATTTAGGTCTGCCATACTGCATAAAAAATTCTCTAGTAGCATTAGGACTTTCTGTCAGGGTGTATATATTCTCAAGAACTTGATGTAGCATAAAAATGGTATGGAAACTTGTCCTTTCTCAGGAGAGACCCTTCTGCTGATGTGAGACACTGATGAGATTTTTTTCTATGCTTTAGGTCTCATTAGGCCTTTTGTGTTAATCGCAAGGTCTTTAATATGGTACATTCGCCCTTTAAACATTGAATTGAGGCTTAAAATTTTCAATAATGGGCATTAAACCTCCTTAATTCTTCTCCGATACTCTTTGCCACCTCATTGATTGTCTCTATCTGTGGAAATGGAGTTTTAATGGCGCTGGATGGTTTTACAGAGTTAAACACTGGTCTTTAATGAAATATTTCATTCAAGAACCTTCCCAGGCATTCAATCTGCAATCTCTGGCTCGGAAAATGGCCTTCAGGCTCTGCGCTCTGTGTTCAACTCTGTCTGTGACTGATGAGACAGAGCACAACTGCAAACCTTTAACACCTGAAAAACCAATAAACTCGTTAAGAAAATCCAGGGGTGTGGAGGTTGGATGCTGTGGAGGCCTATGAAAAATGGAGGCGCAGCGGTGAAAACGATGGCTGCAAGTGGAAAAATGGTGAAAATTACTGCAGAATGGTGGAGGGATGATCTGACGAAGGTCTGGTGGTGAAATGATTTTGGATCGTCCGATCAGATCAGGTAGTGGTGATCGACGGTGGAGATTCACTGATGGAATGGTTTTAGAGGTTAGGCGGAATGAAATAAATTTTTAATGTAAAACATTAAAGTTTTAACTTTGGCGAAATACATAGGAAATTGATGAAAATGCAGTGAAATCGGGCCTTGGATGGTGGGATCGGCATGAGTGGAGGGAAATTGATTATGGACCGTTGGATCTTAGGAGGAGATCAACGGTGGAGATCAGCCAATGAAACTATGTGAAGTCTGATGGAAAAACATGAACAAGGGACGCGATGGAATGAGGATCATAGATCTATATATATCAATGGTCAGGATTGCATGGAAGAACTTTCAGAGGCAGAAGAAGGGAAATGGTTTTCTAGGGGAAAACAACTATTTTCGCGTAGCCAAAGCGCGGTTTTGAAAATTTCCCAAAATAACGCAATATCGCTTGCCGCCCAACACGTGGCAAAATAAAACCGCCCATATCGCGTGATTTCAAACTGTTAAAGCCTGGACGCCAAAGATACGTGATATGGATGTTGGCCGTTGGATCTGGTACTGTGAGATCTAACGGTGGGAGATGGAGCACGATATGGGAACGTGCACGGTCGGAAGCGGGGGGCCAAGTAAGCGGCGGTTTTAATGTGGACCGTCCGATCATCGAAATGAATAGCTGAGATCCAATCGCAATCAAAGAAGGCAGGGGCCAAAACTCTGATGGGTTTATGTAGAGATTGCGTATGGACCGTTGGATCGTCGAGAGATCAACAGTGGAGTTCTGATCGGAGGGGGAGTAATGGAGGGCACAGGGGCGGAGAGCGATCCAACCCTGGCCATTGGTTCTTGTGGATTCAATGGCTAGGATTGAATCAGAAGATCGCAATCGGAGGGGCCGAAGGATGGCGCATTAAGGTTTGTGATGGTGCGAGATTGCGATGGCCGTCAGATTAAAAGGGAGATCAATGGTCTGTGTGCATTCGGTGGGGTGAGATAAGCACAGACCGTTAGATATTATACAGATCAATGGTGGATATTGCACCCGCGGCTAAATAGAAAAAATTACTCTCGCATCGGAAGATTTCACTTTACAAAGAAAAAACGCACCCGATCGATCCTCCGATTGCGATAAGCACTCAAGGGCTTAGCGCCTGGTCTTAGTGTTGGTTTTCATGGAGGGGAAGTGTTTAGGGACTTAGCCGAAAGGGGCTAAAGCCTGTAATGAAAAATAAGTGTTTTTCAAGCCAAAAGAGGGTTTTTAAGGCTTAGAGAAGGGTTTTGGTAGGGGGAAAAAGGGATTTTTCCACCAAATGAAGGGATTTCACACGGTTTACAAAGGGGAATTATATGGTTTAGAAGACATAGGAAGGGATTTTGGGGGTCAAAGGGGAAACTTTGAGAAGGGAAAAAAAGGGTTAAAATGGGGAAATTTGCAAGGATATAAGGGAGCAGATGGAGGTTTTTCTGAGCATAATTTTTTCACAGACAGTGAGGATTTTTTGATGGAAACAGTAGTGAAGATATTTTAAAAGGAAAAAGACACACAAAGGCTTCAAGAATGAGATATTTTCAGAGTAAATGTGTCTCTTGAAGGCTCGAAAAAATATTTAGCCACATGTTTGCTTGACAAAAAATTTATAGGTGGCTAACACTCTCTATGCTAGATATCTGGATCTAGGGTCCTTGGTGAAATAGGCACCCTCTACTACCTCTGATAATTGATTTCGTCTCTAGGAAGTATGCCAAATAAATCAATGAAATAACTCTTCAATCCACTGATCGATCTACAAGTTTCTTTGGCTATAAACCCTCTGAGAAGGTTGATCTCCTCCCACTCTTTATCTCTAGTGATTAGGCTAAATTCTAAAAAATTCATAGATTTAACCCCACCAGCACCTTCTGAAGTTCTACAACTCTGCTTCAGGCACTTCTAAATAAGACAACTTCAGATCTGCATCACCCCGGTTGGCCTCTGCGTGAGCAAATAGTCCCAACGCGTCCTCTACGCAGTAAGTACTTGGGCTTGCATGGAGACAGCGTAATACTATGTCACCCTGGCCTTTGCGTGACTCTTCTCCCTTTGAAACTGTGTTGTCCCTTCAAATCTGGCTTTCTGCTGCTGATGTTTCTCTCTTTGCTGCTTTCTACAGCAAGATTCTTCAGTCTTCTGTTGGTGACTTTGCTAGATCTGCAATCGCTCTGATACCATGTGATAATTTCTGAATGTTACTTATGTAGAAATCTACTATTAGATTTGGTTATACTTCTCCTACTTAGGCAAGTTATTAATGCTAAAATATTCAGATTAACATCGAAGTAAACACATAAATGACTTTCATCGATTCAGATCTAAAACAGAAAAAGTACATACACACATAAACAAAGTGACACAAGATTTTTTGGACAATAGTCCCCGGAAAAACCCAATGCAAGAAAACAAATCTTCTAGCTACTAGAGGGTGTTTATTATTAAGTATTTTTCTGATTATAGCAAATCTGGGCACCACACTCATTAACCCGATAGAGAATAATATAAATCTGCAGCTAGCCTGCTTTTTTGAAGCCAAAAAATTGACTGATCCACACCCTCAAATGATATTTACAAGACTCAGCCAGATCTTGGCTCTAGAAACCCCAACATTGCCCCTTAAGGCCCTACATCAGCCTCTCTAGCCTCTGCGTGCATTTGCGTTGGCCTGGAGAGGGTTGCGTAACCCAAAAATGGGTGACGCAGACCCTACACTGCCCCTAAGGGTCTCTGCACAATCCATATTGGTCCTTGGTTGACCAACGCTGCCCTAGAAGGGATTGCGTAGCACCTACGTAGTTGAAGTTGCCCCTGCACTGTGTAGCTACTGTCCTCTCTACTGTTGTTGTCTCTAATTCTCTATGCTGCCTTTGAAAGCTGCTCCCTGCCTCTTGCTGATTCTAGGAACTGGGATCAGACCATCCCCTTTGCCTAAACTACCCCTCTCTCCATCTGAAACATTTATAGAAATTCTTAGTAAACCATGCCTTATAATTCCAGCTTAGCTTCAGTGCTCTGCCTCTATGTGTCTCCTCAAAATGACCCCAAGCCTTTCCTTTATACTTTTCTTGTTGGGAAACCAATGTCCATGATCAGAATCAATGGATAAGAGTAAAAGAAATCTTGATCCGTGTGACTTAAGACAATTTCATCACATGTTTTCATTAATTACCTTTAATAATTTAATTTTCCTAAGTTAGACTTATGGTCCTTAATTAAAATGATTAATTAATTAATTATCTCCCAAACTAGATGAAATTTCCCAAATCCCTTTTTGGGTATTGGAGATATCATGTACTGTAGTCCCTCCACAAATTTTGGGAGCTAGAGCACATTTGATGCTACCCCATCACTCAAGAAAACTCAACAGATAATAGGTCCAAGGTACATCCTTTGAATGGGAGAGACAAGTAACAAATACGTGAAACGAAGTAGGTAATGACAGGGCCAATCCTAGGCCACATATCAGGGCATAAGGGCATCCATATAAGGGGAAGCCCACACTGGGGTATATAATTTTTAGGAGGGAGAAATCATGGTATATCAGGTGTCCTGACCCTTATTTTTCCACCATTATTTATATTTCTTGTTCCTTTTATGAATTTTCTTTAATTAACTGCTCGGGGCTCAAGGATAAGAGCATGATGTGTCATATATAAGGGTGATTAGCCCTTTTAAGATAGGGTAGTTCATTGTCCTCTAGGGGGTTGTGAAAATAATGGGTTCCAGTATGAAAAAGGAGGTTCATCTAGGGCCTATGGAACTAGGGTGATTGCCATTGGTAAGGGGCAAGGGGCAGAGCTCATGCATTGGATTTTTCCCACATGCTAATTATTTTTTGTCCCAACCATATTTTGAATTTTGTGGTACAATTTCATGTTAAGTGTGGCCAATTATGATTTTTCTTTTTCCTTTAGCTGCTTCAACCTTCGAGGCATCATTCCAGGCCTGACCCAAGGCGGGGGCAAGGTGTAATATCCCAAAACTGAGATTTTCTACAACAATAAGAATACCTTAAGGTATTCCAAAGTTGGAGAGCAGAAAGTAATAAAATCATGTAGTGTATTTAAACATATATCCATCATAGAACAATCACAACAACAAACTATGCCTTTATACAATGTCACCAAGTGGGGAAAAGCAATAATTTTGGCCCCAAAAACATTATTTTCTGAAGATTGAGTTACAACAGTGAAAATTAACAATTGTGGCCCTTAGAATAGGAAATATAGGACATGCATGCAAAATATTTTCAGAAACAAATGCATTTAGCCTAGTTAAACAGGCCTCCCATGCTCAAAACAACTTAAAATTGACAAAACCCCAAGACTGCAACACACAGAAATTGCTGCATAAGAGACTGCGCAGTCTAATGGAGGTCAAACTCAAAAAATAGGAAGAGAAATCAGATATTCTTATTATATTACTCAATGAGGCATAAAAACATAGATCTAATCTCTTTTATATGGATCCAAGAAGACCTGGCAATGGTTTCTTGACAGAAATGATATACATGAAAGAGCTACTGCAGATCTATGGTTGAATCACACTCTGTAGCTAAAGCTCTACATAAAAATCACTGAACATACAAAGAAATGGCTGTAGATGCTTCCCATAGCTTTCCCAAAGAAAGGCTGATCCTCCTCTTGGGAAACTAGCTCCTCAAAATGGGGTTTTGACCCCTCCCACTGCACACCTTAAGAAATAGCACAGTTTTATGAAGGGACTAAATTTTTTCTGAAGGTAAGTGCTTGGCCCAACACTAGGTAGTGGAATATTTAGCTCAGAAATATCCTCTTAGCTTTCTTAGACAAGATCACCAAGAAAGAGTAGGGAATCCGCAACCTGGAAAACCCTTGCACTAAGCAGTGCAGAAAACTTAGCTAAACAGCCAAAGTATGCAGGAAGTCTAAACAGACCACATAAAATATAAACTCCAATGTCTCCATATGGTTGCCATCTCCTCCATTATATAGTTGATAAGCTTCCTCACCAAGGGTCCCACCCCACTATGAAGTTGCTTTCATGCAAAGGCTCCTCCACCATAATTACGTTGTCTCTATGTGCCTTGCTCATCCTTTTATAGCATTGTTTGATTTATTCAACCTTGACTGAATCTTCATGCCCTGTCCCTTTTCACACTCAAGGTGTCTTCATTTTGACTAGCTGGATTGATCTCTATTCACATTAAGCTGCCTTTATTTAGGATCCACTCTTTAAGGATAAATCATGTTGACCTGGTCAAACTTGACCTTGTCCACATAGTTTAGACCTTGTTCACACATGTGGATGCTTGATCTGGTTATTTCATGATCCCTTTTCACACTATGAGGGATTTTTATTCATACTTAAGCAACTTATGAGCCTCCTTGCCCATTTATTCATTCAACTGGATTTTAAAGGAAAAATTAATATTCCTATTAGCTGTAAGCTAATTTAGGAATATTACACAAGGGGATAGGGAGGCTGACCCTATATGGACCCATGAGGGCTATGTGGACCCAAGTGGGAGAAATGATGAATGGGAATATAATGAGTGGAAGGGGAGTAATACATGCGGATAAATGAGCGATACCACTCACCCAATGTTGGGGTTTCCCAAGTAGTTCCACCCTAGAACCAAATGGTCAATATGTGAAAATTTTTGAATGTTACTTATGCAGAAATGTATTGTTAGATCTAGTTATGATCCTCCTACTTAATTAAGTTATTAAGCTGAAAATTTAGATTAATATCGAAGAAAAACACATAATAGACTTTCACCAATTCAAATCTAGAAAAAGTACATGCACACATAGATAAAGTGACATGAGGATTTTTTGGACAATAATCCCTAGACAAACCCAATGTGGGAAAATCGGTCTGCTGGCTACTGGAGGGTTTTATTATTAAGAGTATTTCTAAATATAAAAAATATGGGTTCCAGATCTGGAAAACCAGACAAAGAAAATATAGATCTAAAACTCTCCTGTTGTTCTGAAGCCAAAATTTTGATTGATCCACACCCTCAAACATAATTTACAGGACTCATCTAGATCTTGACTCTAGAAACACTAGCGCTACCTCTGAAGCCCCTGCGTCAGCTTCTATAGCCTCTGCGTCCCTCTATGCTATCCCAGAGAGTGCTACGTAACCTCAGACTGGGTGATGCAGACCCTACGTTGCCCCTGAGGTTCTTTGCATAACCCTTGAGGATCTCTTAATGCCTAACGTTGACCTGGGAGAGACTGTGCAAAACTTGTGTAGTTGAAGCTTCCTCTGCCCTGCGCAGCTGCTGCTACTCCTTCTTCTCTGCACTGCCTCTGGAAGCTACTCTCTGCGTCTTGTTGATTCTAGACACTGGGATGAGACCATCCCCTTTGCCTAAACTCCCCTCTCTGAAGCTGAAACACTTCTGAAAATTATTAGCAAACCACGCCCTAGAATCTCAGCTTAGCTTTAGTGCTCTGCCTCTATGTGTCTTTACAAATGACCCCAAGCCTTTACTTTATACTTTTCTCATTGGGAAACAACGACCATGATCAGATCTTGAATCAATGGCTAAGTTTAAAAGAAATCTTTATCTTGAATCAATGGCTAAGATTAAAATAAATCTCTACAGATCCATGTCACCCCATTTTTCTTTCATGAGCACTCATGGCTGCATTGTCTTCTTACCCATCATCCACCACAATAGCCTTGGAAGAAGAAGCTTCCTTGTCCTTTTTCTTCTGAGGACAATTGCTGGTGAAATGTCCTAGTTCGCCACACTGGAAACACTTGATCTTTGATAGATTCTTCTTCTTATTTCCCTGCTTCCTCTTTGATGATAAGGTTGCATCTTCTTCATCTTCCTTCTTCACCTTACTCGATCTCATGTTGTATTGCTTCTTGGTGATTTTGCGAAGTTCTTCTTGACGCATGATTTCCCACAACTTTTCCTAGTCGGGAAGGTCCGCTCTGCCGAATATACTTTGGAAAAAGGTTTCCCACTCACCTGTGACTACATTTAGAGCAGTCCTGACCATCACATCATCCTCCACCTTTGCACCTGTGGCAGTCAACTGGTCTCTGATCAAATTTAATCTGAAGATAAAATGTTATGTGTCTTCCCCCTTGGTCATCATGAATGACCGCATCTGAGTATCCAAAAGCATCTTCCTCTGGACGAACTTTCCCTCATATAGGGATGTTAAGGCATTCCACATCTAATTAGCTATTTTCTTCTCAGATATATGTGTAACAATATGGTCCTTAATTCCATCCATTATCAGCCGCTTCGCATGTCTTGCAACTTCATTATGCTTCCTCAGGAGATCTACATCAGCCGGCGTGGCCAGGCCTTGTTCTCCATGGTCTCTTAGATGATATGCCTCTACAACTATCAGGATTATAGTCTTCCACACTGAAAATTTGGATAGGGAATCCAATCTGTCTTGATCACACAGTCCATGAGGTGCCATCTGCTAAGAAATATATCAGAGCTCCTCTTCTTTGTGCTAGAGATTTGGCTCTAAGGTCCTTGGCGAAACAAGCACCTTCTGCTCCCTCTGACAATTTATTTCCCTTCTTTAAAATCTACCAAATCAAACAATGATTCATCTCTCCTCAATCCTCTAATCGATCTGCAAGTTTCTTTGGCTAGAAACTCTCTGAGAAGTTAATCTCCTCCTGCTCTTTGTCACTAGTGCTTAGGCTAAAATTCTAAAAACTTCATAAATTTAACCCCACCAACACCTTCTAAAATTGTGCAGCTTTGCTTTAGGCATTTTTGGATCTCACAGTTTCAGATATTCATCACCCAGGCTGGCTTCAGACAATCCCAATGTTGTCTCTGCATTGTCTTTGCGCAGTAAGTACGTGGGCCTTCTGGGAAACAACGTAAGACTGTGTCACCCTGCCATTTGCGTAACTTTGTTCTCTCTGAAACTGTGTTGTCCCTTCAGATATGCCCTTCTTTTGTTTCTACTGCACTTCCTGTTGCTTTCTATAGCAAGATCCTCCAGTCTTCTACTGGTGCCCCTCCTAGATCTGCAATTACTATGATACCATGTGAAAATTTCTGAATGTTACTTATGCAAAAATATATTGTTAGATCTGGTTATGCTCCTCCTACTTAATTAAGTTTTTTTTTTTTTTGTAAGTCATAGGAATCGGCAACATTAGGCAGCTTTCACACGTGCGGCGCGGGTCCAACCCCCTAGCTACCACTATAACCTCTCAGGGAACCACCCAGCTTGCAAGAGCGGTACCTGGATAAGACAAGACTTGAACTCGTGACCTGCTTAGTAGCATGAATGCCTTAACAGTGCATCCGCTGGCCACTAGACCATGCCCCTACGAGAACCTCCTACTTAATTAAGTTATTAAGCTTAAAATTCAGATTAATATTGAAGAAAAACACATAACATACTTTCACCAATTCAGATCTTAAAAAAAGTACATGCACACATAGACAAAGTGATATAAGGATTTTCTGGACAATAGTCCCCAGAAAAACCCAATGCGGAAAAACCGTTATGCTGGCTGCTGGAGGTTTTTATTATTAAGATTATTTCTGAATACAACAAATTTGGGTTCCAACCCGACAGAGAAAATATAGATATGAAACTCTCCTGTTGTTCTAAAGCCAAAATATTGACTAATCCACACCCTCAAATGAGATTTATAGGACTCAGCCAGATATTTACCCTAGAAACCCCAACGATACCCCTGAAGCCCCTGCATCATCTTCTATAGCCTTTGCATCCCTCTATGTTAGCCTGGAGAGCGCTGCGTAGCTGTAGACGCAGACCCTACGTTGCCCCTGAGGGTCTCTATGTAATTCTTGAGGGTCTCCTGCTGCCTAACGTTGACTTGGGAGAGACTGTGCAACAACTGCGTAGCTGAAGCTACCTCTGCACTTCGCAGCTGCTGCCCTCTCTGCTGCTATTGCTCCTTCTTCTCTACGCTGCATTTGTAAGATTCTCTCTTCCTCTTGCTGATTCTAGACACTGGGATCAGACCATCCCCTTTGCCTAAAATCACCTCTCTTCAGCTGAAACACTTACGAGAATTCTTAGCAAACCACACCCTAAAATCTCAACTTAGCTTCAGTGCTCTGCCTCTGTGTGTCTTTAAAAATGACCCTAAGCCTTTCCTTTATAATTTTATCATTGGGAAACCAACGACCATGATTATATATTGAATCAATGGCTAAGATTAAAATAAATATTGATCTGTGTTACTTAAGACAATTTCATCACATGTTTAATTTAATTAACTTTAATTATTTAATTTTCCTAAGTTTAAAATTAGAAAATTTATTAAGATAATTAATTAATTAAATATCTCCCAAACCAGATGAAATTTTCTAGATCCCTTTATGGGTCTTGTAGATCATGTGTACTCTAGTCCCTCCAAAAATTTTGGGAGCTAGAGGACATTCGATGCTACCCCCACTACACAAAATTGCAATACAAAAAAGGAGATCCCACGGGACTAAGATGCAAGGGTAACACCCAAAAATATATCAATGGGATAGGAGCACAGACTAAGCCCACTCTTTCCGCCAAATACCCCCATCAACCCATGCCCAGAAGTATCCATGATAACTAAACTCAATACCCAATTACCAAATGATAAGACATACCTTTAGATTCGGGATGCCCACCTTCAAACATACGATCAATACAGATGGGTGAAGGACAACATGGCTGGTGTTAGGGTCTCGTGATTTGGCAGATTGGTAGACCAAATGATAGGGTAACATGGAACCAGTCTTTACAATCCAAGGACATAGCCTTCCTAGACTTAGAGAGGGATCTCTCTATTGGGTGCAAAGGATGTGTTCTTTTTTCTCTAGGGTTTTGATTTTAGGCTAGTTTTTAAGTGTAGGGTTTGATGATTTTTGTTGTTGGGTAAGATGGTCAAGTGGAATAGGTGGAGTGATATTTTGTCAAAGCCATTGGGCTATGGAGTCAAATAAAGTCAAGGGTGTCTAAATGATGAAACAGAGGTTGTTGCAAGGCTGATTTAGCAAGGTTAATGGATCCTTAAGGTGATGTATGAGGTGTAGTGAACATTAAGTTTGGGAAAAACTAAGAGATCTTAAACATATATAGTTTAAAAGTTACAATTCATGAGGTAGGGAAAATCATTAAGCTCAATGAACAATACTTCAACTGATAAACATATAAGATAAATATTCCAGTGAAACATAGATATCATAAGAGATTCTAACTTTAGAAATTCACCTTCAGATTTTGGGAAAACATGTAATATAATACAAATAACTCAATTTATGGAGAGTGAAATCCTAAACAACATATATCAAGCTATCGGGAATTCTGAAACAAGTTGGTAAGCATGGAAAAAGGGCAAGATCGAATGACACCTCTTTGACTTGACCTAACAATCAATATTCCACAAAAAGGCTTCAAGATAGGGTTTTGAAAACTTCAAATAAGCAGGGCATACCATGAGTCATACTTGTAAGCTAGCATACTAACCATACATGAAACAAGAACAATTTTTGGTGGACCTAAGGAGCAATCAAGAATTCCTTAAGATGGCCAAAAGAAGAAAACATCAAAGCTATAACAAACATGAGGACTGAGGTGCCTCAAAGAACATGTCTAAACCTATAATTTTCTAATTTATAGCAACCAAGAAACATGAAACATAATGATAACAAAGGAAACAATAGACAAATTAGGAAAACATCACCATTCACCAAGCTATGGAATTCTACAAATAAGCTTCTCCATCATCAAGCTAAACAAGCCATTCATCCACTTCACAAAACCAATTTCTTCTCCAAGCTCATGAAACCATGTATATTTCTCTTCAAGCTCATCAAATGCCAACAAAATACATAGGGGCCTCATGCTCTATTTATGGAGCAAATGAGGACTAAAACCCTAAATGTGGTAGGAAAAGGTCAAATATAGTCATAAGAGACCATGCAAGGCCCAAGGCACATAATATCCCAAGAAATAAATGCTAAAATAACTATTTGCACCTAATTCTAGCTTAATTTGCCTCAAAAAATTCAAAAATATCTATTTGCAATAAATGAGTGTGTTTTGTTGACGTTTGGTCCAAAACACACTAGGCAGCCTCTGTGCATAGCGCCACTTCAGCAGAAAATAGGGTCTCTTGTAGCTGAGTTTTGGACCCCTTCTCGACACCGGATTTGGCTCCATGATGGCCCATTGGAAATCCCGATGAGTCTAATTTCTAGAAATTCTTGAGTTGTGCTATGTGGATACTATATACTTGTTAAAAAATCAAATCTTCCAACACCGCTCTGTGCGCAACACCTAGTATGAAAATGAGGCAGAAAGGTCAAATTTTTGATTTTTTTGACCTTTTGAGGGGGTAAAAATGCTCCAAATGATCTAAAAATTTGTTATCAGACTGTTGGTGATGTGAGAAATCCAAAAATGTAAAATTTGAGAGCTGAGGATGCACCAATTTTGTGCGTAATGCCTAGGGTGCTGTGCATAGAGGGGTCAAAATTTGGAAAAAACAAAAAGTTGTCCAATTTTCCTCAAAATTTGTGGAGAGGTGACTCAAGAGGTCTTGGACACCTGTGAGAAGCCTCAGCCAAAATTCCAAGGCTGTCCTGAACTTTGGCTCTTTTTAGGTCTTCTAGCTCCATGAGGGCCTTCCTCAGTTTGGCACAAGCAAGCATGTTCTTCTTTGCATAATGCTTTGTCATTTTATTTTGTAAGGAAAGGCCTCTCTTTACCTCCTTTAAATGCTTATGCTCCTCCTTGTAATAGTATATGACACGTTGTTCCATCTCAAAGTCTCTTTCCCACTCCTGAAGTTGTGCATCTTTCTCTAAGAGAAGCAATCTTGTGTTCATCTCCTTGTCTTCATTGTCACTGTCTAGATCAATGAATTGAGGCCCTTGAGAAGTCCTCTTGATCCTTTTGCTTCTCCTTACCTTGATTTGTTGCTCACCTTTGTCCATATTTTCCTTGCCTTTGTCTTTGTGCTTGATAGTTGGAGGAGAGATGGCCCTTTGCCCTTTTGAGGCAGAAAACACATCTCTTTTGCCTTTGTGGTAGGTGCATGTGAGAAGAGTGATGAGGGTGCCTTGATCCTTGATGAATTAACAAGCCTTTTAATCTTTGTTATGGCTTTCATGAGTGACTTCATACTCCATTGGGTCACTGATTTATTGACCTTTAGCCCCATAATCATCATTGCTTTCCTCACTGTTTTCTTCACTGCCATCTTGGCTCTCAAACTGACCACTATCCTCCTCACTTGCCTCATTTTGGCTTTGTCCTTCACTGAGGTCTTCTTCTCTGTCACTTTCTACACTGTCACTTTGGATTTCTTGGTCATTTAGAGGCTGATTTGTGTCATGACTGTCATGACTATTTTCTTGCTCATCACTAACTGTCTCCTTTGTGCCACTATCTTGGTCAATTTATTTATCTTCAAACTCTGTTTCAGCCTCATCAGTCGTCTTTTCTTGGTCTTCAATTTCTTCATCCTCTCCCTCTGTTTCCTCAGGATCATTGTCTTCATTGTTTTTAGCACTTTTTTCACTGTCATTAGGCTCACAGTCATGCTCAAAACCATCTTCCTCTTGGCTTTCTTGTGCACCCTCTTGCTAACTATCCTCTTCATTGTTTTCTTCAAAATATCCTTGGTCTTCATATTGTTCATCATCAACACTCTTTTCTGCACTTGAGATTGTGTTATGGGTGTTATCACTATCACTGTTTTGCTCAAATTCATCACTGTCTTTCTCTTCATGGCTGCCATGTTCATTTTCCTCCTCCATGTCATCAATATTTTCTGTATCATTAGGCTTTGTTTCTACCTCACTGTCCTTTTCACTGTCCTCGTCGTCTTATTTCTCATTATTGCTGCTATCATCATCTGTCCCTTTAGCACTATTGTCCTCTTCATTGTTTTCTTCATCTACCTCTATTTCTACCTCATTGTCCTTTTCCTCTCCATCATCATATCTTTTCTCCTCATTAGGGCTACTGTCAGCTCCTTCATTTGATGAATTAGGTGAAGAGATAGGAGGTGAGTTTCCTTGTGGAGAAGGCACATGTGGAGATGGTGAAGGAGTGGAGGTTGGTGGATGTGAAGTGGTAGGAAAATTTTACTAAATGAAGGCTTGGGGATTAGAAAATACATCATGTGAGATAAAAACTTCCCAAGGGATTCCTTTCTCCTCCAGCTGGTGTAAAACAATCATTTTGACCAAGGAGCGGTGAAAAAGGCTCTGCATTTGGTGGGCATAACTCCTCTTCTTGACCACTGAAGCCATCTTATCAATGCTCCGGTATAGGTAGTATGGTAGGTTCAACAATTTACCCTGGTGAAGTACATAAAAAACCTGATGTGATAAGAGTAAACCCTCAAGTACCTCCCCTCACAGGTGAAGTACTTGATAATCTGCCTCATCAATAAGGCATACCTCTCTAGCAGGTGGGAGAAGGGGAAGACAACCTTGCACCCTTGTTGACAGCTAGGTTTGAGGTAGGGCTCATAATAACTCAAGTCCAATTTCTTCTGTTTAAACCATCTCTTACCAATGTCTGGTATTCCTATGGCTTTAGTAATGAATTCAGATGAGAGTTCAAAATTCACTCGTGCTAGGTTGACTTGGTGACTTTGCAAACTGAGGATGAACAACCTAGTCAATTCTGAGTGGCTTTGGACTTGTTTAATCTTCTCACAAAATTGGTAACATCCAACATCTTGAAAACATGTAAGTATAATTGGAGAGAAGGTGATTTGAATGGTATCCAAGGGCTCAAACCTATTAACCCTTCCTCCCTAGTGCTTTGGCTCGATAGGCCTCTAGCCTTCGTCACTGCTAGTATGTATTTCTTCTTCAGACATGGTGATAGGTCAAGCACAGAAGGATTTTGAGCTTGGTGAGGGTTTTTAGGTTTAGGGATGGAAAATGAGTGATGTGAGGGAAATTTTTTGCAAATGAGGGCTAAGATGAAGCATTCAAGGAGTGCGTTCAACTTTTAGAAGCAGGTTTTCTGGCACTGAGAGTTTTTTTGCACCTATGACAATCCTTTCAAATTTTCAAACCCTATCCTAAGAGGTCAATAAATTGATTTTTATGGAGACTAGGGTTTGGTCATATTAGGCCAAAAATTCCTTTCTAGATTATGAAAAGAACACTTGTAAAGTGAGGAAAAAGAGCCACCAACCTTGTTTCATTTACTGTAGGAGATTTGGAGGCAGAAATATTAATTTTGAACACTTTTTGAGAAAATTTGGACAATATTTATCTATGTGTAGCGCCTTCTCGAATGCACATTCAGGTCGGGTCGGGCTAGCCTATCAGAGCACAGCGCCAAGTCAATTCGGGCAAGAAATGGGCCTATCGGGCCTGTCATAGTGCAGCGCCGTGTCAATTCAGGCTAGAAATGGGCCTGTCAGGCTTGTCATAGCGCAACGCCGGGTGGATGGTAGGCAGGTCGAGTTTTTCCTATGCCTGTGCATAGCGCCCGCTTAGGTGTGTAGCGTCGCCCTCTCGGTGTGCAGTGCAGTGTTAAATAACACTGCCGCTGCCTCCTTTATGAGCAGCGCCTGAAATTTTCTCCAAACTTGCACAAAAGCCCTCAAAAAATTCTCTCCAATGGTTTTCTCTCCCTTTTGAAATGACAATGAGATGTGAAAGAGGTCAAGGAGGCTTTATAGTCTTTTTTGAAAATGATTTGATGCCAAAAACCCACTTTATAAGGTTTATTTCCCTTTACTTTTTCTCACTATGTTTTTTGTCCTTTTAGTCCTGTGGGTGGCAATTTGATATAAAAATATGGTTCTTTTCTTTGATGTAAGCCTCTTAGTGTTCTTCCTGTACTCACAACACTTTCATCAAGTACAAGCATATGTCCTCAAACCACTTTGGAAAATGAAACTTCTTTATGATATTTGCAGACACTTGCAAACATCATATTTTTTTGATCCTTTGACATATTTTCCTATGATTCACCTTTTGTCTTGTTTTCTCTTTAAAAATAGTGAACAATCTCTCAGTATGAAAAACCCTAGCATCAAGCATCAGTGGTCCCTTGAGTCTTCATGTGGGCCATTATGGTGAAAAATGTTTGGTCTGTTTTTCTTTATCAATTTTCCTGTAGGTAGCTTACCTTGAAAGTCCTGCAGAAGTGTCATTTATGGCTAACCTATCCCTTGCAGAATGTACCTTGATAAAGAAAACATTTTGGAGGCTTTACTGCTCTTTAAACTGGCTATATGTCTGTTCCTTTGATCAGTTTGCAAATGATGTATGTCCAGTGAGGGAGGTGAGTTTTCTAAAAAAAAATTGTGCTTTTGTTGGCCACTTCTATTCTTGTAGGTGCCTACACAATTTCTCCCTTTGATCACTGTCTCTTTTGAATTTGAACAACTCATTTTATCAATATGACCTATGCTTGTCATAGTTGCCTCCTTTGGCAATTTCTTCCCTTATGCTTGCCTCCTTGACCCTTTGAAAATGTTTTTGTCCTTTCTTTGAGAATACAAACCTTGAACTGATATTTCTGTCTCTTTTTGTCCCTTTGGTGAAGTGGGGTATTGGTGTTTATGTCTGCCTCCTTAGATCCTTTTAGTTCTCTGATTTTACCTTTTGATGAGGTGGAGTTAGTGCCTCTTGGCCAAACCTTAGAAGAATTTCACCTGGGCTTTCCTTTTTGGCAAGCAGAGCAAAGCCTAGGTAAAACAACGATAACCCAGAAACTATCCAAATGTTGTTATGCGTTGTCCCAATAGTTTTTCATAGTCTGCCGCAAATAAATGGTTGAAAACCCCACCTCCGATGGTCAGAAAGTTCTCCAAAATTATCTCTAAGCTCCTCAAGTCAACCCCACCAAAAACCATAAATGATTTGGCCAAACCTTGACCTAAAAAAATTGACCTCCAAAGGCCCTATTCTCTCTAGTAAATTTTGAAGCACATAGTCTTCCCAAACACCAGCCAAATCCTCCACAGATACTCCAAAAATGCAGCAATCAACTCTACCAAAACTCTTCTTATTTCTCCTGGAAAACAATAACCCCAATGGCTGAGACTCTATCTCCCACGTGTGCCCATCGTTTATCCTTTGTGTTGGCCCCAAATACCACAAAATAACTCCTAAATATTGTTGCCACTTCTAGCCTTCAAACTCACCCAATATCCGAAAATCCTACTGAGTCTTCTCCTCCAAACTTCTCTCGATAATAGACCTTTGGAATAACATTGTAATGTGCACACAAGATCTGCTACTGCATCCTCCATAAATACAAACTGATGGGGAAAAATGAATGCAAATGTTGGAAATATCTTACTGAAACTCCCTCAGATGACAATGGATGATCCTCTTGAGGGTGGCACTCGAAGTACCCTTAAGAAAGGGTGAGTTCTCCACTTGGACAAATCTTGCTAAACAGCAAGTGACCCAGCTAAACAGCTCGAGCAATAGAAACAAAATCGATAAGCCAAGAATGCCAAATGAACTTAGCTTCCTTCTTGTTATAACTTTCGTGGAGTCTTTCTTCCTGCCTTTTCTTCCTTCATGGGTCCCTCACCAAGCCTATGCTTTCACACTCATGCATTTCAAACTAGTGGCTTAGGGAGTGCATATTTATTATATGGATGGTCCCCACACATCACCATCAAAACAACATAAAATAAAATTAACTCGCCTCTAACTCTTAAGTCTTCTAATAAAAATAAAATGAGCCCTGACTTCACCAAAATAGGCCCCCAAAATGTATAAATAAATCCCGTTCCAAAATAATTCAGGAAGGGACATTACAAAATATGTCGACTGGCATGGGTTGTGCACTAGCAACCTCGGTAAAAATTTTTAAAGCCAACACTGGGGGATTTTGTCCCTCCATATGAATTGGAAAAACCCCTAAATCCTTTAGGGTGGTCTTTAGTGGAACTCAGAGTATTGCTTCATCGAAATGTTCCTCTATTGAATTGACTTCAAGGTTGATGCCTCCCAAATGTCGAAAAGGAGAAGACATGATTCCGAAAAATTGTGTAATTTATAAGGCATGAGTAGTTTTTTATTATGGATTACTTCAAGGCTTGAATAATATTGGTGATTTGTGGTCATTTCTTCAAGTAGAATTAAAAATTTCCAGTGATGTTCTTCATACTTATAGAATATTTAGGGAAATATTTCCCCAAGGGATTCTTCCACTTAGGCATCCTATAAACCTAGATATTGCTCAATGAGGGGGGGATAATATATCCATCTTCAAAACCTAAGGTTATTGGGTGCCTCCCCAGCAATATGATTGTTTGCAGGAAGGGAAAGGGTGTCCTTGCACATATAACTTATGGAATATATACCCTTTTTTCCAATATACAAGCAAGCCCTTTTTATTAGTACTAGGGTTTAAAGAATTTAAAATAAATTAAAGAAAAAAAAACTTACATTTAATGGATTTCCCTTCCCTATTGGGGTTTTGAGGTTAAATAAAACTACACTTGAAAATAGTCATAACTTCCTCAAGAGACATTATTGCTTTGAAATGCAATTATAACCCCAATTTCCAAATGGTATCCTCTACATATATTGGCAATGGTGTACCTGCAATCTGGTTTCAAGCAAAGCAAAAATCACATTGTAAGATATAAATTTTTTTTTGAAAGAAAAGGAAAAAATAGGTGGTCAACTTCTTGAGGGCATATTTCCCTTAATACTGCCCAGAATCGTTATTAAAATCTGATTTTGAAAAATGGCATAAAAACTTTGCTTCTTATGGCATTGATCTGACTGTAATTTGACACACCATTAAAAAGATATTATAGTTGGGGTTTTCTATCCCAAGAGACAAAAGAGATAGCTCAAAATTTACTAAAAATAGAATCTCCCATTTTCCCAAATCATCACTCTAATACCATTATTTAAGATCCAATTTCTACAAATTAATCACCTTAACCAAAATCACACAAGCATAGAAATAATGAAATACCAATAGTGCAATAACAATGAATTGTATTCTCCACCCTATTCAACAGGGGGAAACTCTCAAAGCACTTTGAGGGGGCAACCTCATTTATAAAATAACATAAGAAAAAGATATGAGATAATTGATATTTGATCATCATGTGAGGAGGAAAAAACCATTATTTATATCTATCCTAACCCTAAAACCACTTACTAAAACTATATGTTCCTATACGATGTGCATAAATATGACTGGCTACTAGAAGATAGATATGGAACCACACTCATAATTCTAATATTAATGATAACCCTACCCTTAGGAATTTATTACACTACTGGGGAAAATCATAACATGATAAACGACTTAAGTGATAACAAAGGATGGACTAGCCCATGTGATAGCGGAGGTCAAACTAGCTAACAAGTGGATAGCGAAGGAAAACCTGAATGGACAGATACAATTTCCCATCGTTGGTATGTATGGGTCATAAAGATGTGACAATGTGATAGATGGGGTTAAAAATGGCACTTATGGAAAAAATTTTACCCAACAAGATTTTTCAAAGGGAAAACATGGTTGGTGGGGTTCCCATATGGCTCAAATCACAATCAATGGGATTTAAAAGCATCTCTGAAATTTGTGCACATGGATGGAAGTCACAAATCCAGATGCAGCATGTGGAAATTTAATAAGTGATGGATGAGACATAATACACTCTGATAAGTAGTTTAGCCATAGGCAGGAATGTGAGAGAAAATTCTTCAAGAAGTGCATAGTAGTAGTTGTGGCAACAAATACGTCTGTAATAAAATATAAACAACAGAAAAATTAATTGGTTAGTGGTGGAAAATACTTGTTCTGCAGTGGCAATATTTCTTTCTCGGCAACTAAAGTGTTTGGAAAATCAAGGCAGGATTCATAAAAAACATATTTTTCCAAGTGGTAAACCTATTTCCAAATGAAAGATAATTCCAAATAAGTGTGGCAGCATAAACTGAGATGGACGTAGCTTCTAAACTTTAGTCTGATGTTGGAGATTTTTATTTTTAACTAAAAATTATTTATAGTACTTGATAATTCCAATTGTAAATATCACGTGCAAATATCAACTACAGGAATGTATCTATTGATCAGTGGTTGTCATTGATGTCAACCCAAGCAGCACTAGGGGATACCCCGATTTTTCATGGGAATTTTGACCTACCAAATTACTATATTCTGATTCAAGGATATTTTTTATGGTTTCTAATTTTTGAGATGTTTCCGTTGATATATGGAACGCCACATAATTCTTCATGGTTTGAGAGATATTCATGTTTAAAGTTAGTAACCCCAGTTAGTGGGCTAAAACCCCATGGGGTTGTGGAATGACACTAATAATTGGTTGTGGTAATTGAACAATCAATAATTAATCATTTTTAATCTCCTAAAATCCCTCCCACGTTCACTTGTTTAAGACCCTCTCAAGCTAAGAATTTATATAAATTTTGATCCTCATATCCTCCTGATGTAGGGGATTCCGCTACTTAAAACAGGTCATCATGGAATTTTCAATATAACTTGTTTTCTACGAAGGTTCAGAAGCTTGAATTTTTATCAGGCGAAGCCAAAATCTTGAGGAATCTCATGTAAAAATTTCAGATCACGGTTCTCAATATTTTCGGATATATGATCTGTGGAAGTTAGGGTTTTTGCAGGCTCCTGAACTTCATCTCAAAGAGGTGACCTTGGGAAAATCGTCATAACTCTCTCTCTGAGTATCAGATTGTAATTCTGTAAAAATTTATGAATATTGCATAGAGTGTGGTTTTATGTTTATCAATTTTAGAGTTGAATGAGGAAACAATGACAAGTGGCATGTCGTACAAGTTCGCTCTACTGAACCAGTCCATAATTAGGTCATTGTGAGAGATTGGGAATAACTTTGCCTTGAAGAATAAAAATTGGGTCAGACCTGTGGAATTGGAAAGAAGACTTAGAGGACTAATACAGGACTTAAAATCACATATTGGGGATCTGAAATAACATAGATACACCAAATTCAATATCGAGCTCCTAGAAGGCAAGAAAAAACTAGATCATGTGTTGTCAAGGGTTACAAAGGACCAAAATTTCTAGGGCAACAAAGAAAAGAAAGGTGCAGCAGAGGTAATCTCCAGGTAAGTATATTCTATATATGCATGTTCATCTCTTAATTACATTAGGTTATTTGTATTCTAATTTATTTATTTTTTTGTTTAGCACTGACATATGCTCTGCAGGATGGGGTAAGCTTTTCTATTATCATGTCATGGGTATTTCCTTGAAGACTTTTTGTAGGTATTATATATTCATCAAGATAATACTCAATGCATGATCTAATTTTCAGAAGAGTGAGAAAGGGTAGCATGACAAGAGAAGCAATCAAGGTGGAGAACAACAACAATAAATTCACCACATAAAGTCTTCACGAGGGCAGCACTGCATAGAGTCATTGTAAAGGTATCATTGTACCGAGTCATTGTAAAAGCATCATTGTAAAATTTGTACAAGTGTCTATCTGGAAAGAATTGAAGAGGTAGTTTCGGGAGGTCTAGGATCATAATTAGGTATTTGTGTCATAGTTTGGGTTATGGTCTAGTGTTTCTTCTTCTTCTACATCATTCTATATCATTGTAAAGTGGACCATTTTTGCTTGTACGGGAGTCCATTCTTCTTGTATTCTTCTATAGGGTGGTAGGGTGGTGCTAGGGTGAGTTGTAGTTCATTGGATGTTGGGGCATCCGTTCAGTTGACTACTGAAGAATCTCAGGCATTTGAGTGTCCATCCAGTGGGAGCTAGAGAAGAATGTTTTTCTAGATTCTAGGAAGTTGGAGCTTTATTTTCAATTGGAGTTTAATATTAAAGAATTATTAGAAAAACATTCAGGAGGTTTTTTTCCCAGAGGGGGTTTCCACCTTAAAAGCTGTGTGCATTTGTGTTCCTTTTTTTTACTTCTATCATTGTACAAAAATTGATAATAATTGAAGATTAACTAAGCTCTGAAAGATTAATAATAATACTAATTAAAAGGAATATTGATTAACCCCCCGTCTCAATATTTCCAACAATTGGTATCAGAGCTTGGTTCCTTCAATAGCAGTTTAATAGTTGGAAGGAGGTCATGGAGCATACCAAAAATGGTGTACCTCTGTTCAATGAAAATAATTATGCACTCTGGAAAGGAATAATGGAGGTCTATCTCTTGGCGCAAGGTTACAAAGTATGGGAAACTATTCAAAATGGCTTTACACCAACCGCGGATGAACAAGATAAGAAGAATTTGGTAAATGATGCAAAAGCAAAGAATATTATTATCAGTGGACTTATTTAATTTGCTTATCATAATGTGTTGGGTTGTAAAAATGCCAAAAATGAATGGGACAAGATTGAGAATATATTTGCAGGTGACTTAAATGTAAAAGAAGCAAAGCTTCAAATCTACAAAGAAAAATTTGAGCAACTAAGAATGAAAGAATATGGAAACATTGTTGCATACTTACAACACGTTGATGAAATAACCAACACTCTGGAAGTATTGGGAGATCCGGTTGACAAGAAGACTATTATACATAATATTCTTAGGATGTTACCAAAGAGATTCAACCCAAAGGTATCGGTCTTAGAATACAGTGTAAATTTGGAAAAACTCAACAAAGAAGAACTACATGGAGTTCTCATATCATATGAAATGAGACTTGATGAAGAAGAATGTACTTCACATATAGAAACTGCGTTCATTGCATCTAAGAAAACAAATAAGGAAAAACAACCTTCAAAGGAAAATACCTGCACCTGCAAGTGTGAAGAAAGGAAGATGATGAAGAAGGTCTTTCAGATGGAGAATATGCTTAATTTACGAGAAACTAAAAATTGGTAAGGAAAAATTCAAAGGTAAACTTCCATTGATATGTTTCAGATGCGGTGAGCTTGGGAATTTCACAAAAAAATGTCCAAACATAAGTAATGGAAACTCAAAAGGAAATAAAGGCTTTAAGAAATTCAACAAGCAAGGAAAAAATAAAGGATTCAAAAGGAACTTTCTCTCTAAAGAAGATAGCTCATCATCCGATGAAGACATTGACAACAAAGAAGAAGCCAATGAGAGAGTATTGTTTATGTCCAAGCACAATAAACAAGAGGTATAAAAAAATAAAGAAGAAGGGTTGGCCATAGAATAATTTTATAAGAAGACAATCAGGCTTATAAAATAGCTCAAGGCTGAGAAGATATTTTTCAATAATCTTGAAGAACAAGTTCAAGGTCTCAAAATTGAAGTTGAAGAAAAAAAATGTATTGAAGAGTCACTTCAAAATAAGTTGGAAGAAAGAAACCAAGAAAGGGAATCATTAGAAGGCGAAGTAGTCTCATTGTGTAAGGAAGTGAAGAAGGGAAAAACTGTCCAAAACTATGCCAACAGCTCAAGGGCATTGGAAGAACTCATCAACAATCAACTATATTACAATGACAGAATTTGCCTCAGTTACAAAGAAGAAGAAGCAGGACCTTCTACAAAAAAATACAATGAACCTATGAGATCTGACATGCATGTAGGCTTCATTGGATAATATTCACAAGAACAACCTTGGAAGACAATTCCACGACGAAGATTTACATCCAGGTACCAACATATTTTTCATGGCTATTGTTATTCATGTGGAAAATTTGGTCACAAAGTTGTAGAAAGTCGCACGTACCCTAGGAACCAATACAATTCCAGGAGATATTTCAAATATGAACCTCCCAGGGCTCAACAAAACATCAATATATTTGAACATTTAAGAAATAATATGGAATGTTACAAATGTCGAAACTTTGGACACATAGACAGAGACTGCAGACTTGAAAATCCTCCAGAAGAACCTTCGAAGCCATATAACGAACGAACATGGAAGAAGAAGAACACTGATAATCGTGCTCTCGCTCTCAAGGCTCAAAACAACAAAGATGTGTGGTATGTTGATAACGGTTTCTCAATGCATATGACTGGAGATAGAAAGAAATTTGTATCTCTGAAAGAGAATAAGGATGGAACCATATCCTTTGGAAATGATGGATCTTAAAATGTTATAAGATCAGGTATTGTCCCTCTTGGAAGCAAAGATTTTCTAGCCAATAATGTTCTATTGGTTGAAAACATGAATCACAATCTGCTTAGTGTTGGAAAAATGTGTGATTAGGACACACAATGCTATTCACCTCCAAAAAATGTGAAATCAGGAAAGGGAGGTATGGAAAAATTTTGGCTATAGCAAGTCGAGCTCCAAACGACATATATGTTATGGATGAAGAAAATAAAGCATGTCTACTAGCTAAATAATATGAAATTTTGTTATGGCACAAATGAATGGGTCACATAAACTTTGAAAATCTTGTCAAGATAAGAAAAAAGGAATTAGTACGAGAAATGTCGAAAATATCAAAACCTTCCAACACACTATGTGAGGCATGTCAGCATGGCTAGCAAACAAAAGTCAAATTTAAAACAAAATAACACTTTGCATCACATCCATTGGAATTGATACATACATGAGAACAAAAGGCTTATATGGAGAATTATATTTCATGTTAATGATATATGACTATACTAGGATGATAATCGTGAGTTTCCTAAAGAAAAAATATGAAGCA
The DNA here is from genome assembly GCA_034641835.2 of Pinus albicaulis. Taxonomy (NCBI): domain Eukaryota; kingdom Viridiplantae; phylum Streptophyta; class Pinopsida; order Pinales; family Pinaceae; genus Pinus; species Pinus albicaulis. Next base: position 421,316,975 of record CM076582.1, on the reverse strand, counting down.
TTTGAGTGCTTTAAGATCTACAAGGAGTTGGTAGAAAATGAAACTAATTTGAAAATAAAGTGTCTATATCAGATAATGGCGGAGAATTCACTTCCAAATTATTTCAGCAATACTGTGAAGAAAATGGAATAAAAAGACAATTTTCAACAACACGAACACCTTAGAAAAATGGAGTTGATGAAAGAAAGAATAGAACCGTACAGGAAATGGGTAGAACAATGTTGAAGGACTCAAAATTGGATGAAAATTTCTGGGTTCAAGAAATTTATATGACAGTCTTCATTATCTACCGAAGTCTTCTAAGAAATAATTGCAAAAAGACCCCATATGAATTATGGAAAGGAAAATTGGCTAGTGTAAAATATTTCAAAATCTTCAGAAGCAAATGTTATATCAAAAGAGAAGATCAAAATTTGGGTAAGTTTGAATCACATTTTGACGAAGGTAGCTTTGTTGGTTACTTGCGCAAAATAAAGGCCTATAAATTCTATAATATAAGACAAAAACATATAGTGGAGAGCATAAATGTTACATTTGACGAAGATGGTGTTCTAATGAATAATGATGAGGATCTAGAATCTTTGAAACTTGAGACAAAGGCTAAAAAATACAAAGAGAAATTTCTAGAACAAGAAGCAACTATCAAACATGAAGAAGTAAAAAATGATCATCAAGATATACATGAACAACAACAAGAAGCTCCTCCATAGAGAATAAAAGAATGGATTCAAAAGAACCATCCATCAAATAAAATCCTTGGTGAGATAAATGAAGGTCGATAGCTTCGTTCATCACAACAAGCTCACATTTCTTTTCTAGAAACCTTTGAGTCTAGTAGTTTTGAGGAAGCCTGTAATGTTCCTAAATTAGCTTCAGCTAATTGGAACATTAATTTTTCCTTGTTTATTTTTGCATTTCATGATTGAGGAATAAAATGTAAGGGAGGACATGAAAAACTCCTTAAATCAAAGAATAAATACATGCCCAATGTGAAAAGGGATAAATCTGGGCCTTTGTAATAAAATCCACTTGTGTATGAAACAGGATTAAGACATTTGATTGGGTCAACAGGACCCAATCTCAGTTTTTTCCAGATTCATTGAACCTCCTAGACAAACTGCGCAGTTCTAGAAGGAGGAGATTAGTGTGAAAAGGGGAAATTAATTTGAGGTGGTTTAGGGTTTCTGCACACCTTCAAGTTATAAAAAGGAGGAGAGGGCTGATGTAAAGGTTGTTGAAGATATTTCGAATTTGAGGTTACTTGGGAAACTTGAGTTCTCTTGGCTATTTAGCCAAAGGGAAGAGGGCTTCCTGTTTAGGAACCCTCTCTCCTTCCATGGAGTAGCTCTTTGGAGGAGGATGTTCAGCTTTGTCCACTATCCGACATTTGGCCAAGCTTCTACTTGCAATTGCAATGCAGATCCTGTTGAGGGTTTGATTTCTTTTGTAAGCTGCAGCAAGTGGAGAATAGATCTTTCTAGATCTAGGGAGTTCTAGCACCCCTTGTCACTGGGAAACTCATCTATCCCATTGATAAGTTGGTTTTAGACTCATTTGGCTTCAGATCCATATCTTGGCATCAGGCCAAAGTTTAATTTCAGTGGAATTCATATTTTATCTTCCCTGAGCTGCATAATTCTTGAGGAGCAGTGTTGCAGGTGTTTGGGAGTTCTCCCGGAGGAGAGATCTCTAGTGGAAACGATCCCTCCTTTCACTGTGGTGATCCATGGATTGGCCAACCAATCCATGTACCCTTCAGATCTGATTTATTTTCTGATGTATTTACTGTGGAATTTCTGAATACTGCTGCAGAACTGTGTCTTAGATCTTAGATCTACTCACTATGGTTCATCATTTGTTGAGATCTCCAAGGGGAGTGTAATAAAGAGCCTCTTTGGCTTCCAGATTTATAAGATATCTTTGTTTTCATGAAATTATATGTTTTAGATCTGATTTATAATAAAATTAAGTTTCAGCCTCCTGAAATTTACGCTGAAGATTTTTCTGGGTAATTTCCTATGTTGCAGCACCTCAATCTTGGGGGTTATTTCATGTAAATCTCTGTTTTTATTACATATTTTGCTTAAGCCATGAAACCAAGATTATTTTCTGATTATTGTGTCATATTTAAACTAATATCTTCAGAAAATCATGCTTCCTGAGCTTCAGTAAATTCTGTATATTCAAAGTCATGGGGATTGGGTGTTTTTCCTGACTAGTCGGGAAGGAGGAACTGTTTAACATAGAAAAGCTTATTTTTTTTTTCTGAAATTTGACATGGGAGTCAATAATAACCATATATATCATATAAAACCACTTTCCCACCTTATTTTTACCCAGATCTATGAAAATACCTGTTTTAGGGCCTAAATCTTCACTTTTCCCCACCCCTTGGTTCATAAAACGTTGTATAAATTATTTATGTAGTTAAAGACATGTATTTATGTATATTAATCTGTTTCTAAGCTTATTAATTAGTGAAATACCGTTATACAGTTTCCAGATTGCTGCAGTCCCTCATTTAGGTAGTTTTTAAGGCAAGCTAGGTGTGGGAGAACTGTTTAACCCACCTAGTCTGATTTGTTTCTGATCTCCTCTTGGAATTTGGTTTTATATTATCATATATAAGGGATCCAAGAGTTTATATTAGTTTCTGAAGCACCCATATTTTAAAAATGTGTTTTTCAGGCTTGGCTTGCTGAGCATCCCCTCTTGGAAATATTAGCTCTCGACATAGTTCTATAGACAGAGTCTGCCAGTGGGATAGCTAGCCTTTGGGTCTCATCCTTTATTGTAAAGGTGACGTACCTGGTAAATTCCCCTACAGTCAATCTCTGGAATAGTTCAGTTGTTGATTGTTAATGTTTTTGAAAAAAGGGAATATGATTTGCCGGATTCATGAGCAGTTCCCAATTTGGAACATTACAGTGGTATCAGAGCTCCTTTCTTGGCTCAGCCTGTGGCTTTCAAAGCCCAAGAAATAAAGAGAACAATGATGGAGAGGATGAGACTACTTTCATCCATTTTCAAATCAGAAAAGGGCCTCTCCAAGGAGGTTCAACCAATGGAAGAAGAAGGGTGCGGTGAAACTCCAAGAGGGTTTCAAAACAGAAGAAGCTACAGTGAAATTCCTAGAGAATTTCAGGAAGATGAAGAAGTATCTAGTACTTCTTATGATGTGTGTGAGCATTCAGCCACACAATCTGATTTACAATGTTGTCACATCCCCACTTTATTGCTGAGAGAAAGAGGAGAAGAAGAAGGAATGATAGGAAAAGAGATTCCCTCCCTCTTTTTCCAGAGCTTGAAGGATATTCAAGAAAATCTCAAGGAGATTGAGGGGGTAGAGACTTGTACCAGCACTGGCACAACCTTGGAGGAGCAGCCTTCATGTTCAATGGAGGAATACTACACAGTTGCAGAAGAAGTTCTTTCTTCTACATTTCACCAAGGTATGGTCAAGAATTCATCTGTTTTCATTTCAGCCCATTGCATGGAGAGATCTACATTTCTATGTGCTGCTGATCTAGAACAACAGAGTTGCACTGCGCTGTGCAAGAGCAGTAAGGGAGGAATAAGATCTTCCCTTGGAGATATCAAAAGGGATGCATTTCAAAAGCCCTTGAGATGGAGAAGGTGCAAAAGAATGAGGATACTGAAAGAAGATGGGGAAGAGGGCCAATCTCATTCATATCTATTGCAGAAGGTTGACGCACCTAAAGAGGTGATTGGATTGTGCAATGGAAGCATGGAGGGTTTTCTCCATTCATGTATTCAGTCACCACTAGATGATGTCTCATTTCCTGGAGACATTGCACCAAGAAGGCCACTTGAACAGCAAGGAGAGGTGAATGCTTCACATGGTGAGGCATTTCCCATTGATTTCAGAGAAGTGGAGACCTTGGGAGGTCTTGATGCAGCGCTGAGAGTCTTGGGTAGGCTCAAGGAGGAGAGAAGCAATCTCTCAACATCATCCACACCCACTCTCATTTCAGTTTCTGCGCTATGGCAGGAAAAGCAGGGGAAGGATAGTATCCTTCCCACATCTACATTTGGCATGGGGGCTATGCATGCACATGACTCTTGTGGAGAGTTATTACAGTCTTCTCTCTTCTCTTTGAGAATGGAAGGAGGCTCATCTATGAGCTGCTCCCATTGCATGAGTGAAAATTGTGGTAAGGGTGTTGATTATTTTGATTTATCTCATGTATACATGCATCCCTTAACCACATATGTGCAGAATGTTGCTCCAAGGAGGAGAATTCTTACTTTGAGGCTGCATGGTCTACTTGAGGCCATGAGCAATTTTGATATCCACTCCCTAGGAGGACTTGTGGAGGAATTTTTCTTTGGAGGAAGTGCTCACATTTCCTCATCCATCATTTATTTCCTCCAAGCTTATGAAGAGATTGGGGAAGCATGCAAGTGTTTGGAAGACCACATTTTTCGGCAGTCTCTATTGCAGTTGAGGTCCAAACTGCGTTGGTTTCATATGAGGGATCATTTCCCTTCACATTTGTTGCAGATGGCAGCCAACATGAATTCTATTCTTGGTCCCTATGTTGCTGATGTTTCTATTTTTATGAGGAGCATATGTGGGAGAGGAGGAATGATACATTGGATGAATGTATCCATTGGGAATGCACTCTCCCATATTCAATTGAATTTCAAGAAGAGGAGGGAAATTTTTGTGGCTGCTGCATGGTACATTGTATCATCTTCTACAAAGGGTCATGTATTGAGTTTGTATCATGGAGAGGAGCCTCTCACATGGGAGGAATTGGAGCAAGACATGTTTTTCTTGATCTCCATTCAACCAACACTTATTTTCCTCTATCATTTCCAAGCTTTGAAGAAGCTTATTTCAACAAGAAAGTGGTGGGATGGCCACTTATGGTATCATGACTTGAGACAGCAAGATGATGGACAACGCTGGTCTCAAGGGAGGGACTATTGTCACCATCCAGCACATCATATGGCACTTAGTCGGCATGTCTTTTGGAGCACATGTGGTGAAGGTAAATTGTTCACTATATGCCTAAGAGGGTGGGAAAGGAGGCTCACTAAAATCAATGAAGGAGATCATGAAGTTTCAAATTCCTTTTGGCTTCATGGTGACCACATTTTTGTAGCCCAAGATCCACAGCTCCACATTCATCAGCAGTGGGAAGAGGGACAGTGTGAGTTGGGTATATTCATCCCTCATTTCTAGCCTTGTAGCCCCTATTCAATGCACATCATGGGGATTAATATCTATTTCTATGAGCTATCAAGAATGGTTCCTTTTATTTGGATGATAGCATGGGTGCGGGAGACACTCATAGGGAGAAATTTTCCCCATGCTCTTCATCACTCCTACCTAGTGAGGCCATGGAGCAACAAGAAGTTCACCACTTGTACCTCCCATTTCTCATGATGTACACTAGCTATATTTCACTTGGAGAAGGTCATAGGAGGGTAGATTCATTGCTTACAATTTTCAGCCATGGTGGGATCCATTGATGAGGCCACAAAAGGGGAAGGAGAATTCGGATTCTTCCTTGCAGTTGCTTGAGGACAAGAAAAATTTGGGAGGGGTAGACTGTAATTTTCCTAAATTAGCTTCAGATAATTGGAACATTAATTTTTCCTTTTTTGTTTTTGCATTTCATGATTGAGGAATAAAATGTAAAGGAGGGCATGAAAAACTCGTTAAATCAAATAATAAATACATGCCCAATGTGAAAAGGGATAAATATGGGCCTTTGTAATAAAATCCACTTGTGTATGAAACGAGATTAAGAAATTTGATTGGGTCAACAGGACCCAATATCAATTATGTCCAGATTCATTGAACCTCCTAGACAAACTACGCAGTTCTAGAAGGAGGAGATCAGTGTGAAAAGGGGCAATTCATTTGAGGTGGTTTAGGGTTTGTGCACACCTTCAAGTTATAAAAAGGAGGAGAGGGCTCATGTAAAGGTTGTTGAAGATATTTCGAATTTGAGGTTGCTTGGGAAACTCGAGTTCTCTTGGCTGTTTAGCCAAAGGGAAGAGCGTTTCCTGTTTAGGAACCCTCTCTCCTTCCATGGAGTAGCTCTTTGGAGGAGGATGTTCAGCTTTGTCCACTATCCGGCATTTGGCCAAGCTTCTACTTCCAACTGCAATGCAGGTCTTGTTGAGGGTTTGATTTCTTTTGTAAGCTGCAGCAAGTGGAGAATAGATCTTTCCAGATCTAGGGAGTTCTAGCACCCCTTGTCACTGGGAAACTCATTTATACCATTGATAAGCTGGTTTTAGACTCATTGGGCTTCAGATCCATATCTTGGCATCAAGCCAAAGTTTAATTTCAATGGACTGAAAATTTTCTCTTCCCTGAGCTGCGTAATTCTTTAGGAGTAGTGTTGCAGGTGTTTGGGAGTTCTCCTGGAGGAGAGATCTCTAGTGGAAAGGATCCCTCCTTTCACTGTGGTGATCCATGGATTGGCCAACCAATACATGTACCCTTCAGATATGATTTATTTTCTGATGTATTTACTGCAAAATTTCTGAATACTACTGCAGAACTGTTTCTTAGATCTCAGATCTACTCACTATGGTTCATCATTTGTTGAGATCCCCAAGGGGAGTGTAATAAATATCCTCTTTGGCTTCCAAATATGTAAGATATCTATGTTTTCATGCAAGGATATGTTTTAGATATGATTTATAATAAAATGAAGCTTCAACCTCCTGAAATTTAGGCTGAAGAGTTTTCTGGGTAATTTCCTATGTTGCAGCACCTCAATCTTGAGGGTTATTTCATGTAAATCTTTGTTTTTCTTACATATTTTGCTTAAGCCATGAACCCAAGATGATTTTCTGATTATTGTGTCATATTTAAACTAATATATTTAGAAAATCATGTTTCCTGAGCTTTAGTAAATTCTGCATATTCAAAGTCATGGGGATTGGGTGTTTTTCTTGACTAGTCGGGAAGGAGGAACTGTTTAACATAGAAAAATTATTATTATTTTTTCTGAAATTTGACATGGGAGTCCCTCATAACCATAGATATCATATCCAACCGCTTTCCCACCTTATTTTTCCGCAGATCTCTGATTATACCCATTTTAGGGCCTAAATCTTCACTTTTCCCCACCCCTTGGTTCATAAAACGCTGTATAAATTATTTTTGTAGTTAAAGAAATGTAATTGTGTCTATTTCATCTGTTTATAATCTTATTCATTAGTGAAATACCTTTATACAGTTTCCAGATTGCTGCAGTCCCTCATTTGAGCAGTTTTTAAGGAAAACTAGGTGTGGGAGAATTGTTTAACCCACCTAGTCTGATTTGTTTTTGATATCCTCTTGGAATTGGATTTTATATTATCATATATAAGGGATAAAAGAGTTTATATTATTTTATAAAGCACCCATCTCTGAAAAATGCGTTTTTCAGGCTTGGCTTGCTGAGCATCCCCTCTTGGAAATATTAGCTCTCGACATAGTTCTATAGACAGAGTTTTCTAGTGGGCCAGCTAACCTATGGGTCTCATCCTTTATTTTAAAGGTGACATACTCGGTAAATTCCCCTACATTCAATCTCTGGAATAGTTCAGTTGTTGATTGTTAATGTTTTTGAAAAAAGGGAATATGATTTGCTGGATTCATGAGCAGTTCCCAATTTGGAACATTACAAAGCCATCTAGAATGAAAATTGGGTATCATCTATGAATAAATAATTGGATAAAATCGAGAATAATAACACCTGGGAATTAGTTCCACGACCAAAATATAAAAATTTCATCGGGAATAAATGGGTGTTTAGGGACAAATTGTATGAAGATGGACAGGTTACCAGAAAAAAAAGCAAGATTGGTTTGCAAAGGCTTTGCACAAGGGGAAGGAATTAATTTCGACGAAACATTTGCACTAATTGCCAGAATGTAAGCCATATGAATGTTTCTCACCTATGCATGTTCAAGAAAAATAAAAGTCTACCAAATGGATGTTAAGTCAACGTTTTTGAATGGAAAATTAAAAGAAGAAGTTTACATCGAACAACCTGAAGGTTTTCTACTATCAGAAAAATAAGACTATGTTTTCATGTTAAAGAAGGCTCTATATGGTCTCAAGCAGGCTCTGAGAGCATGGTATGTTCGTCTTGATGGATATCTATGTCAACAAGGGTTTAATAAAGGTACTACTGATAGCAATATTTATGTACAAATAGATAAAGATAATTTAACAATCGTTGAGGTATATGTGGATGATATAATATTTGGTAGCAAAGATGATTGGCTCAGTAAGAACTTTTATAAAAATATGCAAAGTGAGATCAAGATGTCTTTGCTTGGTGAGTTGACATACTTCTTAGGGCTTCAAATATCTCAGCAAGAGAAAGGAATATTTATATGTCAAGCCAAGTACATCAAGGAAATGCTCAAGAAATTCAAAATGGAAAATTGCAAATGCATCCTTACTCTGATGGTAATAGGTTGCAAATTGAGCATAGACGACTCATCTAAGGAAGTGGATCGGAGGTTGTACATATCTATGATTGGTAGTCTTATATATGTAACAGCCTCCAAGCCAGATGTTATGCAAGCAGTTGGACAAGTAGCAAGATTCCAAGCAACACCAAAAAAACCACATATTATTGTCATCAAAATAATTCTTCGATATCTAAAGGGCACAAAAAAATATGGCTTGTGGTATCCCAAGGGTAACAATCTCATTATTCAAGCCTTTAGAGATGTAGATTGGGTAGGAAGCATTGATGACCGTAAGAGCACTAGTGGAGCAAAATTCTATCTAGGTGGTTGTCTCGTATCATGGTTGAGCAAAAAGAAAACTTCAATCTCGTTATCTATAGTGGAAGCAAAATACATTGCAATGACAGCTTGTTTTACTCAACTCCTTTGGATGAAACAAACTTTGCAATATCTTCAAGTACAATTCAGTGAGCATATTCCCATCTTCTGTGATAACACCAATGCCATCATCATCTCCAAGAATCCTTTCGTGCATTAAAAAACAAAACACATTTCGATCAAATATCATTTTGTTAGAGAACAAGTCGCTGAAAAGAATATCAAACTTGAATATGTTGGTAAAAAAGAATAAATCACTGATATATTCACTAAAATTTTACCTCGTGAAGCATTTGAATATCTTTTCCAGAAACTTGGGATTCTCCCGAGTTCTCATTATATTTTCCTTGTTCATAATATAAAGGAGGAGTGGAAGTGTTTACAGGTCCGCATGATGGTTGTGTGTCAGGGGGAGTTACCCTTTGCCATTGATGTCAAAGGGGGATAGAATGTTGTAGGAAGAGGTGCCATGATTGCAGGGGGAGTACTTGTGTTTCCATCAATTCCAAAGGGGGAGATTTTTGATCAGTGGTTGTCATTGATTTCAACCCAAGCAGCACCAGGGGCTACCTCAATTTTGCATGGGAATTTTGAACTACCAAATTACTATATTCCGAGTTAAGGATATTTTTTATGGTTTATAATTTTTGATATGTTTCCATTGATATATGGCACACCACGTAATTCTTCACGATTTGAGAGATATTCATGTTTGCAATTAGTAACCCTAGTTAGTGGGCTAAAACCCCATGGGGTTGTGGCATGACACTAATAATTGGTTGTGGTCATTGAATAGTCAATAATTAATAATTTTTAAGCTCCTAAAATCCCTCCCACGTTCACTTGTTGAATACCCTCTCAACCTAAGAATTTATATAAATTGTGATCCTCATATCCTCCTCATGTAGGGGATTTCGATACTTGAAATAGGTCATCGTGGCATTTGCGATATAATTTTTTTTATACAAAGGTTCAGAAGCAGAAATTTTTATCAGGCGAATTTGAAATCTTGAGGAAGCTTGTGTAAACATTTCAGATCATGGTTTGCAATTTTTTCGGAGATATGATCTCTGGAAGTTAGGGTTTTGGCAGGCTCCTGAAATTCATCTCAAAGAGGTGACCTTGGGAAAATTTTCATAACTCTCTCTCTGAGTATCATATGGAATTACATAAAAAGTGGCAGATATTTCACAGAATGTAGCTTTCTATGTATAAATTTCAAAGCCGAATGAGGAAACAATGACATGTGGCATGTCATACAAGTTCGCTCTACTGAACCAATCCATAATTAGGTCATTGTGAGATATTGGGCATAAATTTTTCTTGAAGAATCCAAATTGGGTCATACCTATGGCATTGGAAAGAATACTCAGAGGACTACTACAGGACCGCAAATCATGTATTGGAGATCTGAAATAACAGAGATACACCAAATTCAATATTGAGCTCCTAAAAGGCAAGAAAAAGCTAGATCATGTGTTGTCAAGGGCTGCAAAGGGCCAGACTCTCTAGTGCAGCAAAGAAAAGTAAGGTGCAGAAAAGGTAAGCTCCGGGTAAGTATATTTTGTATATGCATTTTTATCTCTTAATTGCATTAGTTTCTTTTTATTCTAATTTGTTTTTTTTTTAGCACTGACATATGCTCTACAGGATGAGGTAAGTTTTTCTATTATCATGTCATGGGTATTTCCTTGAAGAATTTTTGCAGGTATTATATATTCATCAAGATAAGACTCAATGCATGATCTAATGTTCTAAAGAGTGAGAAAGGGTAGCATGACAAGAGTAGCAATCAAGGTTCAGAACAACAACAAGAATTTCACCACATGAAGTCTTCACATGGGAAACACTACATACAATCATTGTAAAGGTATCATTGTACTGAGTCATTGTAAAAGAATCACTGTAAAATTTGTACAAGTGCCTATCTGCCAAGAATTGAAGAGGCAGTGTCGGGAGGTCTAGGATCATCATTAGGTATTTTTGTCATAGTTGGGATTATGGTATAGTGTGTGTTCTTCTTCTACATCATTCTATATCATTGTTAAGTGAACCATTTTCCCTAGTACGTGAGTCCATTCTTCTTTTATTCTTCTATAGGGTGGTAAGGTGGTGCTAGGCTGATGTGTGAAGTCACCAACAGTTTCAAGACTGTGAAAACTTCAGGGTGGTAGGGTGGTGCTAGGGTGAGTTGTAGCTCATTGGGTGTTGGGGCATCCATTCTGTTGACTAGTGAAGAATCTTGGGCATTAGAGTGTCCATCTAGTGGGAGCTAGAGAAGAAGGATTTTTCTATATTCTAGAAAGTTGGAGCTTTATTTTCAATTGGAGTTGAGTATTAAGTAATTATTAGTAAATCATTCACGTGGTTTTTTTATTGAAGGGGGTTTCCACCTTAAAAACTATGTGCATTTGTGTTCCTTTTGTTTACTACTATCATTGTACAACACTTATAATAATTGAAGATTAAATAATGCTATGAAAGATTAATAACAATAATAATTGCTAAGAATACCGATTCACCCCCCCCTCTCAGTATTTCCAACAGTATCCACAAGTATCATGGAATAAAGGTAGCATGAGGTGATTGTGGTTGACTTTTAGGTGACAAAGACGTAGAGAATAAGTGTTGGGTGCAGTAACATGTAGTGGTTGTGTATCACATCACAACAAGAAGAGATTGGACAGGTAGAGAAGAAAAAAATTTCATTTGTCTTTTAATGGAAGCTTTTTAAAGTGAAAAATCATATCTATAATTGTAGTTGTAAACCGCAAAAATTATGGGACATAGCATGGTTGGTGCTTCAAAATACCATTGTGTTGGAACTTGGGAGTCGCTAATAAGGGAGGAAAAGAGAGGTAAGGAAAAAAAAGGAATAATTTTATTGGTCACTGAGGAGGAGTTATTCTCAAGGCATCCATAGAGATGGAAAATTTGTTGGCATTAATAGGTCTAGGATACTTTTTTTAGAAGGAATACATTGCCAGCAGACAACATGATTGTTGGAGGTAAATGCTAAATAGTACACTATAGAAGGAAATCGTGGTGCTAGATGATTGTTGTTGTTCATTAGAATATGCTTTCTAGGCAAGTGATAAGGCATGTCAAAGGAAAGTTCTCCATTTTTTGAATTTAGTTTGAAGTTATTTATTTTTAGAGGTTATTTGTTTACAAAATGGCAAGTCTAAAAGATAAGATTTTCAGATTCTAGGAAGACCATTAGTCAATGGAAGGAAGTGAATGTTTTTTTAGCTTGAGATAGACAAGTTGTATTTCCACTTAGGTGCCTCATAGAATATGATTAATAAAAGATTGTGGTATAATTCCATGACAAAACATTTACTCTAAGTAATGCTAGAACCTATGCGTTGAAGGCAATGTGAATGCATAGTCATAGTTGACAAAACAAACGTACAAACATAATAATGATACAATAAAGGTTAGTCATTACTGAAAGTGGGGATGACAACCCTATTTTCAACATCCATATTAATTTAAATAAGGAAGCCACAAATAAATGACATTACACACACCCCCTTTTAATGATGAAAAGGGGCCACATAGAGAAGAAAATGTCTAACATCACCTATAAATGCCATATTTATCCCTCTAATATCCAATGGGATCTTTGGCAGAATCAATTTTGCAGCAAAGTCTCAGTGGTGGATGATGCTTCGATTCAATGATCATATCATCAACATTAGTGAGGAGGATCCATAGTGAAAGAGGGTTCTAAGCTCTAAATCTCCTTCTAGTGCAAGAAAATTGGGGATGTCTATAAGTGTGGATATGGTACAGTTGGGCGTAGGTCTTGACCTAGCTAGAGGAAGATGATATAGATCATATGGATTGATCAAGAAGTCTTCTTTATCGCCATTGCAATGCTCAGCTACTAGAGGAGTAGTGGACGATGTTAAAATATGTAACTAGGTTTGGCCTTCATCATGACATATTTAATCATGGTTTTATGTATTTAATGTAAAGAGAAAAATAAATTTATTATTTTTGTTCTTGAGGGATGGGCTTCATGCTCAAGGGGAATTTATTTTAGGTCAAGCACCCATTAAGTGCTTCTAGGGCTTGTCATTTAGTCTACAAGTCAGTTGAGTTATTGTCATGTATTGAAGACCCATTTGGGTGTGTTACATATTGTAAATAAAATTTAATTGAGTCAAAGTAGAGTCAAAATACCCTCCAAGACCTCATCATGGTGCAAGGATAAATTCAGCCTTCACAAGTGGAAAGGTCGGCCTAAAAGAAGCAATTCAACCTAGTAGGATACCTATATATAAGGGAGACTTAAACCTCACTTGAAGCACTCACTCACTTCACACAATTTCAATCAAGAAAGAGAAAAAGGTACGAAGAAAATAAGGACAAGGAGAAGAAAATAAGAGCGAGATTTTTGGACTATTTTTGGGCTACTACTCTTCACACATGTAAAGGAATGTCAACTATTGCAGCAGCAAAGGCCGAGTTGCAGAAGTCAAGTTAAGGCATCAAGAAGTACACTTTGCAATTCGAGTTCTCTAGGAGAGAGAATCAACTCAAGTGAAGAGGAGAGGAGGTTGAATCTACCATAATTTTCTCGCATGAAAGATCTAGGGTTTTTGCAGAGGAACCTACTGGAGGTCGAAGTTGCAGAAGAATTTATAGGGAAGGTCGAAGCTGCAGAAGAATCTCCAGGGGAGTCAAAGTTTCATAAATTGAAAGGTTTGACTTGCTCTTGGAGGGGTCTTGGTCAAGGGTCATAGGTCTTGGAATTCGCCAATTGAAATTCTATAAGAAGAGAAGAATTCTTATGGGTTTTCCTCTCAAGTGGATAGGTTTTGGCCCTGGCTGATTACCTATATCTTGTGTCCCTTTGTCTCATTTTTCTTTATTTTTGGTATTTTGTTGATGAAAAGAACACTAAATATAATCAAGTGAAGAAAAGGCTAATTAATTTAAGTAAAAATACATCACAAGCAGTTATCAAAGAAAGATAAATCACCTAACTTGTTGCCCCTAAATTTCTCAACATGGTATCAGAGCTAAGGTAACGAAACAAGGAAAGGAAGCTTGTATAAGGACCATCAAAAGGAATACCGATAAAATTCAAGGCATCAAAGAAGACATCATGAAGGGATACACAAGGACCAAGCACTGTTAAGGAAGGAACCAAAGAAGTCCTCAAAACACTAGATCATCAAAAGAAGGGTTCCACTCTTGAAGCATTCTTTGGAGGAACTCACATTTTACAATCATCATCTCAAGGAACCCATCTCCAAGAAAGAAGGACTACATATTGAAGGATCTTGAAGTCTCTACATCCAAGGGAAGTAGGAAGAAGCCTTGCCATCATCATCAAGGAATCAAGGTGATCTCCCTCTTCTTGAGTCAATGATCAATATCAAAGCATACTTGAATAATCAGAAAGACATCTTTTGTTGAAGTTCAACAAGAAATTTCAGCACCCACACTAATGTGGAACCAGGAGCTCCAAGCAGCACCTACACTAGTGTGGGACCATAGGTCTTAGCATCACCTACACTGGTGTGGGCTAAATTTGGTGCATGTATATTTTAGTTATCCCTTAATTAAGGTGGACAATAAAATGTAATATAATCTCAAAATAACTTGTAATAGTTAAATGAGTGTGATAAACTCAATTAGCTCATGAATTTTGAGTTAGAGGTATTTGGTGAGGCATGCAGAGTAATTCTAGTTGTAACAGAGTTCGAAGTGCAGTGGTGCATTATTTAATGTAGGCTATAATAAGCTTAACTCAGTTAAGTGATTTAAACTCGGTTGTGATAGTTGTAACTGTTTGATACAGTAGTGAGAGATCAAGTGAATTAAATATTAATTAATTCACAATCAGTGATCTCACATGCAATTGAGGATTTACTATTATTAGTTGCATGCATGTTAGTTCCAGTGGAGACCCAATTGAGATCTAGGTGAAATGGAAGTTGACTATCAGTTGTAGGATTATTGGGTTGCACCCATGCAACCAAACACCAATTGGATTTCCCGTGATACTTGCGTAGTTTAGGAAGGCCAAAATTCCTATGGAATAGGGATTTCATTCCACACAAATTGCGCAAGCAGGGTAGGCTATCTGGAGGCAATAAATTGGCTGAGTATTGGTTAGTTTTATCTAAGACAGTGTGGGACAATTAGCTATGTACAATAGGGCTCTTGTGAGAATAGTTGTATGTAATTGTTTCATGTATCCATACTAATTATACAATAGAATATAGTGGGGTTTTGAGCAGCAAGCTTTCCCTGGGAAATAATCTGTGTTGTGGCTTGATTGATTCTTCTTTGCTTCATGTGATTGGCGATTGCATTTTTAATTCTGCAATTGATTTGTAGAAGCGATTCAGTATTTAACTTTAGTACATTGTTAGATTGGATTGAATCCATGATATACATTCTTGTTGTATAATTTCTACATGGTATCAGAGCACAGGAAATCACAATAGTGAAGGAGGAGTTGAGTTTGTGACTGGATAGAATTTGAATTTGCAGAAACACTTTCTTGATGCTATAGCTCATTCAGGATCAAAATGGCTTTCAATGGCTTTAGGTTGGAGTATTCACTCAAGGGCAGCTCAAACTATATTTCTTGCAAGGAAAAGATGGAGGAAGTACTCAAATACATTGGCTTGAAGGAATTCATTGATATGATGTTCCTAAACCCATTGTGGCAGATGCTGCAAATCTTGATGCATAGCAAAAGAAAGTGGAAAACGCAAGGAGGATCCTACTGGAGGGAGTACGAGATGACATTGTCTCAAGCCTCCATGGGAAAGCCACACCAGATGCAATGTGGAAGGCTTTGACGGATCTATTTTAGAGCAGCAGTTACCAAAGGAAATTGGCAATGAAAGATAAACTCAGGAAGATCAAGATGGAGAAAGGCGACTCCATGCCAAAATATATAACAAAGTCTGTCCAATGTCGGGATGAACTGGGGAGCATTGGAATAGCTATCGTTGATGATGATTTGCTGAGTTTGGCTCTCCTAGGACTTCCCAAGAGTTGGCACAGTTATCAAGACTCTGTTAATGGAAGGGAAACACTCCAAGATTGGGAATGACAGTGGTCGGATTTGGTGCAGGAGGAGTTCAGGTGGAACACCAGAGATGGATCTTCATCTAAGAATGAAGATGAAGAAGATTATGCTTTCGCTACCAAGGCCATTAGGGGAACTTTGAGGTATAAAATGGGCCTCCTAAGAAAAATATAAAATAGTAGTGGAAATAATAAAATAAGATTTGATTACAGCATCAAATTTTAGAGGGAAAAAAGAAAAAACTATTTTTTCAACTCGTATTTTCAACTTATCTCCCAAAGCTTTTACTCAAATTTTTAGCGGGAGTACTCGTTGGATGCAAAATTTAATTCCTTGTCCAATGAGTACCTATGTTGCATACTTTTGATCGGTCTTGCTATAGGAAAAATGAGAAATACATGAAAAACGTTATTGTAATCACATTTTTTCATGTATTTCTCATTTTTCGTGTAGCAGGGTCCATCGAAAGTATGAAACATGCATACTCCTTGGATGAGGAATTAAATTTTTCGTCCAACGAGTACTCCCGCTCGAAATTTGAGTAAAAAATTTGGGAGATAAGTTGAAAATACAAGTTTAAAAAGAAGTTTTATTATTTTATTATTTTTTAATCTTTTTACCCTTTTACTTAAAAAAAGGTGAATCCTCCCCCATGGTTAACATCATCATCTTAAATCTTATTGGTTCTTATAAAGTTTATTTTTGTTGTACATTTTTCTTTTGAGGCCCATTTTTACCTCAAAATTCCCCTAATGGAATAAAGGGAAGGGGAAGAAATTCCATTCCAAATCGAGTCCAAAGATGGGAAGAAGCGGGATATGTCCAGGGTGAAGTGTTTTCACTGTCACGAGCATGGGAATTATGCTACTAACTGTCCACAAAAGAAGAAGAACAAGAAGGCTAGAGGATTTGAAACTGGTGAGGCTTTGGCCTCACAATTTGAGCTGGACTTCTCATTGATCGCATGCATGGTGTCAAGTGCATTGGGATTTCTGTGGTATTTGGATAGTGGTGCTTCCTTTCACATGATAGGAGACATGGAAATTTTCAGTAGCTTGGAGGAGAAGGATCTCCATATGCATATTTAAATGGGTGATGACAGGTAGTACAATGCTACCGGGATTGGTAACATTACCTTCTAGAGAAATTTAAGTAAACCCTTTCAATTAAAATATGTAATGCATGTACCAGATTTGAAGAAAAATTTAGTCTCAGTTGAAATGTTGGAGGATAGAGGCTATGATGTTGTTTTTAGTTAAGGAAAAGCCTTCCTGCGACACAAAACAATAGGAAAAGCCACGAAGATAGGGATTCGAGTTAAGAATATCTACAAGCTGGATGTAGATGGTTGCGCAACATTGATGGGAAAGGTGGAAAAGGTGGTGAGCCGGGATGAGGGCGAATTATGGCACAGGAGATTGGTCCATATTCACCATGGAGCCTTGAAAATCATGTAGCATATTTCTACTGGTCTTCCCAAGGGTACACTTATGCAGTCATACACATGCAAGGGATGTACTATGGGAAAATATGTAAAGGAAACCTTTCATGAGAAGGAGAACCGAGCTTTAGGGATCCTTGAGAGAGTTCACACAGATGTGTGTGGACAATTATATGTTGATTCGACAATAAAAAAATAAATACTATGTGATATTTGTTGATGATTTTTCTCGTAAATGTTAGATCTTCTTCATGCAGAAGAAAGATCATACATTCTCAAAGTTTCTTGAGTTTAAAGCACTGGTGGATAAAGACACGGGGAAGAAAGCGAAGGCTCTTAGGAGCGATAATAGTGGTGAATACATCTCTAACAAATTCAAGAACTTTTGCAACAAAGAAGGAAGTCGAAGAGAACTTATAGTACCTCATAACCCACATCAGAATGGGGCTGTTGAAAGAAAGACTAGAATGATTGTGGGTGCAGCAAGAGTGATGTTTCATGATGAAGTCCTACCGTTGCATCTGTGGGAGGAAGCATGCAACACTGCGGTATTTGTGCAAAACCGTTTTCCTCATAGGATACTTGACATGAGTACACTAGAAGAGGCTTTCACTGGTAAGAAACCTGATGTTTTACACTTTAATATTTTTGGCTCATTTATTTATGTGCAGGTGACCAAATACGTTAGGAAGAAGCTGGAACCTACAGCTGAGATCGATATTTTTGTGGGGTACACTGAAACACCCCACAACTATCGGGTGTATTTCCAAAATAGTAGAATGATTGTTGTGTGACGAGATATAAAATTTGACGAGGAGAAAACCATGCGGTTGTATCTTGAGAGGGAGTTGGACTTGCATGCACAAGAGGAACTCTTGGTTCCCAAGGATGAGCCTCAAGATGTGGAGCAGCCACATGAGGAGGATCATGGAGTGGAGGAAAAAACTCATGTAGAGCCATCCATGAGAAATGGCAGAAGGCACACCACGGAAGCTGATAGATTGAGACTTGATGCTGCAAAGAATGTAGGAGCCCCTACTTCACAGTGCACACAAAGACAGTCTCCAGAGAGGTTTACTTGATACATGGCTCTTATGAGCAAATGTATTGTGACTGAACCATATTCCTTTCAGGAGGCAGTGCAACAACCAACTTGGGTTGATTCAATGGTGGAGGAGTATGACTCCATTGTTAAGAACAGTGCATGGGAGATTGTCCCAAGGCCGGTCGACAAATCAATGGTTGGATATAGATGGATCTACAAGGGAAAGAAATTTCTGATGGGAGTGTGGAGAAATAAAAGGCTTTGTGGCCCGGGGATTCTCACAAATCGAGGGGATCGATTATGATGAGACTTTTTCACCTGTTGCAGCATACTGTTCCATTAGATCCATCCTTGCAATCTCAGCACAAATGGTCTGGTGCATTCATCAGATGGATGTGAAAACTGTGTTTCTCATTGGAGTGATTGAGGAAGAAGTGTACATAGAGAAACTGGAAGGTTTCAAGATATTCAACAATAAGACACATGTGTGTCAACTCAAGAGAGCATTGTATGGGCTGAAGTAGGCACCTCATTCTTGGTACACTCGATAGACAACTATTTCACTGGACTGGGCTTCACCAAAAGTGAAGTCGATGCAAATCTGTACCAGATTGTGGTTGAGGGTAAGCTATTGATTATTATTCTTTATATTGATGATATAATTTTGACTGGTGATGAGTAGCTGATACATTGATGCAAGGAGGATCTTGTAAGGGATTTCAAAATGAAGGACATGGGTCTCCTTCATTATTTCCTTGGTTTGGAAATATGGCAGCAGGATGGTGAAATTTTTGTTTCTCAAGGAAAGTACGCCAAAGAGATATTTGGTAAGTTTCACATGGAGAGCTGCAAACCCATGGAAACTCCTATTCTAGAAAATTGGAGAAAACAGGATGCTAATTCTAGAGATGTAGTGGATTATACTGTCTACAGCTAGTTAATTGGTTCACTAGTGTATCTAGTGAACACCAGACCAGACATTTTCTACGTAGTTAACCAACTTATTCAAGCTATGGTTAAGCCTACCAAGCTCTTTTGGAATATGGGCAAGCATGTCTTGAGATACATGAGGTGCACATCAGAGTATGGTCTATGGTACAGGTGGACAGAGGTAGTGAAGCTTCAAGGCTTCACGGATGCAGATTGGGAAGATTAGATAGAAAGATCACATCAGGAGGGATCTTCAGCATAGGATCGACAACAGTTTATTGGTGCAGTAGGAAGCAAAAATATGTGGCACTCAGTTCAGCGGAAGCATAATACATGGCAGTGAGTCAATTAGCTACATGTGAGGCTATCTGGATGAGAAATATCTTGTCTGGTTTGTTTGGTTCTCAGATGGACCCGACAGTGATACATTGTGATAATCAGAGTTCCATTAAACTCTCGATCAATCATGTGTTTCATGATAGGTCCAAGCACATATCTATTCAGTACCACCATCTAAGATATTGTGTGCAGAGGTGGATAATGTTACTTTAGTACATTCCCACGAAATATCGGGATGCAGATATTCTGACGAAGGCGCTCACCAGGAGCAAATTCGAATACCATAGAGGCATGATCAGGGTGAAGGATTATCCCTTTCTTATATAGAGGGAGTGTTGAAGTTCAACAAGTAATTTCAGCACCTACACTAGTGTGGGACCAGGAGGTCCAAGCAGAACTTACACTAGTGTGGGACCATAAGTCTTAGTAGCACCTACACTGGTGTAGGATAAATTTGGTGCATGTCTATTTTAGTTATCCCTTAATTAAGATGGACAATAAAATGTAATATAATCTCAAAATAAATTGCAATAGTTAACTGAGTGTGATAAACTTAGTTAGCTCATGAATTTCGAGTTAGAGGTAGTTGATGAGGCATGTAGAGTAATTTTAGTTGTAATAGAGTTTGAAGTGTAGTGGTGCATTAGTTAATGTAGGTTGTAATCAGTTTAACTCAGTTAAGTGAGTTAAACTCAGTTGTGATAGTTGTAACTATTTGATACACTAGTGAGAGATCAAGTGAATTAAATATTAATCAATTCACAATCAATGATCTCACATGCAACGAAGGATTTGCTATTATTAGTTTCATGCATGTCAGTTCTAGTGGAGACCTGGTTGAGATCTAGGTGAAAGGGAAGTTGACTATTAGTTGTAGGATTATTGGGTTGCACCCATGCAAAAAAACACCCATTGGATTGCCCATGATCCTTGTTTAGTTTAGGAAGGCCAAATTTCCTATGGAATAGGGATTTCATTCCACAAAAATTAAGCAAGCAAGGCAGGTTGTCTGGAGGTAGTAAATTGGCTAAGTATTGGCTAGTTTTATCTGAGATAGTGTGATACAATTAGTTGTGTATAGGAGGGCTCTTGTGAGAAGAGTTGTATGTAATTGTTTCATGTATCCATACTAAATATAAAATAGAATATAGTGGGGTTTTGAGCAGCAAGCTTTCCCAGGGAAATTATCTGTGTTATGGCTTAATTGATTCTTCTTTGCTTCATGTGATTGGTGATTGTGTTTTTAATTCTGTGATTTATTTGTAGAAGCGATTCAATATTTAAATTTAGTACATTGTTATATTGGATTTAATCCATGATATAAATGCTTGTTGTATAATTTCTACATCTTCTATTATCAACATCATAAAAAATGGCATCAAGTTGAAGATTTCATCATCTAGAAGTATCTTACTTGACAAGTATCTTTATATCTATGTCCGAATCTATCAAAATTACTTCATTTTGCAATGAACATAACAAATTGGTTGGGTCATTAAAATTCCTTCCATGGAAAATGAGGACATATTTGATCCTCGTAAAGAATGAAATTATTGGTCATATCAATGGTAAGGTCTCCAAACCATCATAAGAAGAATCTCAAGCACTGTCAAAGTATATAAAAGGTGAAATAAGGGCTCAAAGGATTCTTATAGAATCCATCAAGGATCCCCTCATACCTTATGTATCAAAGTTGGAGACATCAAAATAAATCTATGAGAAGCTAGTAGAATTGTTCTCTATAAGCACCGTTGGAGAAGTAATAACATTGAGAACCAAACTATACAAGATTATTCAATAGGAAAAGTATAAAGGAAAGGCTTGGGGTCAGATGGATAATACACACAGAAACTGAATTTAGAGATTAAATTATTTTGACGGAGCAGTGCTCGGATGAAGATCAGATTTAAGTAATTTAGTGCAGTTAGGGACAGTTCGGCAGTGGGATTTTCATCCAAGGCCGAGAATACAATTTCAAAGAGGCATATCAACACCAAGAGGGAGCATGGCTCATGCAGTAATGATGCAGAGCCAGAGAGGGCGACACAGTCACTTGAGCAGCTACGCTGGGGTTTCTATAAGGTAGATCGGGCAGCCATCCAGCAAATCGATTTCTAAGCCAAGAAGGCTCACAGAGAGGTTGATGTAGCCACTAGGAGAGGTGATGAAATCTCAGCGTAGAGCTACCTATAGCCATTGTTGCACAACACTGGGGACTACACAGTCACCTCTGGATTTTCTTCATTCTGCCACTGGATCCGCCAAAATATCTATCTCTGGATAGAGGTATTGTTGGGTCCCTATATTACTAGTGTAGTCCCTTATTGTTGTAGTGTAGCCCCCTTATTGTTATTGTTGTACCCCCGTAGTCCTCATATTTTTATTATTGTGCCCCATAAAACCCCATTATTGTTATTGTTGTGCCCTTACATTATTATTGTTAGGTCGATTAGGATTATATTGTGGGAAGAGTCTAACCCTGGGACAAACTAGAAGGTGATGTGACACCTCCACCTCCCCTTTCTGGCTCCTCACCCCCTCCGACCGATCACCCCCCTCCGGCCCGACTCAACCTCCCCGTTTTTTTCCATGCCCGTTTACGAGGGCCCCACTTGCCACCCTCCTCCTCCGCCACCCTCTGCCACCCTCCCTACCCCTGAGCCCTTGTCCCATCATGGTGGAGCTCCCCTACATTCACATTAATAGAAAAAAAATTAAATTTCAAATTAAAGCATGTGCACGCCCAAATTGGATTGCAATTCGTATAATGAGCCAGTGGAGGGAGACCATTTTATCATGTTTCTTCAAAACGCGTTTGCTGCATGTTTTTTGCCTATACAATTTGCTACCTGGAGACTTTTCATACAGCCAAGGACGTCGATTTCACTAGCACAGTCCCCAACCAATTTCACGAGCACAGTCCAAAGCCCAGCTAATTCAACACAGTGAGTTTCATTACATTGAATACTGTTGTTGTTTATATGTGTTTTTCCGCTCACATTATTGTTGTATATTCGTTTTCATACAATTAAATTACTCCAATATGCAGAGTGATGTAGGTTTGAGGAAAATCACTGTATATCATACAAACCTCTTCATTAAATTGATTTCCCAACGCCTATAGGAGCCCTGGAAAATCATTTCCAGCCCTGGTTCTTATTACTTATGAAAATTGATCCTTCTCGAGACTAAGTTTGAGGATTTTTTAATAGTAAATACACTAAAAAAATTAAATTTTAATAAAACTAAAATAATCATGACTACCTAGATTTGTCAGTAGCACAATCAAACAAATCAGGAACAATCAAACAGTTATGAACTGTTAAAATAAAATGTGAACTTCCTGTGTTTTCACGTTGCTTTACTTCCTCCTCCCACTCTCATAAAATAATTGGCTTTCCACCTTCCCCCCTCCTTTCTGAAAAATACTTTTCCTACCACCCGCTCGCCTCTTTGCTGTGATTTTCTCATTTTATCCCTAGGATTCTGTTTCGTTGTTCCAATTCCCTTTCATTGTACTCTCGCTTATGTTATCTAAACATATTACTGATGATTATTATATTTCCAAGTCCCATAAACTAATTTGAGTATGGCTCTTTAAAAGAGTATCCTCCACAGTTACAAGGAAAAATGAATAAAATCGAAGGACAAATGAATAAAATCAATAGTTGAGCTATGTGACTAGTAAAGACAAGTAGATGTACAAATTCCTTCTTTGTATTGTTTTTTTTTGTTTCAATGTGAATAATTTAGCTCATTTATGAAAAACAAGATTAAAAAATAAATAGACAATATAATATTAGAGTTGGATACTTAGTTGCAAAAAATGGAGAACAGATTATAAGATATGGAAATACTAGGACAAGGAAAGAGAAAATAAACACAAGAAGAAAATGTCAATAATATAGAGAATCTTAACCTGAGCTATAAATTGAAATAGATAGAAGAAGGGATAAATAACAATTTGGTCCTAAATAGTATGGAAAATAAAAAATGTATTTTATTGTTATATAATATAGATATTAGGTTGGTGATCAAAATAATTTAATCATATTGTTTATTATTGGCACTACTAGTTGTTTCCTGCTAAAATTTAAATGCCTATTTCTAATATCATGTTATTATTATTATTATTTTCCAGCTATTGCAAGATAAAAATGGTGCAAAAGTGGATCATGTGCATTGAGGTCTCCTACTTTCCTAATCCGGGATGAGCTATTGTTCGATTTGTGCTCTACAATAGTGCAACAAAACATGTGCTAAATTGAAATAAAGAAGTGTGGGGTAGGACTACAAACAACGAGGCATATTACATTTCCCTTGTCGAAGGCCTGAAAGAGGAAAAAAATATTGGTGTCAATGATATCACTATATTTACAAATTCATAATTAATTTGCAACTAGATGAAAGGCACATATCAAGTTCGAAAGGACAATCTAAAACATGTTTACAAGGAAGCCAAGATTTGGAGTTATGAATTTAAATATTTTAACATAAATTACCATGGTGATATACAAAGATTGTCCACTCAACTATTGTGTGGAGTTGTGAATGATGACATAGGATCATCATCTGTTACATCAGAAGTCATTGAGCAGCAGCAATATAGGTCAAAAGTCATTTTGCAATAGCAAGATAAGTCAAAAAACATCTAGCAACAGCAACATAGGTTAAGGTTATGGGAATGCATGTTTTTTTTCATTTTTGTGGGGGTGCTAATGGCATGTTTCTTTCATTAAAGAAGAACCCATTAATGTACTATTTTTCCTAACCTGCAAAGATTGGGTTATCTTGTATGGGTGACAAGTATATGGAGAAATGTGACATAATTCATGTATATGGAGAAATGTAACATTTTCATGTCTTTTGTGTTTTATTACCATGTTAGTGATTTTATTTTTCTAATGCATTGAGAAAATTATGTCTTGATTTAAAGTTTAAATTAGTGATGGGCCTAAAAATGACTTTAAGATCCATGAGCAAGAATACATTATTAAAAACATTAAATCAAATGAGTTTCATATCCATAAGCAAAAAAACAGTATTAAAAACATTAAATCGAATGACTATACAAGTCAAAGTAGGCAACAATGTCAAATTTCAAATCATTACATAAATGTACTCTTCATATCAGCACCAGATCTATTAAAGTCAGCAAATGCATCTCTAAGAATCTGTACTTGAAGTACATCAAAATATTTTATTCAAAATCTCCTTGTTTTTTCCCATCGTGACAAATATTCCCTTGCCCTCTCGACTCTCTCATTCTTTTGTCTTCTTCTTGGTTTCATGCCCATGCCTCTCCTTCTTATACCCCATTTTTCTTCTATCTTTTTTCATTCCTCTTTTCCTCTTATTTGATGAGTGTTGGATCTTTGCACGCTTCCCTTTCCCCTTACTAGTTGCTCGATCCTCCTCTACTACTGGTCTCCCCATTCAAGCTTCCATCTTACCTTTTTCTCCTACTCTATTTTTTCTTTGGCCTCCCCTATCTGCGTTTTTATGGATATGAATCGACCCTCCTCTGCCCCGTGCCCTCAGTGCAAGGGGTACAAATTTATGATCAACCATGTGAATGAGCTTCTTAATCAACTGAAGGATCAGAATTATGTTGAACATGCTATCATTTTGTAACACCTAGAGGACTGTAATAAGGACTATGAGAAACTAAACAATCAGTGTTTTCATATGGAAGACACTGTGAACTTTCTGAGAGACGAGGTCAATAAAAATTAAAAAGGTAGCACTAGCTCTCAGGACCACAATAGCTTGATCGAAGAGAATATTGTTAATAAAATTTAAATGAAGATCCCAGAATGGAGCAACTCCCTCATCTCCAAGATAAATATGTTTATTATTTCAGTCTTCTTTCCACTTTAAATCAGTCTTTTATTATGTAACAACAGTATTTTATAAGTTCTCAGTTCTCCCAGAAACCAGTTTTAATTATGAAATGTAAGTTCCTTCGTTTTTTAAAGCAGTACTTTCGAAGCTAGAAATGAAATTTTACTGGAGGATTCCCCTGCTCATATGGAAAATCATTGGATTTCGATCCCAACTGCTTGTTCCCCTCTTCCATTTTTTCATTTACATGAATTTTTTAAGTGGGAGGTAGCTTCTAGTTCGATCATTAATAAATATATCTGGCAGTGTTTAAAAAAAATGTTGTAAAATAATTATGTTGGCGCTAGAAAATGATTTTCCAGTGCCTACAACAATTCTAGAAATAGTAATCTCAACTTATATTGGTCTCACACTTAGGTTTTTTACATCAATACTACCATCTCCATCAAAAAATGTTTATTCCAATGTGTTCAAACTTTATTTATAGATAGTCGTACACTACTGCTAATTGGAATTATGAAATGTGCTAATGCTATTGACATGCTCCATGATATGGAGTACATTTTCCTACAGTTGTTAATTAACATCAGATGCATAATTCCTTGATCAGATGGTTCTGATGTATATCTATCTCATTCTTTGGATTCTCATTGTTAAGATGCAGCAATGCTTGAAGTCACTGGAACACATGAAAATCATGCTTTGTTAATCAATCATTTCTCTTCCAAAAATGAGGACAATGGATGATAATAGAGGAGATATATCAAATGATCCCTCTTATTTATATTTTTGTTTGCATTATGGAATTCTCCAAGTTTTTTTTTAAGATATAACTCAGTGTTAACAAAAGTGTCATGTTGCCATTGGTTTGTACAGATAATTCAGAGTGGAACATTACACCATGAGTTTTCAATTCTGTTGTCTCACTGTGTATGTTTCTACACTTAATATTTCATATGCAATCCAAGCCTTGGAGAAGGAACATACTTCTAATCATTTGAATTCCAGTATCTGATAGATCTTCATGAAAATTTTTTCCTTTATGAATTTTTTTTCTCTCCATATAGTTGTATCTACTAAGAAACAATCAAAGCATGACATAGTCACTAGTTACTGTGAAATGGGGACTATCTCAATTAAGAAGTAAAATAATATGAAATTGTTTAGAATTCTTCATGTAACACACCAAAAACAGCAACGACATGTATGGAAAGTGAATTTTCTGAATGCCTTTTTATACTTCTAAGGACATGTATAGGATAGATTTGTTTGAATGTTTTTAATAACATGTAAATACAAATCTGTTTCATCTCAAGGATTTGTGATGATTCATTCAGTGTAAAAGGCCTATCCCTTTACTAGGCAAGGAATCTATTGTAATAATTGTTACAATATTCATGAGTCTTCAGAGTACTCAACAAAGTTTACTTGCCTATATTCTTAGTGAGCCAAGTTTACTAGGGTACCAAGTACTTGATCAATCTTGGTCAAGGTCATTATGAAATCAGTGGTTTGTCAAGACTTGTGGAGTTTATCAAGCCTATTTAGTTGATTCTACATAAATCCTCTCATTGTTCACTGATTTTCATTATGTAATTTTTTCACTAACAGAAAGCTTCAGAAAAAGGCATTTGCATTCATTGGATGGAAATTTTCATAAATTTTCAAGTCTATTTGAAATGGAAAGTCCTCTTGAGTAGTTGATTTTTTTGGCACATTCCAGATATTTGTTAAGTAATTTTGAATGGAATATTTTCATAAATTTTTAGGTCTATTTGAAATGGAAAATCCTCTTGAGTAGCTGATTTTTTGGTACATTCTAGATATTTGTTAAGTAATTTTCATGACTTTTATATGTCAAATTTTGTGCAGTTATTTCCATAGTATATCTCTGCTCCAATTGATTCTCTTAGACTTCACCTTCTCTGAAATAAAGATCAGTATGTAAGAGAGTGTTGGCTTATAACTATAGTTAATGCTATGTTGTTTCAATGGAATGTCTACTATATAAAAGCATTTCAGTAGAGGAATGTTCTCTTCCTGATCTAGAATGTTTAAATCTGCATTCATTGATGATATTCCATGGTATATAAATCTTAGTGTTGGTATATAAAGTTATTAGCCCAACGGTAAGAGAAAAATGACATATATGAAGGACTTATAAATATTCATGAAAAATGCTAATAAAGATTTTGGCAAAAAAAAGGTTGGTTGGAAAGAACATGGTTATTTTCCAATAACTACTTGCAAACTATATTGATATTGAAAAGGGCACATTACACACAGTTTTGGCCCGAAAAGTTATCAAAATGTATCAAAATGTACAAAATCTGTATCGAACTGTACAAAATTTACAATATCTGGGAAGGAAACCATATAGTATTACAAAATTTTGGCGATACAATTTTATAAACAAGGTCTATCCCCATTGACTACATTATGTGTATTCCATGTCGAGCTGTCGAACTGAGAATCATAATACATGAAATTTTTTGTATATCTTGGCTCCAAATCATTCTCTTTTGCCTATTGTTTGTTTGTCAGTAAAATGACCTACACAACATAACCAATCCTTGTTACATGTCACAAATTTTCAATATATGAATGTGAATATTATACTAGGAATAATGCATGCATGTAAAGTAATACAAACATGATGAAGGGACTAGATGAGCTGATATAATAACTTGTAAAAGGACTAACATCCAATACACATGTTTAAGAGACAATTAAGAGGGAATATATGGCAACAAACCTAACATATAACCGATTGGGCAGTTGTTGTGCAGCAAAGCATGCTCCAGTGGAGGATGGTCGATAGGAGAAGCTCTTGCAGTTGTAAGATAACAATGCAATTTTCATCAAAGAAATTAATGGCATGCAAAAATACAAACATCATAAAATTGACTACATGAGTTAAGAATTGAAACATGTTGACCTTGTCACTTTATGGAAAAAACCCAAGTCAATGTAGGATGCGTTGTTGGAACGAGGACGACCTCTCTTGTTGATATGTGGAAACTGAAATGGTTCGTAATTGGATGCAGAGACATTCAAATCAATTTCCAAGCTGCTAATTTTTTTTCTCTTTTTTCTTTTCTTTTTAGGGCTAAGGAAACTTTTATTTCTCTTCAAAGATGACTCATAATCACCCACCCAAGGGCAAAGACATAGTTCATAATATGAATATCATTGGCATCATCTAACATTTTTTTAAATAAACCTATCAACTGTTTTGTCTTGCTCGAAGTAGTAAGAGGGCTATTCCTCAACATGTCTATGTAGCCAAACAACTCCTCTCTATCCAACTAAATTTATTCAACATTAGGATCTACATCATTATCAACCATGATAGTTGTGTTGACATCTGTATTGAGTTTTGGCTCCTCCATATCTATCTCAGGAGGGGCATTGAATGTATTGGGTATGGGATCGTGATCCATTAAAGCATTTGAATTCATTGTAGCAGAATACAACCAACCTACCTTTATGGCATGATTGCAAATTTTTCCATGAATAGACCATGGGCAACCACATGTGAAAAAATTTGTGCGATGCCAAGTGATAAGATATCGCACATCAGCTATACTTTGACTACACATCCAATAAAAATGAGATAGGCTCTCATGAGGGCTACAATCACTATCTTGAATTCTTCTAGCTTCCTTCATTGACGATTCAATTTGTTTCTCTTTCCTGTGGTTGTTCAAATATCCTTCCTTTTTCAAAATTTCCTTGAATCGATAACAAGGTTAAATAGTTGTGAGGAGAGTATAAAATATCCAATCCATCCTACCAGCACATTTCTTTCTACGATCAGATATAAAGGCAGTCTTGAGATAAGAGTGATATGATTCCACAACATTATTTGTCTACTGGTTTTCATGAGGAAACTCTTGGCATCCTTTTACCCACATCCATAAGTGTAAAAACTCAATTAGTAAATATATATTATCTTTATGGACCAAAAAAGCATAAACACAAGAAAGAGTATGTTCACTTACTAAACTATCACCGACAACCCAATTCTTGTGGAAATAGTCTAAAAACTTCACTCAGCTGCAAATTTGGTGAAAATTTCATTTATTGCAGTAGTCACTTCATTGTTTGAACAATTTTTCATGATATGGCCTAGCTCATTGAACATCACTTTTCCTTTTTCTATAGTACTAGTTAACCTATTAACATTTTTGAGCCATGCCCTCCTTATATGCAAAACACACAATATTACTTCACATATGGTGATGTTCCTACCATATTTAATTCATTTTAAGTGAGAAATATTTAGATTGAATACAAATTACAATGTGAAATAAGAAGACTGAGTTTATCCCAAAGCAACAATTTCAGCCTCATCATCAACCATGAAGGCATTGACCTTCCAATCATGACGAAGTTGATAACACCTATGCATTAGGTTCTCCAACCACAACGATATATCGGACATTGTATTACTTGACATCACCACCCATGCAATGGGGGCCCCACTTTTTTGCTCATCAAACACAACAAGTGTGTACAACTGATACTTCCATATTAAAAAAACTTAAGTTAGTTGTACACCATTAATCATATTGATTGATTACAATCAAAATTAAATCAGTAAATGAATCATTACAATGATACTAACCCCATATTTATTTGTGTTGAATGTTGAATCCATGCCTATTAGGCCATTATGGGATAGCTTAACCATATTCTCCAACATCCATTTTTTCTGTATTCCAGCTATAAAAGGAACATTTTCCCCATTCGTCTTTTGGTAAAAGAAGAAATCAGTTTGGTTTTTTGCATACCAAAGACTCACACTCATTTCATATTTTTTATGAAGTTGGTAATTTACTTTCATCAGATGATTATATATGTTTACGACATCTTTTCTGCATAAGAACAAATCCCTATCGCGGTCCCTGGAATCTATGTCAACATATTTTTTGATATGCATTTTACAAAATGCTTCACTTGGAACTTGTAGAAAAAAACAACTTTCAACATAAGAAACCATGTCCTTGAAAGCCTTGGCTTATGCAGAGACCTAGTATCACCTAAAATGTCATTTTTCCATGACAGGGCCATCCATCCCCATCTTCATGATCATACATGTTGTATGTTATTATTGCTATCTGAGGGCTTTGAGCCAAAACCTTTACAATAAAATGGCATTGCCATCCCCTCTTCTTCACAAATGTATTCTTTCATGTGCTTGTACATTTTTCTCTACTATCCTCTGGACCATAGGAGCAAGCATAACTACATAAAAAATCTTAATATGTCAAAATATATGACAAATAATAAAGCACTATTAATACCAACATCTAAAGAAGGAATCTCTAAAATACTTACAATTCCCATCACAGGGTAACACTACCCCTTAATCTTGTATTTTCATTTAAGCCTAAAGTTTTGGCCTTTCATCGGGTAAAGGTACATGGAGACTCGGGATTCATTTCCTCTCCTTTAATGAATTCATCCACTCTATGTAGAGAAATTTTTGCAATTCAATCAAAACTCATGTTGGACTTATAGATACTTTAGACTATACCAAATATTTACCAGAAAATATGATTTTATCTTTAGGGTCTTTCACCTTAACGCCTATTAAAACCTTCCATTTCTTTTCCATTTTGATTCACAATCTGCAAAAATATAAGGAAACAAATTTGGAAACATTTACAAGTAAAAAATTCAATGACATAGCATCACCAAGAAATTTTTTTGAGTTGAACCTTTTTTGAAGTTCCAACTCACTTGATAGTGGCTTGAGGTGCTCACTACCCAAACCTAAAGAACACCAAGTCCCCAACTAAAAACTCTACCTCCATTTTATCATGATTTACCCAATATTTCATCCTATCTACTAAATTTTTCAACTAAATGTGAGTCATCTCCAATTTGTCTTTCCATCCCTCCATGACTCGTAAAGTTGATGGTTTGATGTCATAGTATCCTTGCAAAAATATGAACTATAGCCTACAGCAGAACCCTTGAACAAACTATAACCTTCAACAATTACTATGCATTTTCCAAAAAAAATGAACTATAACCTACAACATAACCCTTGAACATGTTATACCTAATCTACATTGCATCTAACTACTCTTGAAAATGATTTCTATAGGCACTGGAAAATGATTTTCCAAGGCTCTTGTAGGGGCTAGAAAATCATTTTCTAGTGCCTACATGAAAATGCTATAAAATGGTGGCATTGATATTACAAATGGTGGTAGTGTATAGTAATGATGGATATATAAGAAAAATTTTATTACAATACAAAATCATCACTTCAATAAAGGTATAATAAAGGTATTTTCTTCTAAACTTCATGATGAACTCAAGCTTTAATTCTAATGTTTGCTATTATATCCAAGGATACTGCATAATTAATTCTAGATGAAATTCAAACAACAAACTATGTGTTTTTCATTTCAACAGTAAATGGCTGAGAAAAATGAAAACATATACCGAAAAGTTTGGATAATCAAAAAATAAATAAAGTTGTTTATTGACAGGATGAAAAATAGTGACAAAGTTCTCTGTAAGTAACACTTCTGCATTCAACAATTCTTTTGCAACTATGCTTAGATCTCTGTAAAACATTCATTGTACATAATGTTTGGCAACAATTGTGTATTCTGATTTCTTACACATATAAAGATATCTAATTAAAGGTGGTAAGGTAATCAACATACTCAATGATAAAAAGAGAATATAGTAATCACTTCTTGTTCACTATAATAAATTGCAGCATATATTGTAATATTCCCAAATTTTCACATGATATTTGGAATATTAGAGTTCTTAATAAACCTAATTAATTAAGTAAATAAAAGGGTGGAGGGACCCATAATCCTTGTGATGCATAAATATCCACTTTTTATGTGTGAATGTGGATTAATTAAGCCTAGATCTACATAAAGGAGGTAGTGGAGAAACTACTAATGTGAATGGATTGGAGATCATGTCTCATTAATGAGATAGATCATGTAGGTTGATACAGTCAACTAAGATCTTGGAAGCGATCAAACATAAGATCTTAGATCATGGAGCATTCATGATGAGATGATGGAGGAAGTTGTGCAATTAATGCACACATGATGGAGAGGGTGTACATTGCACCTAGACATGATGGATGAATTGGAGAGACAACACAGTCAAACATGGAGGATCATGTCCATATGCACAATGTAGTTTAGATGAGGGCCAAGGCATGGGAAGGCTCATAAACTATATAAATGAGATGAAGACAAAAATGAAGGCAGGCTAGTGATTATTGATTTTGAGGTCTGTTTAGATCTATAATTGTCATGTGACATTCCATTGCTTTCTTGGGTTGTTTAGCACAAGGTGTTCCTAGTCGGGAATCCCTACTCTTTCTTTGAGTAGCTCTAGAAAGAGGGTTATACTTCATTGCACATCTGGCATTGGTGCCACTTATATTTTCCATCATCTGTAGAACATATACCTTCAGGAATTACGCTACTTTTGAAGATCAGTTGGAAGTGGAGGTTGTCTTCAGTATTTCAGTTGGAGAACCTGTGAAGGTTTATTCCTATCACCTTGGGCTTGAAGATTAGCATTCCCATAGCTTCATTTCATATCTGGCATCAGGAAAAAAGTTATTTACCTCCTAGCAGCATTAATTCCATCCAGAATTACACTTTCCATTATTGCAGATCCAAAGGAGGAAGGAAGTTGCTAGCATTTCAGCTAGTAATCCTGTGAGGGATCATCCCCTCACCTTGCCATCAGTATTTCCATCAGCCTAGAGTCTATTGCATTATATTTTAGCAGGCATAGAGCCTCTCTCTCCGTTACAACGTAGTTTTTATGAGCAGTTTTGTAGCAGCAACTACAATAATCATTGGAGGATTGAGAAGCTAGATCTAGAGCTTCTAGCTTATAGATCTAGAGAAGGGATCAGCCCTTCAAGCTTAGATCTGATCTTGTGACATATTTCAGCCATATATTTTTCATATCTAGCTTCATATCTGTAATCCCAGCAGATAAAGGATCAAACCCTAGGAGGGTGATTTTCCAAAGCTATAGATCTGGAAAATTCTTTTTGGGTTATCTTGGGTTCCCATCACATTGGCCAAATTTTGAATCTTGGAATCATCATAGCTCTTGAGCTCCCTAGATCTGCATTTCCTTTTGCAAAAGTTCATGCATATCAGTAGCAGAAGGGACAACGCAGTATTTCTTCTTGTAATATCACCAATTACGCAGTGCTAGTTTCAGCACCATTGTAGGGTGATTCTAGGCCATCTCTTGGGCTAGATCTACTCGTATTTTGAACATTATGTAACTGATTCATCTCCATATAATAAAATGGCTTAGCTTCTCTATAAATTCTGATGTTGTCTTGAGATTTATTTTTTACTTAGTTGTAGTTCTTATATTGTGTTTAAGTATTACTGCATTCTCCCTTTTAGGATATTACAGTGGTATCAGAGCATGATATTTGGCTCAGCTTGTGGACACTTCATCTTTTGCATCAAAATAAGAAGCAGATAGATGAGATCTATCATAAAGGAGGATAGTTTTTCCATTCATCTCTTTAGATCGAAACAAGATCTCTCCAAGGAGGTTTTATCAAATGAAGGGATAAAGGTAAAGGAAGGATCCAAGAAGAATATTTCAAGAGGAAGTTCCAAGCACTTCCTATCAGCAAAAAAGAAGACCGGATAATCATAGATCTCCTCATAGATAGACTATGCCCACTTTCTTTGAAGAAGGTGAGAGGTATATAAATGAAGAAAGAAGAGAACCTGAGACTCATGAGACTCTCAGTTTGTATCTTGAAGAGTACAAGGAACAGTCTAGAGCCTTCAAAGAGAGTCTAACTCTCCAAGAATTCTTTGAACTCAAAGAAGAAAGAAGATCCTGCTTGGAGGAAAGAGTTAGATACATTTTTCATGCTACATCCTGTGCCTGAAAAAGAGGCTGTCCAAATTGCAGCACTTCATCTCTTAGGTGAAGCCAATGATTGGTGGTTTAGTCACATGGAGCATGCAAAGGTGACTAAATATTTAGATTTCTTTCACAAGTTGTGGAAGAAGTTTGATGTGAAGAAGGAAAATATATGCCAGAAAGAGACACTTCCTAAGGAAACAAGGGAGGATGTCATTCTTGTCACTCCGGAAAAGATGTCACTACATTCACTACTAGCTATAGAAGTACTTACATCCAGAGAAGAGACACTTGCAACTTTGCAAGATAGTCATGAGCTCTTGACACATAGAGTCCCATGCATGATTCAAGAGATGCATGAGGAAGAGGAGGAATATTCCAGCGCTGGTACATAGGTAGAAGAGTAGCCATCTCTCTTACCAGTATTTGGAGACACCATTTTCCTGGTTGGAGGAACTCTTGTGTTTTGTCAAGAGGTTCCCACACATTAGTTGATCCAAGGTATGCATACACATCCATCAGCTATTGTTTAAGTATATCTTATTGAAACTTATGGGGTCATGCCATCAGGGCTTATTCACCTTGGACTTGAATATCAGCATTCACAGAGCTTCATTTCAGATATGGAATCAGGCCAAAAGTTATTAACCTCCTAGCAGTAGTAATTCCATCCAGAATTACGCTGTCCATTATTGCAGATCCAAAGGAGGAAGGAATTTTCTAGCATTTCAGCTAGTAATCATGTGAGGGATCATCCCCTCACCTTGCCATCAGTATTTCCATCAGCTTGGAGTCTATTGCAATGTATTTTAGCAAGCATAGAGCCTCTCTCTCCTTTATAGCACAATTTTTATGAGCATTTGTGTAGCAGCAGCTACAATCATCATTGGAGGATTGAGAAGCTAGATCTAGAGCTTCTAGCTTGCATATATGGAGAAGGGATCAACCCTTCAAGCTTAGATATGATATTGTGACATATTGGAGCCATATATTTTTCATATCTCTCTTCATATCTGTAATCCCAGTAGATAAAGGATCAAACCCTGGGAGGGTGATTTCCCAAAGTTGTAGATCTGGAAAATCCTTTCTGGGTTATCTTGGGTTCCCATCACATTGGCCAGATCTTGAATCCATGCATCATCAGAGCTCTTGAGCTCCCTATATCTGCATTTCCTTTTGCAATATTTCATGCATATCAATAACAGAAGGGACAACACAGTATTTCTTACTGTAAGCTCACTAGTTATGCAGTGCAAGTTGCAGCACCATTGTAGGGTGATTCTAGGCCATCTCTTGGGCTAGATCTACCCATATTTTGAACATTGTGTAACTGATTCATCTCCATATAATTAAATGGCTCATCTTATCTATTTATTCTGATGTTTTCTTGAGATTTATTTTTTACTTAGTTGCGGTTCTTATATTATGTTTAAGTATTACTACATTCTCCCTTTTGGGATATTCCATATATCTTGCATTTTCACTAATGAAAGCCCAAAGTCACATGTAGGTCTTGAAACCTACATAGTAATAAATAATAATTTTAATCCCAGTATGTTTTAAATTGTAATTTTCATCAAGTCACACGTAATTCTTGAAACCCACATAGTAATTGATACTGATTTGGGTCCTACTCTATTGTAATTTACCTTAATTGATTCTTACCTGCAGTAACCAAACATGTGATTTTCTCCCACTAATACCTCAATTATCAAAAGAAATGCAAAGTGTTTTTGGAGGATAAATTTAGTTTTAAGTTATGATGAATCTGTTCTTCAAGAAATCACTGGATATTTTACAAATTTCAACTTACTGTATTTCAATTTTTTATGTCTCCTAGCTCTAAGTCTCCTTTTTCTTTCTAGTCCTCTCTTTGTTCAGAGTCCAATTATTTTTTACTGACCTTGTTATTCCCAGTATTAAATAGTTCCTACCCACCATGTCTCCATTAGAGACATTTCTAAACTCAAAGAGTAAAAAATGAAGATGTTAACATTTAAAGTAACCGAGTGTCTAATTTCACCTAGAAATTAAGACTAGTACATTCAGTGAATTTTGAATTCAATTCCCAGCTTGATTTGCTTCTTTTGTTGCCCAGTGCAGCCCATCTCATTTTATTTTGAATGGATCACATCAGATTGATAGGAAGCTTGAGAGGCAGGCTTAAAAGTAGGGAAATGGAATGCATCAGTCAATATTCATTTTCTAGTCAGCATTAGACAGAATCAACCAAAAGCTAAACCTGCACATAAGTTTTGTTTTGTATTTGATGTGTTAAATTAGATCTTCTTATCACAACATATGGATTGTTGTGCATGGTATGAGAATATATGACCTCTCATTTGATAAGGTTTATGGTTCTTACATTTTTATCCCTATATATATAATTGAAGTTTGAAATGCATATATTTTCATTCTCCTATCCTTTCTCTCCATAAAAAATATATATTTGTTTTAGCATTTTAAAACATTTTCCATGTATTCCAGAAAATAGTTGAATACTAAGCTTGATAAAAGTTCACATATTAATAAGGTTTATTATAAAATTCATCAACCATTCTTGCATTTTATGTCCAATATGCATTTGGATGTGTATACATGCACCTCCTTCCCTAACAAACACTTTCTCTAAGTATTTAATCCTATATTCCAAATCTACTTAAATGCAAGGAAATATTTGATCAAAATAAAGTTTATCATCAACATAAAATTATTTAAAATAAATAGATGAATTTCTTAAATTATTGATCATGCAAATGGATAAAAGATAGAGATGAATATTTTCCTTCAACTTGTCCACATCAGTTCTTGAGCTAACGCATGAACTGAAAATATCATCAAAAAGTAACAAATTTATGAGACATAAAAGGAGTTAACAATCTTCCCATCCCTTATGCTTCTACTATCACTTTTCGCAATCATTATGCAACAATTAAGAAGAAAAGGGGAGGAGAACACACCCTTTCCTCAATCCTTTCTCTAGTTTGATTAACTCATTGGTCTAACTTATCACAAAATCAAGATGCATATTATTCATAAAAACAAGATGCATGCTAAAACCTTTATAAAGTTTCCAAAGAAAAAAACCATATAATATCACAATGTACAAAATGTACAAAAATTTAAGATCCATGATATTTGAGAAAGATGCCATTTAATATTACAATATTTTTATCATACATTTTTATAAACAAACTTTGTCCCTATTGACAAAAAAACCTAACTTGCAATGCCATCAGTTACCTCTACAAGGAGTCTTAGCTTGTAATCTATTGAGATTTTCCTCGTATCTCTCTCTCTTTTTCTTTTCTCCCGTGGGGTATTCTTAGTTGCTGGAGCTTATGGCATTGATTCTACTAACAAATCCTCCTTATCTCTAGCAAGCTCATCTTCAATGACAATAGGCTCCTTAAGCTTGGGATTCAATTTAGATTTAAACCCTAGCCTTAGTTTTTTTGTGGCTCTGGTTATTTTTCTCCTTGCATACTCTATTTTAGGGTTAAGTTCTATAGGATCTTCACCCTTCTTTTTCCATTCCTGAATAGTCTCATCTTACTCAGTCTCCTGGACCTCTAACTGCTTTTTCCCCTGTTAGGTTTTTCTTTTGTTTGTCCAGTAGCTTGTTTTTTTCCCCTATTATGTTTTTATTTTGTTTATCCAGTAGCTTGTTTTTTTCCCCTATTAGGTTTTTCTTTTGTTTCTCCAGTAGCTTGTTTTTTTCCCCTGTTAGATTTTTCTCTTGTTTGTCCAGTAGCTTGTTGACTACTCTTCGCCTCTTTAGCAACAATTTTCTTCTTCTTATGCCTTCTAGGAAAGGGGTGTCCTAGTGTCCTCCTCGGCTGTTGTGCCTTCTTGTTCAATTCATGGGTGTATAGCATCTTGATAAAACCATGGTGGTATACATAATGTGGGTACCAAACCATCCTTTTTCTTGCAGAGGCCACCATCTTAAGCAAGCTTTGATGAAGGTAAAAAGGAAAGTTCATCCTTTTAAAACTAGCCAAAAGCACAAGAAATCACATATGATATAAGAAAAATTTGGAATAACGACCATCAAAAGTCAAATAATGTTGAATATTCCTCATATGATCAACCCATTTTGGCTTTAAAATTCTTATGTGCACCCCAACACTCCAACAAGGGTTTTGGTTGTCATCATTCAAAAAATAATTTAGATTTACCCCTTGCACCATTTGTCTCTTAAACCATCTTTCCCCCTCAGATGGTGTTTTATTTACCTCAGAAATTCTTTCTACTATTACATCAAATAACATCCCCTAAACCATAGCGCTATTGCTATCAAAAGAATTAATGAAATCACTGGTTAGCTTAATATCATACCCTCATAAGAGCTGGAAAAAAGGCTCCCAACCAGCTTCCCTATACAATTCAAAAGTGTCAGGCACATACAGCTGACAAAGAATTGATCCATTTGGCTCATAACGGTTGAGGTGGCCAATTTTTCCCATCTCTCCAGCTAGAAGGTTCCAATAATTTACAAATTCAACTTTTCCCCTTGCGTGCTCTACTGAAATGGAAATGGTTACCAACACCTAGAAAATGGTTCCCACCCCCTCAGATTTATCAAAGACTTGTTTTTCATTCAATTCATTGCCACTACAAGAAGTAAGAGTTGCAAATACACCATCTGTAGGAACCCTAATTATTTTCTCAAGTGGCATAGGTGGAAGTAGGTCAAACACTTTCTTATAATGCCAATGGTTGCCACCGACTTAGATTATCAAACACTTTCTTCTCATGCCAATGGTTGCCATCAACTTGGTTTATCAAACACTTTCTTCTCATGAAATTCGGTGGCACTGCATATATTTAGAGTTGAAAATACACCATTTGTACACCACCTACTATATCAAAGTACCAGCTACTTTATCCTAGTTGTACACTTGGCTTTCACTGCACATTGTAGGCCCTGCTCTATCCCCTGAAATATACCAGTTGTACACTACTCTGTCACTGCATACAAATACTGGCTTAAGTGTAATATTCCTAACTAGCCCAAGCTAGTAGGAATATTCAATGTCATTTTATTTTTATGTTTTATGAATAAAATGTAAAGGAGGACAAATAAAAAACTCCTAAACATGTGAATAAATCAATGCCCAATGTGAACAGAGATTAAATCAGGGCTTGCTCAATAAAATCCACTTGTATGTGAAACAGGTTCAAGATGTTTGAATGGGTCAATAGGGCCAAATCATAATGCAGACCAGGTACAATGAACCTCCTAGATGATCAACGTAGTCCCATGAGGAGGTCCTCCATGTGAAAAGGGCTAAATGAATGAAGGTGGTTTAGGGTTTTGTAAACCCTAATCTTACATAAAGAAGGAGAAGACTTAAGGAGGGGTTGTTGAGGAAATTTCATTTCAGAAGTTACTGAAGCAACTCCATTTCTTTGCG
The DNA here is from genome assembly GCA_034641835.2 of Pinus albicaulis. Lineage (NCBI taxonomy): Eukaryota > Viridiplantae > Streptophyta > Pinopsida > Pinales > Pinaceae > Pinus > Pinus albicaulis. The sequence goes on along the minus strand of CM076582.1, from coordinate 421,277,148 downwards.
CTGTTTAGCCAGAGAAAGAGATGATTTCCTGTTTAGGAATCCTACCTCCTTCCTTGAGTAGCCGTTGGAGGAGATTATGCTGCAGTGGTCCACTATCTGGAATTTTGGGCAAGCTCCATCTCTCTTGACATTGTGATTCTTGTTTAGGGGTTTTACTATTCAGAGATTTGTAGCAAGTGGAATCAGATCTACTTAGATCTGAAGAGTTCTATTGCATCTTTTCAGTGGAGGAGTCATCTAAATCACTGGAAGGAGTGTAATAGCTAATTAGAGCTCCAGATCCATATATTGGAATCAGGCCAAAGTGTATCTTACCATCATCTATGAAATCCCTTGAGGAAACTGCATCCTTTTTTCAGGAGAAGTTGCAGTGGGGGTTTGGGTTCAAATTGTAGGAGAGATCTCCGGTGAAAAGGGATCCTTCCCCTTCACTATGGTGATCCATATATTGGCCAACCAATCTATGTTTATTTCGGATCTGATCTACTGTGTAACATGTTCTTCAAAAATTTCTGAAGTTTACGGCAGATCCATGGTGTAGATCTCAGATCTATTCAGCGTTCTTCACTTTCAGCTGAGATCCCCAAGGGGAATGTACTTAAAAGATGTTTTTACATTTAGATCTCATTATGATCTGATGTTTTGTACTCTGATATATTATAGATCTGTAATATAATGTAATACTACTGCATATTCCTGTAGATTTCGTTTTCTGGTTCATCCTGCAGTTTCTTATGCTATAATGCTGGGTTTTTTAGGCATTTCTTCATGTATAGATCTGTATTTTCTCATGTAAAACCATTGAATCATATTCTAAGCTTTATGTACTGATATCCATGCATAAAATCACTAAACCCTTTAGAAAATCACGCTGCTGAAGCTTCAGTCCAATCTGCATACTTGAGGTCATGGGGAATCAGGGTTTTTCTTGACTAGTCAAGAAGGAGGAACTGTTTAACATAGAAAAACACATTTTTTTTGATAAAATTTTTCATGGAGGTTAAATATAACCCTAGTTAACATATCCCTGAGTCTTTTCCCTTATTCCTACGCATATTTCCTATTACATCTATTTTAGTGCATAAATCCTCATTTTCCCCCACTATTGGATGAAGGGATTGCACATTTTTCTTGCTGATGTAGTTACAGATCTGTATTTATGTCTGTTACATTGGTTTCAAAGATTATTCTTCAATTTAGGACCGTTATACAGTTTTTAGGTTGCTGCAGTCCCTTATTTTGGCAGTTTTCAAGGCAACTAGGTGTGGGAGATCTGTTTAACCCACCTAGAGTGATTTGTTTGAAGCCTCCTCTTGGATTTCAGTCTTATATACTATGATATAAGGAATAAAATGGCTGGTATGAGCTTCTATAGCATACATTCCTAAAAAATGCATTTTCCAGGCATGTATTGCTGAGAAATCCCTCTTGGGGATATTACCCTTCGACAAAGTTCTATAGACAGAGTCTATACAGGGCCAGCTAGCCTCTGGATATCACCCTCTTTTTAGAGGTGACATATCCAGTAAATTCCCCTATATTCAATCTCTGGAATAGATCCAGTTGTTGATTGGTAATGTTTTCGAAAAAGGATTCTCATTTGCCGGATTCATGGGCAGTTCCTGATTTGGAACATTACAGTGGTATCAGAGCATGATATCCGGCTTAGCCTGTGAGATCATATTTTCAAAGCTAGTGAGAAGGGAAGAACAGAGAACAGAAGCTTGAGAAGATGAGATTTTTTTCATCATTTTTCAGATCCATGAATAAACTCCCCAAGGAGGATGAGCAAGTAGAAGAGGAAGTACCCTGCACTTCCTATTCTAATCAAGAAGACAGAAGAAGAGGCAGGAGGAAGAAGGAATATAGGCTCACAAAGCTTCTTCATAAATTTATTCAGAGCATTCATGAAGATCTTGGGCAAGCAAGAAGGGAGATGTCCGAAGAATCTCCAAAAGGGTTTGAATCTCAATCAAACTCTAGATCTTCACACAGTGGGTGTGAGCATGCATCCACACACTGTGATATACAGCACAGTCATAAGCTCAGATCTGCCACGAGACACATAGAAAAAGAAGAAGAAGTGACTAAGAGGGAAATTCTTAGTGGTTTCTTGAAATAAGATGAGTCTCAAGGCCTGAAACTCAGAAACTAGTTCTGTTTTTCAGAGCATTGCAAGGCCAAGGTGAGTCATTCCATTGGGAGGTTGCCTAATTTTGTTGCAGAGATAAAGGGTAACAATGCTGTTGGATCTAGATCTGATCTAGCACCTCAAGCAAAGGAGAAGGGAGCTATTGCTCCAACTAGAGGGATTCTTGTGGCATGGCAAGGAAATCCCCAGGATCTCATATATGGAGATCAAGACACATTTCATGATCCACCTGTGCCATTATTGAGAGGGTGTGAAACCTTGGAGACACAAGGGGGGGATAGGAAGGAGAGCCAATCTAATTTCTATCCATTGCAGAAGGTTGATGCACCTAAGAGGGTGATTGGACTGCGCAGTGGAAGCATGAAGGGTTTTCTCCATTCATGTGTTCAGTCACCACTTTATGATGTCTCATTTACTAGAGACATTGCACCAAGGAGGCCACTTGATCAGCAAGAGAAGGTGAATGATTCACATGTTGAGGCATTGCCCGTTGATTTCAGAGGAGTGGAGACCTTGGAGGGTCTTGATGCAACACTGAGAGTCTTGGGTAGGCTCAAGGGCGAGAGAAGCAATCTCTCAACATCATCCACACCCACTCTCATTTCAGTTTCTGTGTTGTGGCAGGAAAAGCAGGGGAAGGATAGCCACCTTCCCACATCTACATTTGGCATGGGAGCTATGCATGCACATGACTCTTGGGAAGAGTTACTACAGTCTTCTCTCTTCCCTTTGAGAATGGAAGGAGGCTCATCTATGAGCTGCTCCCATTGCATGATCAAAACTTGTGGTAAGGGGGTTGATTATTTTGATTTATCTCATGTATACATGCATCCCTTAACCACATATGTGCAGGATGTTGCTCCAAGGAGGAGAATTCTTACTTTGAGGTTGCATGGTCTACTTGAGGCCATGAGCAATGTTGATAACCACTCCCTTGGTGGACTTGGGGGAGATTTGTATTTTGGAGGACATGCTCACCATGCATCATACATCACTCATTTTCTCCAAATACATGAGGAGAATGTAGCAGCAAACTAGTGGTTGAGAAACCACATCTTTTGTCATTCTATATTGCAGTTTATGCTCAAACTGCATTGGTTGCATATGAGGGATCATTGCCCCACTCACTTAATACATATGGCAGCCATCATGACTTTCATTATGGATCTTTATGCTGTTATTGATCACATTATTGTCAGGAGCATGATTGGGAGAGAGGCACATGGGTTGAATGTGTTTTTTGGGGGAGAAGATTCCCATATTTTTTGCAGGACATGCTCTAATGGGAGCATGGGAGATGATGTGGCCACCATAGTTCAGCATTTTTTATTTCTTGAGGTGAGCCATGTGATTGATAGGGTGCCATATGATGATGATGACCTCCTGTCCATCACATATGAGGAGCATTGGGCCAGCTTGATTCACAATGTAGGAGGGAAGATCCTTGGAGATCTAAATCTCATCTTGCCACTTGAGGGCCACCTTGTTGCAGCCCAAGATCAGCCTTCACTCTACACTTTCCATAAGTGGAGAGGTGAACAGCGAGGGGTAGGCTATGGTGCCTACCACTTGCAGATTTTCAGCCCACCTTCTTTGCTGGAGCTTGAGGTGGAAGAGGATGTCCAGAAGTTGCCTTACTTGAAGGTAACTAGATTCTTATGGATGATAGCATGGGTGTGGGAGACACTCATTGGGAGAAATTTTTCCCATGCTCTTCATCACTCCTACCTTAATGAGGCCATTGAGAAACAAGGAGATCACCACTTGCACCTTCCATTTTCTCATGATTTACACTTGCTATCTTACACTTGGAGGAAATCACTGGAGGACAGATTCATTGCTTATCATTTTCAGCCATGGTGGGGTCCATTGATGAGGCCACAAGAAGAGGGAAGGAGAAGTTTGGTTCTACCTTGCAGTTGCTTAACGACAAGCAACATTTTGAAGGGGGACGACTGTAATATTCCTAACTAGCCCAAGCTAGTAGGAATATTCAATGTCATTTTATTTTTATGTTTTATGAATAAAAATGTAGAGGAAAAATAAAAAATTCCTAAACATGTGAATAAATCAATGCCCAATGTGAACAGAGATTAAATCAAGGCTTGCTCAATAAAATCCACTTGTATGTGAAACAGGTTCAAGCTATTTGAATGGGTCAACAGGGCCAAATCATAATGCAGACTAGGTACAATGAACCTCCTAGATGATCAGCGCAGTCCCATGAGGAGGTCCTCCATGTGAAAAGGGCTAAATGAATGAAGGTGGTTTAGGGTTTTGAAAACCCTAATCTTACATAAAGAAGGAGAAGACTCAAGGAGGGGTTGTTGAGGAAATTTCATTTCAGAAGTCACTGAAGCAACTCCATTTATTTGCGTTGTTTAGCCAGAGAAAGAGAGGATTTCCTGTTTAGGAATCCTCCCTTCTTCCTTGAGCAGCCCTTGGAGGAGATTGTGCTGTAGTGGTCCACTATTTGGCATTTTGGCCAAGCTCCATCTCTCTTGACAATGTGATTCCTGTTTAGGGGTTTTATTGTTCAGATATTTTCAGCAAGTGGAATTAGATCTACTTAGATCTAAAGAGTTCTATTGCATCTTTTTAGTGGAGGAGTCATCTAAATCACTGGAAGGAGTGTAATAGCTGATTAGAGCTCCAGATCCATATCTTGGCATCAGGCCAAAGTGTATCTTACCATCATCTACACAGTCCCTTGAGGAAACTACGTCCTTTTTTCAGGAGAAGTTGCAGTGGGGGGTTGGCTTCAGATTGGAGGAGAGATCTCCAGTGAAAAGGGATCCTTCCCCTTCACTATGGTGATCCATAGATTGGCAAACCAATCTATGTTTATTTCGGATCTGATCTGTTGTGTAACATGTTCTTCAAAAAATTTTGAAGTTTACTGTAGATCCGTGGTGTAGATCTCAGATCTATTCAGCGTTCTTCACTTTCAGCTGAGATCCCCAAGGGGAATGTACTTAAAAGCTATTTTTGCATATATATCTCATTATGATCTGATTTTTTGTACTCTGATATGTTATAGATCTGTAATATAATTTAATATTGCTGCATATTCCTATATATTTCGTTTTCTGGTTCATCCTGCAGTTTCTTATGCTATAATGTTGGGTTTTTGAGGCATTTCTTCATGTATAGATCTGTATTTTCTCATGTAAAACCATTGAATCATATTATAAGCTTTCTGTAATGATATCCATGCATAAAATCACTAAACCCTTCAGAAAATCACGCTGCTGAAGCTTCAGTCCAATCTGCATACTTGAGGTCATGGGGAATCAAGGTTTTTCTTGACTAGTGGGGAAGGAGGAACTGTTTAAAATAGAAAAACGATTTTTTTTTTGCTGAAATTTTGCATGTAAGTTCCATATAACCCTAGTTAACATGTCCCTAAGTCGTTTCCCTTATTATTACGCAGATATCCTATTACATCCATTTTAGTGCATAAATCCTCATTTTTCCCCACTATTGGATGAAGGGATTGAAAATTTTTCTTTCTGCTGTGGTTCCAGATCTGTATTTATGTCTGTTACATTGGTTTCAAAGCTTATTCTTCAAGGTAGGACCGTTATACAATTTTCAGGTTGCCGCAGTCCCTTATTTTGGCAGTTTTCAAGGCAACTAGGTGTGGGAGATCTGTTTAACCCACCTAGAGTGATTTTTTTGAAGCCTTGATGCAGGGCTAGCCTGCAATAACCAGGATCTCTATTACTCATGCATATAAAAACATGCACCTGAAACAATTTCCCAATTCAACTACAATACACGGCAATTTTCATCCACTGGCAATCTCAAATAATACAGGGAAGCTTATCTTTCAATTCCTGGCAAATTCAACAATTTAAATTCCCTTTTCAACCCAATAAAATCTCAATTTCTACTTTGATGTAAAATTGTATCAAACACTACTCAATCCAATAAATCCATTCACATATGGCTGGATTTTAATTCAAATAAAAGAATGTACTTATGTTTTTCAACCAGAAAATTCACACCACTGCCCAATCAATTTCATGCATTCTGATATGAAATCTTATACTGCTACCATCATTTCAAATAACATTGAAACTCACATTACATATTCAACAACCAGCACACTATTCAACGCATTCTACCCATCGCTTCACATATGGGTTTTAATACTGGATTTTCAAATAAAAATTCCATAAACAAATGTGCCCATGTCTTAAAACTGAATCTGGAAATTACAAAACTCCATTCCATTGCGTTCAACTTCGTTCACACATTTCTTCAAACAGTTTTCTGCTATGGCAATTACAAACTCAGATTTAAGCCACAACATACCTCTCAAGCATTCAACAACGTTCTTTTTAAACATCGCAGACTCATACATTCTACGTGTTCATTTAATTTAGAAAATGATACTGCCCATACCTGCATTTAGATTCCAGCGCTGACTCAGATCATTTCCAGAGCGAACTTGGATCTTCGATTGCTACTTCCAAACTGGATCTTAGATATTAAACTTCCGCTTCAAACTGGCATTTGATTCCTCTGAATCTGAATTACACGGACCTTTAAGTTGATTCAACCCAAGATTTTTTAACGCTCTTCTCTCATATGGGTATTCTTGCTCTGCTGAAATCAACTTCAATTGTATTCACTCGTCTACAGCATATTTAATCGAACATAATTCCTCCAATTGATGCCACTAGAGGAATCGATTCCAGCAAATATAATTCAGTACATCCACAAAACTCATAAATTGCTTACTGCGTCCCTTAGACACCAGTAATTCATGTAAAACCTAGATTTAATATTGACTTCTTCAAATCGGATTTCAATAGCCTTTTGTGTAATGATTTCATAACATATATATTTCCAGAATTAAAACAAGAGTTGCGCCTCTTTCCATTATTTCAATTCACAGTTGTCGGATTGTAATTCGTTTGCCAGACCAAGAATAAATTGACTGCGTTTTTTTCTATATTAACACACAGATCATTCATTAATAAAATAGTAGATCAAATGCGTTTACCAATGGATATAATCTAAGAGAAATTAAGAGGGTGAGAACGCCCTCTAATCCAGCAAACTCAAATTTGCACAATATTCATACCCATTCAGCACAACGACATCGATTCTTCAAATCTGCATTTACCATAACCAGAACAATGCATTCATCTATCTATTGGACATACATCTTTTAAAAGTTTAACCCTTTTTGGTTTCTTATGAAACTCATGACTTCATAATCACTGGGCACTCCCTTCCTTTCGTTGTTGTCAATCAACTACAGATCCATTCATTTGATATAAATAAGCTCATGCACAGTTAACAATTGTTAATTTCAATCCTTTCACTATATACAAACCTTGGAGACTAATCCCCAGTTTCAAACACATTCACACACTCAAATTTAACACACTCATATGACTCAAAAGTTACAATCCTCATATATATATAAAAAAAACAAACAATTACAAGAACTTTCGATTCATGCCCAGATATTCAATTCATTAGGCCTTTTATAATTGCCGAAGGCTTACAGCCTTGGCTGTTCAAGCCTGCCCTCAATCACCCTCTCACTCTCTCCAACTATCCCAATGTCTACCTCTCCATTTTCCTTTGAGGCCTTCTAATTTATACAAATTAAAAATTCACTAAATTGAGTTCTATCCCTTTAAAATCTCAACAAATCCCTAAATCTCTCAACATCCCTAAAAGATAGATTTTTATTCCTAAAAATTTGAAACTAATTCCAACTTAGGCTCCATCATTAATTCTAAACTATCTTGAAACTAATTTCTCTCATGTTTCCAGGAATTTGGAAACATTTACAAATTCTCACAAATAATTAATTAAAATATAATTAATCACTCAAAATAATATTAATATTTGCATGAAATTTAATATTTCTTCAAAACATGAAACCCCCTAGCTTAAATAAAACACAAGGTGTTTTTCGGAGCTAATGCTCCTGCATCAGACTCCCCATGTAAGAAAATTCATGACCACCTGGTCATAAGTCTGGATAATTATTTCCTCCTGGATCCCAAATTTTATTTTGTAATCTTTCCTTGCTTGTCAATTTCTTTACTGCTGTTGTTATCTGCTGTTGTCCTCCAGGTTTCCATATTTTGTGCTGTAATGCTCCACTTGCTGTGCTATCGCAATCTTTCGCTGTCTTTTTTTTGTTGTCACTCCTTTTCTTTCTTATTGTCGTCTTTCTCTGGGATGTTTTTATCATTAACCTCCTTATCAACTCAATTTCTCTGTCTAGTATGTCCTTTGTTTGCTGATTGTTTCCATCTCTTGATTGCTGAACTCTCATTCTTGCTTGTTCTTCACTTGTTTTAATTGCTTCCTTTTCACCCTTACTGCTGTTTTGCACCTTTTCTGCTGCTGCTACTATAAATGTTGCCATAAATGTTTCTGCCTCCCAAACTTCCTGTCCCTCTGCAACATTCCTTTGCTCATCACCTGCAATTTCATCTGCAACTTCTTTCTCTGTTTCAAATGTTTCCAGCAAACATTTCAGCATTTCATCAACATGCTGCAAATTAACTCCAGCATAACCTCCATCTTCTCCTTTGACAATCTTCAGTAATTGTCCATTATCATCTTGATTGATTCTGGCAATCAAATCAAGTTCTTCCAACACTGTAGCTTCATCCTCTAACACTGTAGCAGCTCCAAAATTTTGTCCACCAGTCTTCTCTTGGCTATACAGACAAGCCAACTCTTTCTTGTCACCCACAGTAACAAGCCTCTGCTTATGAGACATGACTGTCTCACCTTCTACTTGCAACAATTCTTCTTTTCTCGAGACAGTTCTAAGTAATGAACTGTCTTCTATATCACCTGTAAACACAATCAAATTGTCAACATCAAAATCACAAGACCCAACGGTCTCACTTGTTGATTTAGTCATCCGCAGCTCCAAGTCTTCTTCAGGACTCAGAAAATCTTTACTGACTTTCTCTTCTGATTTCTCTGGCAACACTCCAGTATGCTGCTCTGAGTTCCTTCCCAACTCCTCTGTCAGCACATCAGTATGCTGATTTACATTCACCATGAGACTGTCAGCTAGTCTCGCTTTCTTACCATCCTCTGCTCCAGAACTGTCATTCATGAAAAATTTCCGGCCTTGCTTCCTCAACAAATCATCCTGCACATAAGTCCTCTGTCTCTCCAATTCTCTTCTCTGGAGATCTAGTTTCCTATACAATTCAACAATTTCATTAGGAGTAGAACTCGGAAACTTCACACAATTTTCCATACCTTCACCAGCTCTTGACCGATCATCAGCTGGTCCTTCTCTCTCTGCACTAACATTCTGATTAGACTCCTTCGTCTTCATTCCCTCCTGAGATCTTTCTATCTCAGCATCGATCTGAACAGCCTTCAGATTCAATTCTCTCTGAATCGATGGGTAGAATGCGTTGAATAGTGTGCTGGTTGTTGAATATGTAATGTGAGTTTCAATGCTATTTGAAATGATGGTAGAAGTATAAGATTTCATATCAGAATGCATGAAATTGATTGGGCAGTGGTGTGAATTTGCCGGTTGAAAAACATAAGTACATTCTTTTATTTGAATTAAAATCCAGCCATATGTGAATGGATTTATTGGATTGAGTAGTGTTTGATACACTTTTACATCAAAGTAGAAATTGAGATTTTATTGGGTTGAAAAGGGAATTTAAATTGTTGAATTTGCCAGGAATTGAAAGATAAGCTTCCGTATATTATTTGAGATTGCCAGCGGGTGAAAATTGCCGTGTATTGTAGTTGAATTGGGCAATTGTTTGAGGCGCATTTTTTTATATGCATGAGTAATAGAGATCTTGGTTATTGCAGGCTAGCCCTGCATCATTTTTGGTATCAGAGCTTGGCTCTGTTGAAATGAAAGATGTTTTTTCTGAATGAATGCAAGAAGGTTTTGTTGAAGAACTGAAATGTATTTTTGAATATATGATGAATGATTGAAAGGAAAATCAGATTTCTAAATCTGATATGCAAACTACACAAGTGAACAGGATTGCAGGGAGGAAAAAATCATGCAAGATCTTAAGAGGTGAGATGATTTTTCTGATTTGAAATTTGTAAATGCAGTTTATGGTTGCAGAGAAGATGATGGAAGTGAACCTGGCATTCAGCTAAAGACTGGATAGGGAGGACAATTGCAGTGTCCTAAAAAGGAAGTGAGTTGAAGAGATAGCCTAGAGAGAGAGCAGAGGAGAGTGCTCAAGAGGTTCCAAAGGCAATGAACCAAGTACTTACCAAAAGACTGAGTGAGGAGAGCTTGGTGAGGTAAGTGGCGGCAGCAAGAGATATTGTTGTTGCAGAGGCCAGTGCAACTCATGATGAGTGATGAACTCATGGATAAGATGATCATGGAGGATCAGAGAAGAGGTTCAGAGGAATGCCACAGAGATGAGATGACTGCAGAAGTTCGAGGAAGAGAGATTGCAGTAATGAAGGTACAATTGCAGGTACTAGAAGAATGGATGCAAGAGAAGGAAGATCAGAATAGAGGATGGATCTTTCCACTGAAGGGAAAGAGAGTGATTTGGAAACCATTGTAGATGAATTTGAGGCAAAGTGTGATTGCCTTATTGAAGAAAGGACTTAGAGTTCTTGAGCCAGAATTGGAATTTGAAGATTCCACATGCAGATTTGTTTAGAAGGAAGTATTAAAGAGAAAGCAAGCTCTATCCTTCATTCTATCTTAGGGAAAGGGTCTAAGGGGTCACTTCCCTTATATTTTTTGATATATCCCTTATAAGTGGATTCCTAAATCATCGGGTCTCCTCCCATCAGTGAGATTTTGTAAAGAGCAGGGAGCCTTAGCTGTTGTGACGGTGGGATAAGTCTCCATCGTTGCCCTTAAACTAGCAGTTACCTTCTTAAGAACCCCTTTTAGGTCCCCAACTGGTTTGAGTTGTAACATTTTTGGCACCATTGCCGATGATGAGACGCATGTCTCATCATCCATACGACAATATTGATATATCATTCTTGGCGACTCCATTGGAAGAACGAAGCCCTAGTTCTTCATTGATCTCTAAGGCCAATGCTTGTAGGGTGAAGAAAAAATTTGTCAAGGAAATTTAATTCACCCTAGAGAATCCCATGTCATCAATGACCCAACAACGTTTTGGCCACATATATTCCCTCCATAGATATGACAGGGATCCCAAGATATCCGTCATCGAAATCCATGAAGAATATGTAATATTCCCAAATGGGAAACGCAGAAATATAGCACAAAATGCTGGAACAATAGTGTAAAACATCATATTAAAGCAAGAGGCCAATATGGAGACCTTCTATTCATTATAACAACAAAAAATATGCATAAGAAATGGGCCATAAGATGTACAGTAATAAATAACAAGCCTCCAATGGACAAATACCTCAAAAGAGGTGCTGCTACTATATATAAAGAGCTAAAAGGCCGCTACAACATTTTTTAAAGGCACTACTACAACAAATGGTTATACAATAGATCAAAGGCTGATGTGTGCCTCAAAAGATAGATCCAATATATATCTGAGCACTATACAACCTCCTTTGAAGAACCCCTTAAGGGTTTTCAACAAAACACTGTGTACAAGATGGGGATCTAAGCCCGATGGCTGAAGATCCACTGCAAAATACATATCTGGAAAGTGTGGCTGATCTGATATAATAAATAATGCAGCCTCCTCCAATAGATCTCCTAAATGAAATGAATATCCCTTTCACTAGCAAATCTTCTCTCCAAATGGTGTGCCAAACGACCCTGCAACTCCTCCTACAGAAATAACACAGATCTAGAAATAAAATGTGTTGTAGGGGAAAATAAATAGTTGGTCTGATGCCAAGATTTGAAAATATGCACAAGGGCCTTCCTTAATATCCTCTCCATGGAAAGGAAGCCTTCTCCACTAAAAATAAGTAGTGAGGTGACCCAAAGATGGTCTCCACTGCTGCAACCTGCAAAACAACTCAACTCTCAATAGGATTTGCATTGTAAATGAAATATGAAGCTTGGACTTAAGCCTGATAATGGAAAATGTAGTACAAGACTCCTCCAAGAGCTTCTCAATGGAAGAGGTGGGATTCTCGATCAGGAACACCTAGTGCTAAACAACACTCAATCTCAAGTAAACAGCTAGAGAAAGATATATGTCTAAACAGACCATATATTCAGAAAATTCATATACCAATACATAATGAATAATGGTTGCCATCCTCTTCCTTAAATAAGATATGAGATTGAAAAACCGAAGCCCCATCCAATAATAGCACTAATTCCATGCAAATCATCTCCATCTAAAACTACGCTATCTTTCATTGATGGCCACTCCTCCATGACAACGCTGTTGATTTGGTCAAAGTTGACCCACTCAAGGTGTTCCAACCCCTTTTCACACCTAAGAGTGCTCAATGAAGCTGCCAATATCTATCCTTTTCACATTGGCATTTATTTATTCATTATTAAGGAGAATTATGGATCTCCATTGTCGTCTTACTCATTAAACAGAAAGCAAAAGAAAATTTTAATATTCCAACTAGCTCATGGCTAATTTGGAATATTACAGTCCTCCCTTTCCAAATGTTGCTTGTCCTCAAGCAACTGACAAGGTGAGTGTTGAAACTCTTCTCCTCCATCATTGGTGACACCAACATGTGATAATATTCCCTCATAAGCTAAGTGTCTACCAATCCATCCCTCCATGAATTTCTCCTCCAAAGTTCTTATGAGATGCAAATAATTCATCCCACAAGGCAACAATAGTTCAAATGAAACAAACATGGTTTTCCCAATGTTCTCCCTGAAACATGTATCATAATTAACATGGATAATATCCCTCCCATAAAGCACATACATTCCTCCCATCCTCGCTCCAAACATTCCCATAAAAATAATAAGTACATCATCAATGTATGGGATCAAAACTAAGTACATGCAAATAGAAATTTGTACAAATGGAGGTGGGTCATGGTCCCACATGTGGAACTAGCACAGTATATCTCCTAACTACATTAGATAATGATATGGTAGGTGGTTTCCCCACCACTTACTTGCTGCCCAAGTCTTCTCACAATGGCTGAAAATGTGAGATATGTTTGGTGCTTTTGGAGTGCACCCACTATGATACAAAATCTCCCTATGTCCTCCAAGGGAGTGGCCATGTTCATAAATGTTTATGGCCCAAAGTTGGCCATGAAGTTTATATAGAATAATGCTCCTCCTTAGAACCATGGCCTACATATACATGGTAAAGGAATGCAAATAATCATCAAATGAAACATTAAGTGCATAATCATGTTCCTTACCAAAATTTCTGTTCATACAAATGGAGTGGTCCATAGATAGATCCCCTCTCATTACAAAAGAGGAAAGAGGTGGCTATGATAACTCCTTCTTTGAGTTATGTCTCTCTTCCAAATCCACATGGTCCATGCATCTCTGAAAATGTTGATATAGTTCCTCTTAAAATCCTTCCCAAGTGTATCTCTCCATGATGGTGTTGTAGGCTCTCATGGAATAAGTATGGTTGAAAAGGAATTCTTCATGAGATTTTTGTAGCAACTTCTCCTTGAGTTTGGAGGCTCTAGATAAGAATATCCTACCATGATAGTAGATGAATTCTTCTTGGACTGGATATCCCTCTTCATGAAGTTGGTGATCAAGTATCATGCATGTGAAAAGATCCTTGGAATAATCCACCAACAGTTGGGATTTCCAATATGGATCAATCTTCCATAGTGACAATGTTGATGATCTATCACAAAGAACATATGTCATATGGCTGCTCTTCTCCTTGACATCTCCCATGCCAAAGGTGTATGTTGGAAGGTTGCTACTATCCCCTCCTTGTTTCTCTTCTTGCATATGCTCATGCTCAAATAAAGGTTGAAGCTTTTGGAAGTTAGTCTCCCATGGGAGGCTATCATCTATCCAAAAAATCCTGAGTTTAGCCAAATCATGCATGTGTGGCCACCATATTCTATCATGTATGGAAGGTTCCTCTTCAAATGAGAATATATTTTGAGTCTCCATAGCCAATGAATGGTGTCATCCTCTAATCCTGCAACATTTTCTCTCAGCGCAGTATGATATGTGAGAGTGGGTAATGATGATAGTGGTATAATGTCTCCCTCCTCCTTGAGCCTACCCAAGACTCTCAGCGATGTATCATGGTCTTCTAATGCTCCCATTCCTCCCGGATCTATGAATGGTGCATTATGATGTGAGACATCTCTCACCAAATCTGGATCAGGTGGTCTCCCAGTTGGTTTACCACAATATAGTGATGTCTCATGGACCATTCTCATCTTCATAATAAATGGGATCATCATGTCCCTGCTTCCACTGCGAAAATTCAACTCAGTTTCATGTGGGGAAGTTTTATGATAGTTGGGTACCACTCTTAATGATGCAAGAGTTCCTCTAATTGGAGCCATTGCTCCATCTTCACCCCCTGGTGGTGGTGGATCACCTCCTGCTATTCCAGTGTTGTGATCCCTCTCTTGTTTTTCTTCCTCTCCCTCCTCATCATCTGAGAAGACCTCTATGTAGTGTGCCTTTCCTGCTGCAAATCTATGTCCAGGTGCCCAAGATTCTTGGCATGTGAAGCAAAGATTCCTCGTTCTCAAATATTTTGGACATCATCATCAAGATGTTTTTTATTTTGGCTCTCCTTTGAAAGAGGAGCCTTCTCATCTTTTCCCTTTGATGGAAAACAGGGCTTGTGCTGAAAAGTTTCCTTTTCTTTTGGAAAGGCATCTTGAAGATCTCTATCCCTTTCAATGGAATCTTGAAGGGTAGTGGACTTGGTAGACTTAACCAACCCATGAAGAGGTTCATCTAACTCATCAATGAACATATAGACCCTTCTTGCTGCTGATAAATCAGGAACCATAACAGAAAGTCTCAAAAATTCAGAAATCTAAGTTTCTAGATTACCTGATTGTTTTAGCTTTGCAAGCCCCATGAATGGTGCTTCAAGATCTCTTTTATCAAACCTCTCCACCAACCTCCTTGTGAACTCTAAATAGACAGTCACATTGGCATGACCCAATGTATACAATCCATGGAACCACCAATCATGTGCTTCACCCTCAAGGTGCAGCGCTGCTATCTTAATGGCCTCCATTTATGGGACTTTGTTCAACTAGAAGTATATGTAAAGCTTGTATACCCATGATTTGGTAGTACATTTGGATGACCCAAAAAAGTTGGGTAAGAAAAATCTACCCATAGTGCTGTGTAGATCATGATTTTGAATGAATCCACCACTTCTATTATGATGCTTGGGTCTCCTATTTTCCTTGATTTAATAAAATTCTTGAAAACTTAAGTGGTCCTTGAATCTCTGAGTTCGAGACTCATACTCCATGAAATAGTCTTCAAGGGATTCTTGTTCTTGAAACCCTTCATTTTCCACTGCCAAGAATGTAGGCATTGTAGAGCACTGGGAAACTTGTTGCTGTTGCACTGGTTGATCACTCCAGTGATGAGAAATGTCGGAGCCTTCACCATGTTGAAATCATTTAGGAGATTCCTTGTATCTATCCATCCTCATCTCCTTGATTTCTCTAGCAATGTCTTGCATATATTTGAGAATAATCTTAGGAAACTCTTTCTCTTCATCTTCTCCTCCAGATAAAGGGGTTTTACCCTTGTCTTTTTTTTCATTTGTATAATCAAACTTCTGGTGTCTTATTGTTTGATACCTCTTCTCTCTATCAATAAGAGGATATCCTTCTTCAAATGACATATTTTATTTTCAAGATACACAGGTTGTGCCAAGATTATGCTCTGATACCACTGTAATATTCCCAAATGGGAAAAGCAGGAACATAGTGAAAAATGCTGGAACAATAGTGTAAAACATCATATTAAAGCAAGATGCCAATATGGAGACCTTATATTAATTATAACAGTAGCAAAATATGCATAAGAAATGGGCCATAAGATGTACAATAAGAAAGAACAAGCCTCCAATGGAAAAAATCCCTCAAAAGAGGTGTTGCTACTATATATAAAGAGCTAAAAGGCTGCTACAACGTTGTTTTAAAGTCATTTCTATAGAAAATGTTTACACAATAAATCTAAGGCTGATGTGTGCCTCAAAAGATAGATCCAATACAGATCTGAGCACTATACAACCTCCTTTGAAGAACCCCTTAAAGGTTTTTAGCAAAACACCATGTACAAGATGGGGATCTAAGCCCTAGGGCTGAAGATCCACTGCAATATACAGATCTAGAAAGTGTGGCTGATCTAATATAAGAAAAAATTCAGCCTCCTCCAATAGATCTCCTAGATGAAAGGAAGATCCCCTTCACTAGAAAACCTTCTCTCCAAATGGTGTGCCAAACCACCCTGCAACTCCTCCTACAGAAATAACACAGATCTGGAAATAAAATGTGTTGTAGGGGAAAATAAATAGTTGGCCTGATGCCAAGATCTGAAAATATGCACAAGGGCCTTCCTTACTGTCCTCCCCATGGAAAGGAAGCCTTCTCCACTAAAAATAAGTAGTGAGGTGACCCAAAGATGGTCTCCACTGCTGCAACTTGCAAAAAAACTCAACCCTCAACAGGATCTGCATTGTAAATGAAAGATGAAGCTTGGCCTTAAGCATGATAGTGGAAAATGTAGTACAAGAATCCTCCAGGAGCTTCTCGACGGAAGAGGTGGGATTCCCGATCAGGAACACCCAGTCCTAAACAACACTCAATCTTAGCTAAATATCTAGAGAAAGATATATGTCTAAACATACCATATATTCAGAAAATTCATATACCAATACATAATGAATAATGTCTGCCATCCTCTTACTTAAATAAGATATGATCTTTCAAACCCTAATTACCATCCAATAATAGCACTACTTCCATGCAAAGCATCTCCATCTAAAATTGCATTGTCTTTCATTGATGGCCACTCCTCCATGACAGCGATGTTGATTTGCTCAAAGTTGATCCAATCAAGGTGTTCCGGCCCCTTTTCACACCTAAGGGTGCTTTATTAAGCTATAGAGACCTATCCTTTTCACATTGGCATTGATTTTTTCATTATTAAGGAGGATTATGGATCTCAATTTTCATCTTATTCATTAAATAGAAAGAAAAGAAAAATTTAATATTCCAACTAGCTCATGGCTAATTGGGAATATTACATAATATGCTAATGTTCAATGGGGATCCACATTCTATAGCCAATCACATCGTAAGTTTAATGAGGTATCTTTCAAAGAAAAATATAACTCAACCACGTGATAAAATTTAATTTTTTGTCCTATCCATTTTCCCCAATAGCGATTGGATTGAGTCATGTAAACCTAAAATCATTCCTTCTCTTGTGATCTTGACTATGCACTTCTTGTTGCATGAAGGGTCAGGTTTCCAATCTCATGAAGACATATGAAAATTTTTGGATTTGGACCTTCAAGAGGAGCAAGTGATTGAATATGGTTTTGTGTTTGAGGAAGAATGTCTTGATCCTTCTCCAAATCATCAGGATCAAGTGATTGATGTGTACCTTGAGGATAGTGCCGAAAAAGAGACTCATGAATTGGAAAGAATATCCTATAAGGATAATGATAACAAAGATATGGATCTTGAGAGCCCCCTAGTGTTACAAGAATGGATGATGGAATATGAGAAGTCTTGGAGGCAGTTAATGACTACATATAACTCCCAAGATATTTTCTCCTACTATTGTGAGCAATCAAAAAGGCTCCGTAACATGAAGTGTGAATATAAAAGGAGTCCTACCGATGACCTTCTTCTTGAAGTATGTTATGAAAAGTATTTAGTAAATACCTTGGATATCATTCTTTGAGAATGGATGAAGGAAGAAAAGTCCTCCACATTGAAAGAAGAGAATGAATGACACCCTAACCAACACCAAATATATAGTGAAGAATGGGGTCATTCTGAAGAGGATCATGATAGTCAAATAAATGAAGAATCTACAAGCGACTTTTGGGTTGTTGATTTGGAAATTGGGTATGAATATAAAAATGAAGACCCCATGGTCTCTCAAATCCATAATAATGAGCATAGGAAAGAAGAAGATAATTTTTCCCTTTTGAACAATAGTATTGGCCCTTATAAAGTCCTTCCTAGTAATTGGAAGGGTCTCTTATTTATGTTCCAAGATGATTCAATCAAAGAAGAGCCTTCCAAAATTGTGGATGATTCCGATGGCTCTAATGTAAAAGAAACTAAGAAAGAAGTTTATTTTATCTGTGCCACTGATAGAATGTTTTTCTTCATTTTGAGAATTCCTCCCTTTTTTATGTCCCTGTCCTGGAAATGGATGTTTGTGACGAGGATTGTCCCCTTAGTTTTGGTGAGGAGCTAGTTTCCCTTACAAAAAAACAAGAATCATGGTTTTTCCCCAAATACAATGATGAGTCCACTTCTTGTTTTCCAAATGACCAAAATAATGTCATCCTGAATATGTCTGAGTCATTTACTCCTTACCCTAAGGATGATAGGCCCGAGATAGTTCTTCATCAAAAATTAATATACTTGGTCGTTGACATTTCCATCTCTTGGTTTGAGGATCAAATTAAATCCTCTCGACTGGTGTCTATTCCTTCCTCCAGTTTTCCTTTCTATGGCATATGGGTCTCTTATTTTCCCACCTCTTGATCTTGCAACCCCTCATATCATCATTCCCATTTGTATTGTTAGGTTCATTGCAAAAATAATCATGGAAGAATGCGTTATTTTATTGATCAATTGACATGTTGGTTTCATTGGGTATATGATTATACCTAGTACTTGACATTGAATGCTATGCATGTTAGAGTAGGATGCATTACATGATTGATTTTCTTCATTAGAACTAATCTCATATGATATTTCTCACGATAGATTAGCTGCATTTAGATTAAAAATTGCATATTTTTATTACTTGTTGATTTTATGGCCTGGCATTAAGCATGGGTGATCATAAGACACCTTGAAAAGTATGTTACCCCGTGGTTTTGGTCGTTGATATGTGTAGATAACAAGTTGTGAATTTTGGAAAACTAGGTCCAAATTCCATGTTGTGATGCTCAGATGAAGATGCCAATATTTTTATTGGATTCCTCTTTCGGAGAGGTGCAAGATCGATCTAAAGATCATCTTTATCCGATGAGAAGAACATTTATTTTTAATTAATTCCACTTATGTGCAAGGTCGGCCATAATTGATATGTAGGCTTGAAGCCCCAACAGATGTGTCACACACCCTCATAGATGGATATATATTGGTCAACGTTGGAGGATATTTTAATCATCACTCATCACACATTCTCTCTCTGTATCTGATTGGTTCGATCATCACTTGGAGTCTCTTCTTCTCCACACGTGAGAAAATTGCAGCAAGGATATTTCTGTTTTGACCAGGGGTTTCAGTGAAAATTTGACCAGAGTTTACTTTGGTCAATGCTTAGTCAAACTGACCCTAATCTCTCCCAAAATTTTGATTTCTGAAGTCTGCATTTTTTGGCACAAAAATTGAGGTTGGACGTTGACTTTGACCGAGCTGCATTGAATTTTTGTTGTTGTTGTTTTGTGTTGACTATTGCTGGGACAACATTGACTTTCGTTGACTTTGGGTTGACCGGTATAGATTTGTTTGAGAGGGTTGTGTGACATATTCTAGTTCGTTGGCCATGTAGAGACTTTTCTGGTTGGAGCATCTTGTTGACTGTCGTAACACACCACAACACATATGTTTTTTTGAGCAAGTTAAGTGTAATTTTGGCTTGTCTTCTGTCGATCTAATGGTATGTTCTATCAGCATTTTACTTTCTTGTTTATGTGATTGTTGTTTGATATTGGAATAAAAATAAAGTTTCATCAAGCATAGAACATCTAACAAAATTTACATGGTATTAGAGTTGAGGTGAAGACAAAGCACAAGTTTTTAGAAATCACTGAAGAAGAGAATGGGTACCTTAAACTATAATGGCTTCAAATACGATGAAAAATTGATTGGGAAGGAAGACTTCCATGCCTGGAAGATGAATTTCGATCTAATGTTGGAAGAATAAGATGTCATGGACTAGGTGCAGGGTAAAATTCAAGAGCCTCCATCATCTACACATGTTGCCACCAAGACAAAGTATAAGAAGGGGGAAATCAAAGCAAAGATGATGATCAGGGATTCAATTCATAAAAATATAGTTTCCTACATCTCTGAGCTAGGCACATCCAAGGAGATGTATGACAAGTTGGTCAACATGTTTAAGGCCAACAATGAAAATCAAGTCCTTTTCTTTAAGAACCAACAGAAGAATATTAAGAAAGGCAGGCATGAATCCGTTCAATCATATTTTCTGAACTTGATCGAAATCAGATATAATCTTCTAGTTATTGGGGAGACAATAGCTGATAGAGAAATATTTCTCACTACACTTAGAGGTCTCCCCTCTAAATGGCATGTATTCAATACTACCATTCTCAATAACAATGTGCTACTAGATTTTGACGAGGTATTATCTAGATGTGTACAAGAAGAGACAAGAATGAAGGAATATGAAAATGAAGGTAATTCTGCCTTCACTGCTCATTCTAAGAAGAAGAACTATGGTGGTCCGAGGAACCAAGGAAGAGCAGGGGCCCAAGGAAAGAAAGAAAAATGTTACACATGTCCCAAGACCGACCACTATGCTATAGAATGCCCTTATAAGAAGGATTCTCCTGTGGATGATGACAACAACAACAACCGGAGGAATGGAAATCAAAGGAACAATAGGTTCAAAGGAAAGAGGAAGGCTCCCTCTGGTCGCAATGGAAATGGGTAACATTTCAAAAGGTCTAGAAATTCCAGGTATGAGGAATCTAATGTTGTTGATGGTAAAAGAAATGAATTTATTCTTGTATCTACCCTCTCTGCTGCATCTCCACCTGACACTATGGATGTCTGGTTAATTGATAGTGGTGCCTCAAGGCACCTCACTGGGTTCAAGGAAGCATTTTCTGATATGGTTGACAAGGATACTAATCTAAAAATTATCCTTGGAGATAATGCCAGATATCCCTTGAAAGGGACAGGGACTGTGACCCTCCACTTACCTCAAGGTCAAGTCCTCCGCTTGTAAGACATACTATATGTACCTAATTTGAAGAAGAACCTTGTGTCTATTTCGGCCATGGAAGACAAAGGTTTCAATGTGGCATTCATTTATGGGAAGGTGCACATCTGGAAGAAGAGTTTCAAGGAAGCTATCACAATTGGGTTTAGATTTGATACACTCTACCAGGTTTGAGGAAGTCCACTAAGAGTGATGACGTGTGATATTATCCGACAGACGGAACTATGGCACCAAATTTTTGGACACCTTCATTACAAAGCCCTTCCCGAAGCAAGGAAGGTGGTGACAGGGATGCCCGAATTCAAAAATGATCATGAAGGTGTATGTCAAGGTTGTGCTGAATGAAAGCATACAAGGGGACGTTTCCCCTCAAGTGTCACAAAGACATCTGATGTATTGCAATTGATACATTTTGATCTATCTAGTATGTTTCCCGTGACATCCTTTGGAGGAATTTTCTCATTATATGATGTTCATAGATGAATTCTCTCGCAAAACCTAGATATAATTCTTGAAGAAAAAGGATGAGGCTTTCATGTGGTTTCATACTTTCAAAGCCTTGGTGGAAAATCAAACAGGGAAGAAGATCAAGATATTGAGGACCGATAATGGCACTGAATATGAGATGAACGAGTTCAATAACTTTTTCAGAGAAGCAAGCATAAAGAGGGAGACCATAACTATATATACTCCTGAGCAAAATGGCATTACTGAAAGAAAGAACTGGACCAAAATGGAAGCTTCCCGTGCCATGCTTTGTGACCAAGGTCTTCTGAAGTTTCTGTTGGGAGAAGCTGTGAACGCTGTCGTGTACATACAAAATCGATGCTCACATTCCTCCCTGGACTCCAAAACTCCTGAAGAGGTTTATCTCTGGTAAGAAACCTAACATCTCACATTTTAGATTTTTTGGATGTCCTGTTTATTTTCATGTACCGAAGGAGAAGAGGAGCAATTTGGATGCTTTTGGGAAGAAAGGAATATTTGTGGGCTACATCGAAACTTCGAAAGCTTATATATTCTATGTGCATGGTCAAAGGGAAGTGGAAATATGCCACGATTTTACTTTTGATGAATATGCTTCCTTCAGAAAAATAATCAACATTCTGAGATTTAAGGAAGACCATGAAGTAAGGCCTGGAAATACGAAAGAACCAAAGGATGAGATGATGCCTGATGTTGAAGGACTGGTGTACCCTATTGATCCACCTCCTTCAATGAAGAGAAGACTCTCATGGCTCAGGGACACTCTCAAGGATTCTGAGAGACATATGGCCCCAAGGGGGACTTTTTGTGAAAGCATGAAGCCAAATAGATACCAAGGGTATCTAGTAGCCATGAGTACAATCGTACAATTTGAGCCTAGATATTTTGAAGAAGCCATAAAGCATCAAGTCTGGAAGGATGCTATGCACGAAGAATATGATTCCATTATGAAGAATGATGTCTGGGATGTGCTTCCAAGATCGGAGGACAAAGCAGTTGTCACCTCGAAATGGCTCTATAAGATCGAGCATGGATCTGATGGTAGTGTTGAAAAATTCAAGGCAAGATTCGTTGTCCATGGCTTCTCTCAAAAGGAATGCGTAGAATATGATGATATAATTGCACCTATGGCACAATATACCACCATCTGATCTATCATAGCCCTTGTTGCTACGCAAGGATGGAATCTTAATCAGATGGATGTGAAGACCGCATTTCTGCATGGTGCAATAAAGGGAGAGGTGTATGTAGAGAAACCTCTGGGGTTTGAAGTCCAGGATCGAGACACCCATGTTTTCATGTTGAATAAATCCCTCGATGGGTTGAAGCAAGTCCCCAGGGCTTGGTACGAGAGGATAGATAACTACCTGATGAAGCTGGGCTTCACTCATAATAATGTTGATCCAAACCTTTACTTCAAGGTTGATAGATAAAAGCCTCTCATTCTGGTGTTGTTTGTGGACAACCTCTTCCTGACTGGTGTTAACCCTCTCATTCATCAGTGTAAGAGGGAGCTTGCTTCAGAGTTCAAGATTGTGGACCTAGGACTGATGCATTACTTCCTAGGCTTGAAGGTCTGGTAGAGACTTGGCAAGATTTTCCTTTCTCAAGGAAAATATATTGTGAAGTTGCTGGAAAGTTTTTGAATGGTGGACTGTAAGTCCGTGTTGAAACTGATGGAGCTCAAATTTAAGAAGTTGAGTGGCAGCGTTGCTGGGCCTGTGCTATAAAATCCTACTGAGTATCATCAACTTGTAGGGGCCCTAATGTACTTAGTGAATACCCATCCAGACTTAAGTTTTATAGTGAACAGCTTGAGTCAACATATGGTTGACCCTCATCACATTCACTGGGTTGGTGCCAAGAATCTATTGAGATATCTTTGGGGCATGATAAACCATGGGTTGAGATACACTACCGTGAGCTTGAGACTCCATGGATATACTAATGCCAATTCGGCTGGCAATGTGGTGGATCGCAAGAGCACAAATGGATGTTGCTTCACACTTGGATCTGCTTCGATATCTTGGATGAACAGGAAGAAAAATTTGGTGGCCTTAAGCACCGTAGAGGCCAAATACATTGCAGTGAGTATGGCCTATTATGAAGCAATTTGGTTATGAAAGCTCTTCAGTGATTTTTTTGGGCATGTGCTAGATACCACCGTTATCCTTTGTGATAACCAGAGTGGGATTCATTTGTCAGAGAATCATGTGTTCCACGATCGATCCAAGCATATTGATATCGTGTACCACTTTATTTGGGATATGGTACAGCGAGGCACCGTAAGGCTCGATCATATAGGAACTGATGAATAGGTCACGGATATTCTCACAAAGCCCTTGGGGAAGGTCAAGTTCCTAACCTTCCGTGAGAATCTTTGAATCATGGAATGACCCTATGTTGAGGTTCATGTTGAAAGATGAGCTCTGGGAGCTCCAGGGGGGCCTTGGGGATAGCTCCTCAGAGCTATAATCACACACAGGGCTAGGCTTGTGAAACCTTGTGGTGCTTCTAACCCACCATTATGATATTTGAGTTGGTTCACCTCTCATGATCTGTGCCTCATATGCATCCTACCCATTGAGTCCTAGACTCATGGGAAGTACCTTTCATTTGGCCAATAAGGTGGGAAAAGCTAGAGACCAGTAGAAAAGAATGATGGATGCATCAGATATTGTCATGCTCTCTATGTCTAGGATGGCACGTGTTCAACCACTTGATCTGGGATCAAGTCTAGTGAGGTTTCATTCCTCCAACTGACTTTGGGCTAGTCAAACCAACTTCGGGTTGGTATGTGAGTCCTTTGAGTCCTATAGAGGTTTCAGAATTCTGAGCTCATTTTGTCAGCTGAGAGTGATGTCTTTGTGACTCACCTTTTTGTTCTAAAATAAAGAAGCCAACAAAGCAAGTTATGGCGAGATGACGCACGATGTTTGGATGGCACAGGTGGATGGAGTTCTCCCTTGTTGATAGGGAGTGTTAATTTTGGAAACTAGGTCCAAACTCAATGTTGTAATGCTTAGATGAAGATGCCAATATTTTTATTGGATTCCTCTTTTGGAGAGGTGCAAGATCAATCTAAATATCATCTTGATCCGATGAGCAGAACATTTATTTTGAATTAATTCCACTTATGTGAAAGGTTGGCCAGAATTGATATGTAGGCTTGAACCCCCAACAGGCGTGTCACACACCCTCACAGATGGATATATATTTGGAAACGTTGGAGGATATTTTCATCATCACTCGTCACACATTCTCTCTCTACATCTGATTGGTTCACTCACCACTTGGAGTCTCTTCTTCTCCACACGTGGGAAAATATCAACAAGGATATTTCTATTTTGACCTAGGGTTTCAGTGTAGATTTGACCAGCATTGAATTTGGTAAATTGTTGGTCAAACTGACCCTAATCTCTCCCAAAATTATTATTTCTGAAGGCCACATTTTTTGGCATGGAAATCGAGGTTGGACGATGACTTTGACTGGGCTGCATTGACTTTTTGCTGCTACTATTTTGCATTAACCATTGACTGGGACAGTGTCGAATTTCATTGACTTTGTGTTGACTAGTATAGAACTGTCTGAGAGGGTTGTGTGACATATTCTGGTTGGCTGACCATGTAGAGACTTTGTTGGTTGAAGCATCTTGTTGACTTTCATAACATACTACAACACATATGTTTTTCTAATCAAGTTAAGTGTAATTTTGGCTTGTCTTTTGTCGATCTATTGGTATGTTCTATCAGCATTTTAATTTCTTGTTTATGTGATTGTTGTTTGATATTGGGAATAAAACTAAAGTTGCATCAAGCATAGAATGTCTACAAAAATTTACACAGGTCTACAGTGACCAAGATATTGTTGGAGTTCTCGTGACCTCCCATTCGAGTAGATTTTCCCACCTCTTCGAGAGATCACATCCTAGTTGGAGCCAGATGTTACCCACCACTTCGTGGGTGATGTTCCTAGGAGAATTTTTTTCTCCATGATGGACCTCACCCAACAACCAGTAGCCCTCAAATAACTTGTTCTACCATTTATCCGCCACCTAATCGAGCCATGTGGTCCCTTACCCATCTGTATTGATTGTATGTTTGAAGGTGGGCCTCCTGAACCTAAAGGTATGTCTTGTTATTTGGTTTTTGAGTATTGGGTTTGCTTATCATGGACACTTTTTGGCTTGGATTAATTAGGGGATTCAGTGAAAATAGTGGGCTTAGTTTGTGCTTTTGTCCCCTTGACCACTTTTGGGGTGTTACCCTTGCATTCCAGTCTCGTGGTATCTCCTTTACTGGCCATTTGGTTTTAGGTTGGTACTACTTGGGAAAACCCAAATTTGGTTGTGTGGTCCTTCTCCCTTATCCACATATACTACTCCCCTTCCATTCACTATACCCTTATTCATCGTTTCTCCCACCTAGGTCCACATTGCCTCTTTGGGTCCACATAGGGTTGGTGTCCCCCTTCCCTTGCCCCCACCTTGGTTCAGGCTTGGAATGATGCATAGGAGGTTGAAGCATCTAAAAGAAAAGTAAAAGCATGAATGGCCACATTAAACAAGAAAATGTACCACAAAACGAAAAATATGGTCGGGATAAACATAATTAGCACATGGGCAAAATCCAATACATTGTTGAGATTTTGGGTAGCATCGGATGTAATGTAGCTCCAAAAATTTGTGGAGGGGCTAGAACACATGAGATTTCCAAGACCCAGAAATCGTTTGGAGAAATTCCATCTTCCTTAAAAGTTATTCAGATAATTAAAAAAAAAAAATTAATGGGGACCCTTAGAGTAAATTATGGAAATTGAAAGATTAAAGTAAATTAATTCACACATGTGATGAGAACATTCTAAGTGACATGGATTAAGATTTTTTTAATATTAGTCGTTGATTAGAGATTACATCACTGTCGCTAATTTTTCAATGAGAAAAGTATAAAGGAAGGGCTTGGGGTCAATTGGAGAACACACACAAAATCTAAGAGATCGAATTCTTCTGACGAAGTAGTGCTCGAACAAAGATCAAATCTGAGTGATTCAGAGAAGCATTGAGGGGTAGATCCAGTGATTGGTCGGAGGACCAAGTTTACAACGTAGAGAAATGGTAGTAGAGATGCAGTGGAGGTAGCACATCCATTAGAGGATGTGACGTAGACCCTAGAGAGGGTAACGCAGGTCCACGAAGATCTCACACAGGGGCAATGCAGTGCCTCCAAGGAAAAGTCTGAAATTAAACTAGAGACTGAGGTTTCTGAGCTGGTAGGGCTGAAACCAGACTTTGGGAGAAGCTCATCAGCACAGAGCAAGGGTCACATAGTCGCTCAGCTAGGGCCATGCAGCCTTACACAATGGCAGCGTAGAGACTACGCAAAGCTAGCTAGGGTTTCACCAGTGACTCATCTGGATCAGCCGGGACTTGCGGGAGTGAGGTAAAACTCACATTTTTCTCTATACCTAAGTTTTTCTCTATTGGGTGAGCCAGATTAAGGCACCCTAGATGTACTCAGAATACTGCTGCTTAATAATAATAAACCCTCATATTTTTTTCACCGGTTTTCCCGCGTTGGGTTTTTCCAGGGACATTTGTCCAAAAAATCATGTGTCCTTTGTCATATGTGTGTGATGTTCGGTAAATTATTTGTATTTGTGTAGGCTGCAAGTTGTGTTCACTTCGACGTGTTTCTAAATATTTTCAGTTAAATAACTTGTGCATAATAAAACAAGTAAGAGAAGTAAATCAATATTTAGCAGTAGGATTTATGTGCTAAATTTTTTCACATACATGAGCTCTACCCCATACCCATGGCCATCACCCTGGTTCCATAGGCCCTAGATGAGTCTCTTTATCATTCAGGAACCCATGATTGTCCCAACCCCTAGATGGTAACAAAACTCCCTACATGTAATGTTCTAAAATAGGAAAAACAATGCTAATACAAAAAACCATAAATTTACACCATGGAAAATTCAAAACATTGCAGTAATTATTCAGAATCATATGAAATATGGAAATAGTTGAGCCATTTTATTATGAAATGGGAAAGATTGTAGGAATTTACCGGGTAAGTTTCTTAGATAAAAAACCAAAGGTCACTGCTCACAAACATATCACAAATCAGTACACCAGTATATCATGTGGTTAAAACCCTCGAAGAGAGAAACAATCCACGGCCTGAGCCGATGCGGCCACTTTAGGAAATTTATTAATATAAAAAGAAAGATTAAATATGTTTCTATCATAAACGGTTACCAGACAAATGACCCTCCATGCTCTTTTAATAGAGATCATGGACCAATCGAGTGTTAAGCCACAGATCAAGTTTCATTAATAGCGAGGAGAGAGTGAACCGTCAGATTACTACAAATCATGACCGTCGGATTATAAGTTACAAATGTACATAGTAAAGAAACACACTTTACCTAACTTTATACCAGACTAAGTTATTCTTAACTATTTCCTATGTGTCAGAATATCCTAACATCCCCCCTTAATAATAACTTGGGATATGATTGAAGGATTTACAAAGGTGACACAAAAGGAGAAGGAAGCAGGCATTAGAGCCTATTCCCCCCTTAATGATAACTTTCCTGAACTCTAAGCATGGATCGAAGTTTGGTAAATGTCGCTTTTGTGAGAGCCTTTGTAAAGATATCAGCTACTTGATCATTGGTTGGACAGTACTGTACTTCAAGAACACGATCATGAGTGATATTTCTGATGAAGTGTATGTGGAGCTCAATGTGATTCATATGTTGATGTTGAAATGGATCTTTAAATATATGAATGGCACTTTGATTATCACACCAAAGTGTAGTTGAATGTTGCTGATGAAGACCAAATTTAGACAGGATCTGACGAAGCCACATGGCTTCCTTGTTGGCTTCAACTACACCACGATACTTTGCTTCTGCTGAAGAAAGAGAGATGGCACTTTGTTTATTACAAGACCATGTAATAGGTCCTAAACCAAGAGTGAATACATATCCTGCAGTAGAATTTCGATCATCAAGGTCACCAGCCAAATCAAAATCAGTGAAACCAATCAACAATGGAGATGCTCCTGCACTATAATGAATCTCGAACTGAACTGTACCTCGAATATATCGAAGTTTTCTTTTAGTTTCTTTCCAGTGACTTTCATGAGGTTGGTGCATAAACTGAGCGACAAGACCAACTGCAAAGGAAAGGTCAAGATGGGTATGGGTTAGATATAGAAGTTTACCAACAAGTTTATGGTATAAGGTAGCATCAACTTTAGGGGTAGTACAAGTGACTGAAATCTTGACTCCGGACTGAAAGGGAGAATGGGTTAGCTTACAGTTTTCCATATGAAAGTGGTGTAGAATATCACAGGCATACTTGGACTGAGAGAGGGTAATAACTTCTTTGGATTGCAATACTTAAAGACCAAGGAAATAATGCAAGTGTCCTAAGTCTGTCATTTCAAACTTCTTTTTGAGGCTAGACTTCACATGGTTTATATGGTTGGGATCACTACCACTAAGGATAAGATCATCAACATAAATAACATGGATGGTAAAGGAATTACCCACTTTCTTGGTGTAGATAGCGTTTTCAGAATGACACCTAGAAAAGTCATTATCTAATAGAAATCTATCCATTTTGGCATACCAAGCCCGAGGAGCTTGTTTGAGACCATAGAGAGACTTCCTAAGGCGACAAAAAACGCTAGAGTCGTTTTGGATAAATCCAAGGGGTTGTTCCATGTAGATTTCCTCATGCAAATCTCCATGTAAGAAGGCAGGTTTAACATCCATCTAATGGACTTCCCATTTAAAGGAGGCAGCAAGGGAAAGAACAAGGCAGATAGAATTCATTTTGGCAATAGGGGAGAAGGTTTCAGTATAGTCAATGCCTTCAACTTGTGAAATACTTTATCAACAAGATGAGATTTATGTCTATCCACTTTTCCATCTGGTCCAAACTTTGTTTTGTAAACCCATCTACATCTGACAAGTTTTCTTCCTTTTGGAAGAGGAACAAGATCCAAAGTATCGTTTTCCAATAAGGAACGATATTCTCCATTTATAGCTTCATCCCAATCTGGATGGCCGAAAGCTTCTTCAAAGGTGTCTGGATCAGGATTTTCTGGAACTTGAGCCAATAAGGAAGAGGCTCTTTTGTACTAAGAACGTGTACGTCGTCGATCTGTAGGGTCACCTGTAAGAGAACCTACTACATACTGAGTAGAGCGGACCCATCTTGGAAGCTACGGAGTTGAAGGAACATCTTCAAGAGGTGGAGGAGGATTTCATCCTCGTTTTCATCACCTGAACTAGAAGGAATGTTGTCAAAAGTAGAATATATAGAGAAAGGTGGCACATATGTCGAATCAAGCTCGCAGGCCAAAGGTGGCACACCCACCAAACTAGGCTCACAGGCCGATATATTTTCATCAAATTTTACATCTCTTCTAATGATTATATTTTTGGATTTTGGTTGAAGAATTTTATATCTTTTGACATCTTCAGAATATCCAACAAAAATTAGTTTTTCACTCTTATGTTCTAAGGCTTTATGTTTCGCATCTAGAATATGGGCCCAAGCATCACTTCCAAAAACACAAAAGTGGCTTACATCTGATTTGATTGAGCTCCAAAATTCTTCTGGAGTTATATTCTTTAAAAACTTAGTAGGAGTGTGATTTACTATGTAATTTTCATAGTTAATTGCTTCTGCCCAAAAATTGAGACCAAGTCCTTTAGATTGAAGCATACAATTGGCCATTTCTTTTCAGGTGTGATTCTTCCTTTCAACTACACCATTTTGTTGTGGAGTATATGGAATAGTATGTTGCAATTGAACACCATGCTTAGTGCAAAAGTTGATAAAAAAAAATTTAACATATTCTCCTCCATTGTCTGATCTTAACTTAAGAATTGGATGTCTAGATTGTTTCTCAAAAAAGGCCTTAAAGGCCAAGAACATGTTAAACACTTCACTCTTGAGTTTTAATAAGTATACCCAAGTGCATCTGGAAAATCATCAATGAAAGCTACGAAGTACTTGCAACCAGAGAAAGAAACAACATGGAGTGGACCACATAAATCACTGTGCACAAGCTGCAAAGGGGCTGAAGCATGCCAAGAGGCAACAAACACCATCTCGGAAAGATACCAAACGAAGACCCGTTGCCATTTTTTCCTTACATAGAGTTTGAAGAGAGCGATAGTTTAAGTGACCAAATCACTCATGCCAAATTTTTGTCACTTCATCATTACGAGAAACAAAAACGGAGGGGAGACATGATGACCCAAATTTTTCAAACTTATACAACCTTGTGGAATCATCAAAAATTCCAGTAACTAAAATATGTCTAGGATCTTTGAGGTCCTTGATTACAACATCATGAGGTGAGAATTATACTATTTTCCCTTCACCTGAATGAGTTATCTGATAAACAGTTATAAGGTTGCATGACAAGGTAGGAACACATAGTACATCATTAAATTTACCATTATCTAGAGGAATGGTTCCAGATCCTACAACACTAAGAGATCTATCATCACCAACATAAATTTGTTTGGTATTACAATCATTTAAAGAAGAAGACATAGCTTTATGTTTTTCCATGTGGTAAGAAGCTCTAGAATCAATGAGCCACTCATGAGAATGACAAGAAGAAAATACATTTAATGCATACCCAGATGCTTGACAACCACAAGAAGAAAGTGTCATTCCTGAAGATGAAGTTGAAGAGGTCTCCAAATTGATGTGGTGCTTCTTCATTGTTGCTTCCAAGGCTTCCATCTTCTTAAAATATTTGGACTCTACGTGGCCATCACGATTAAAAAAGTTGCAATATCTATCTGTTTTCTTCCCTTTGTTTCTAGTTGCCTTATCAGTTTGGTGAGTTTCTTTTTTTAGTTTGTGGCTGAAATTGCTTAGGACCCTTGTTTGGTTTAGGAACATACTTTTTATGATACTGCTTCTTGGTATTCTTTTGATATGGTTGTTGTTGGGCTGCTAAGGCTTTCTTAGAAGTGTTTCCAGAAGTGATAAGACCAAGGTGTAATATTATTTCTTGTTCTCTTATCAAAGAATCACAAAAGGCATCAAAAGAGGGGTTCTTGTAGGCAGTTCCTGAAGAAATGATGGCTTCTCTAGTGGAAAGGAAGGTGGAAACAAATATAGAGTATGCAGGGACAAGATTAGCAAGAATGGAATAGATGACGCTACCATATTCCTTTTTTACCTTACAACCTTCTAAAAGAAGTCTAAGGGTCTTGAATTTGGACAAAAAATCTTCAATAGAGGAGAAATTATTGGGGTCCAAAGTAAGCAACTCATTTTCAAGCTAGTGGGCCCTGATTTGATTTTGAATGCCAAAAATAGTATTTAGCTTTTACAGGGTAAGTTCCTTAGATCAAATACCAAAGGTCACCACTCACAAATAGATCACAAATTAGTACACCAGTATATCACGTGGTAAAAATCCTTGAAGAGGGAAACAATCCACGGCTTGAGCCAACACGGCCACTTCAGGAAATTTATTCATATAAAAATAAAGATTACATATGTTTATCTCATAAATGGTTACAATGACCCTCCATTCTCTTCAAATAGATATCATGGACCAATCAAGTGTTAAGCCACATTTCAAGTGTCGTTAATACCGAGGAGAGAGTGAACTATCAGATCACTACAAATCGTGACCGTCAGATTATAAGTTACAAGTGTACATAGTAAAGGAACACACTACCTAACTCTACACTAGACTAATTTATTCTTAACTATTTCCTATGTGTCGTAATATCCTAACAAAGATTACACATATATAGAAAAATTCACCTGGGCTTGCCTTTTTGGCAAGCTGAACAAAGCCTAAATGAAACCACAAACCCAAAAAAAATTCCTAGTGATGCTCTGTGTTGTCCCAGTGAATATGCACTAGATGCTGCAATGGGATGGATGGAAACCCCACTTTCGGTGCTAAAAAAATTCTCCAAAATTACTCCCGGACTCCTCAACCCAATCCGACTAAAACCCATAAATGGTTTGGCCGGATCCTGACTCTCAAAAAATGATCCCCAATAGGCCCTACTATTATAGCATAATTTTTCACCCTCATGTGAATAATGATTGTCTCTTTGGCCCTAGGCACCCTTTCCTTCCAGACTTGAAAAAATTCATAAAAAAGAGTGTTAAAATTCCCATATGTGGTTGTGCCTAGAATTCTCCGCGTATTTATGCGGGTCCGTTCATACTTTTCCGCGTATGCCATTTAAATCATTAAAAAATATATATAAATTCCTTATTTTCGTGGCAGGGTGATGGTTATTCCCGTAATTCAACCACTCCAGCCCGTGGCCCAACTGTGTCCAATTGTTGAAAATACTTTGAGGAAGTATAATAGCCCCTCATGTGTATGGCCTAAGGGAGAGAGAAAATTATAGATATTGTACTCTGTTGGATCCCTATTTCAAGTCTGATGTTCCCGTGCCTCCTGCACTTCCCAAGTATATTCAGGAAACCCTTGTTTCCTTGAAGGTGATCATCATCTTATGTGACATCTCGTGTGTGCACATCTTGGAAGAATCCTAGCGAGGTGAGGGCTGGACGGATCCAGAGGACGGTCTACTCAAAGGCCATGGAAGTATTCAGGTGATCTCTCCACTTTCTATTCTTGTACATGCCATTTATAATAAGAAGTACCATCTTGTTTCCAAATATTCACATGTCTATATATGTGTAAAGATTGTTAGTTAAACATTCAGTATTTCTTATATGATATCATACATGGATTATACTGACATCTAGGAACAATATATGCTATACAACTAGCATTTTTTGTTTGTTCTTTCTTGATTTCTAGGTTACGAAGCATGAGGAGTTGCTGGGGGTTTGAACCCTGTGGGATCTACATCAAACGTAGGACTTTTGGGTAAGTTCCGCAATTGATTAAATATAGTTTTTAGGATAAAATATAGGTTAAGTGAGTCCTTCTTGAATGTTATGCCCCTAATCTGTGAAGGTTTCCGACCCAAAAACCTTTAGGGAGTTATTTCCCGAAACAGAAATGGCGACTCCGCTAGGGATCACATTTTTTTTATTTTCCTTTGGGTTGTTTCATCTGTCTTGAAGGTTTTCAACAGTGTTAATCATTTTTTCCAGTTCAGTAAATCTTTTCCAGTCAGATTGAAGACCTGGTCTCTTGATCAGGCTTGACCTTTTTTTTTTTAATTTTTTTCTTATTTAACTTTTCATACGCGGTTTTTCTTCTGCACAGTCGCGTATATACGCTAGTTTTTGTAAAGGAACCCGCGTATACGCGAGTTGCCTTTACAACAGTCATGTATGCACGCTAGTTGTAAAACTACTAAAGCGTGTATGTTTGGGTCAATTTTAAAATTTTTGGTTTTAAGATTTTCTAGTCTTGTCTGCCTGTGGAGACTTGTTCCTGTGATATCTTTGAAGTGTCTGGACTATGTTTAAAGTGGTTTTATACTTGTTTCTCTCTTGGTTGTTTGAAGACCAGATCATTTGGTGAAAACTTCGTCTATTGTGCTTGCAATTCCGGCTTGAGCACCAAGATCTTTTTCTGAAGGTTCTTGGCTATTCTGAGTATTCGAGACAGAGAGCTTTTGCTCATTTTCTCTTTCCTAACTTTATGAGTTGCCTTGCATCTTGATTTTTCCCCCTTTTTCGTTTGGTTTTCTTGATTTCATTGACTAGGTCTTGTTGCAATTTTCGAAGAGTCTCTTTTGATTCTTTGGAGTCTAAGTTTTCCGCAAGTTTATGCTATTGTACTGAGTTGATTTGTTGAGTTTCTTGTCTTCCTCTTGCTCATACAAGTCCTACTACGAGAGTAGCATAGTTGTCTTAGAGCGTCTTGTTGAATTTTTTCTTGAAATTCGAAGTTGGTTTGGCTCGGTAATTTGATAGTTTCTTGGTTTTTTTTAAGTCTCTTTTCTTCATAAAACTCAAGCCAAAAAAAAACATTTTTTGCTTCCCATTGCTTCTATTTTGGTTTATGTTTTCTTTTCATCTTTTTGAAGCCTTATTGAAATCTTTTTTCTTCAGTTCTTGACTTGATTAGGAAGGGAGTCTTTTTTTGATTTCATTCTGTTATATTAAGTTTGATTTTTGGCATTTTTTGAGCTTCTGATTTGGAATTAGATTGATGGAATGCTAAAAAGTGATTGAACCTTGGTATCATTAGATATTTCTCTTTGCTTTATTAGTTCTTGCATCTTAGAATTTACATGCCATTAGTGATTTGTATTTGGTGCACATAATCGTTTTAGTCTTTTTTTCGTAATTTTTTGTGTGTGAGGTCTGGTTATCTGAAAAGAAAAGTAAAATATATAGTTTCGTAGAACCTGTGTAGAAATCACTCTTCATCGAAAGGCAATCAGTGCATTTGCATATAGTTTGGTTTTTATTGGTTTCTTGTTGCATCATAAAAACATGATTGGTTTCACTTCCATATTCCCTTGACATAAAATAACAACCAATTAAAATAAGCGATATAAATTAAAAACAACTAGCAATTTTTGTTTTAAGTGTCATACATCAACTAGCTAGGTTGTAGGGCCTTGGATTAGGTGAGTGGAGAGTTAACTCTCCAAGGCCGCTCAGATTTTGAAACATAGAAATTTATTAATGAGAAAAATCCAACACCGTTAGGTGGACCAGGAAATCTCTCCTCCATAGATTCAAGCGCGAGGGAAAGTGCAGGTAGAGAAGAGAGATACCCCCTCTCTGATTTGCTGAATCTTGACCTAAGACCTTTCTACCCGGCTGTTGATATGGATTGGTGTCCTTAGTTGCCCATCCTAGGTATCACACAGGTGACTGCGGGGGGGAATACCCGTGGTACCTGAGGTAGACCTTGTATCACTTCCAATAGTACTTCTGGAGGGTGCCCTTGCGAAGCTTGGGTACTTGCACTGGAAAAGGCTGTTGTTAGGAGGTTAGTGTAACTACCTCTGTTACCTTCGCTAGTAGATCTGGGTCGTAATTACTCCAGACTGCTTTCAAGAGGTCCTATTTTTCGCTTTCCTGTATTTTGGTGTCCTGTCCTAATCACTCGAAGTGGTAATACTTGAAGGCAATTTTCTTGGTTGTATCTTAGGGACTTTGTAGTGAGTGCTCTTTGCTCCTAGATTGCTTAGCTTTATACTTTTTTGAGTCTAATCAATCTTTTAAAGTGGCTGACCGATCGATTTTTCGATTGAGATGGCTTCATGGGTTGTTTCTTGTGAGTTTTGAGCCTTCTTCAAGAAGGCGTAGGTGCAATTCAAAAGGCGGTTATCACTCGGTATTATCTGACACAGCGGAGAGAGATCCTCCGTTAGGGCTTGAAGTTTTTGTAGCTGGTCTTGGTGTTGGTGTCAGTACGAAGAGGAGTACTCCACCCACCTCGAGGGTTTTATTTCCAGAAGTAGAAGTAGAGGAAGTACCTCAATCTCTTGAATTGTTTCTGTCTCCTCTTTCTTCTAATTCTCAATTTATAATCGAGTAAATTGGACCTGAGTCTGAGAGACCCGAGAGTCCTTATCCATCACATTCCTACCTTTCGATGGCCACGACTGGGAACAAAACTTCTGTTGTGAGTTCAATAAGTATTCAGACTCCTCCTAAAGTTGAGGGAGGAGGCACTATTGCTATATCTTCGATTGGTTCTAGTAATGTTGTGTTTGGTTCCTGTTATACCCAAGCATAGGCTTCTCAATCTAGTCCCTTTTGTCTTGGAATGTCTGTTAGTGGAATTCCTCCATTTTCCTTTTCTACTCCTACAACTGCATCTGCACCTATCTCCTCTATGGCTAGCGGATCGGCTTCTTTTCAAGGGTTCCCCTTTGGAAGTGGACATATTCCTCACTCTAATCCTTCCTTAGGGTCTTTTCCTTTTACTTCCTAGACTCAGAATTTTAATCCATGGTCTGGAGGTCAAAGTTCTACTACCTTCATGGGGTTGAACCCTATCTTTACGGCAGTAGGGGCAGGGAATTAGTTTCTCACTAGTCACCAAGGGAATGTTCATGTCTCTTCATCTAGTGCTTATCAGGTTTTTTCTCCTTTTTCAAATGCTTGGAACCCTTATCAGGGGGTTTCTTCTTCATTCACTATTTCAGTGGGGGGAACTGGTCCGGTTTACAGTAACTCTATGTTGGGAGGGGGTCCTTCTCTGAATGCTGGGTCACAAGGGTTTTCCTATGGCCCCACTTTTTCTACGAAATCTTTCTGGCAACCTAGTGCCTCATCAAATCCAGGGTATTCTTTTCAAAATGTGGGAAATTTGTCCTATCAAGGATGGAATTCTCAGGCTCCTCCTCATTTACCATTTCCGGCAACGTTAAACTTGCCAGATTTGTCGAAATTGACTAATGATCCAATCCGATATAGTCCGGGGTGGCCTCCGGTCCCCACCAAACTACCTTCAAACATTCCAAAATTTGAAGGAAAGAATGGAGAGGATTCGGTAGATCACATCACCACTTTTCATCTTTGGTGTTCATCAAACTCCCTGATCGATGATTCGATTAGGTTGAGATTATTTTAGCGCACCTTGACGGGAAATGCAGCTAAGTGGTATATTGAGT
Source organism: Pinus albicaulis (assembly GCA_034641835.2). Taxonomy (NCBI): domain Eukaryota; kingdom Viridiplantae; phylum Streptophyta; class Pinopsida; order Pinales; family Pinaceae; genus Pinus; species Pinus albicaulis. The sequence continues at coordinate 421,239,849 of CM076582.1, read as the reverse complement.
TACCTAGGGGCAGTTTTTTCACTTTTGGAGATCTGGCTACCATGTTTTTAAATCATTTTCAGTTGCTTGTTCGTTATGATGTCGGGACTGAACTCTTGGCTAATTTTAAGCAGGACAAGGAAACCCACATTTCTGATCATATTCAGGAATGGCGAAGAAGGAAGCGGCTCATTAAAGCCTAAATTTCGAATGAGTTCCTTCTAGAATGGTTTTTGAAATCATTTTAGCCAGATATTTCGAAGGATGTATCCCTGTCTGGGGTATTTTCCGAGGAATAGGCTATTTTCAGGGCCCAACAATTAGAACTGATTTATTCTCAGTCTGGAGTCCTCAATAAAATTTTGCCTGATGCTCCTCACTCCAAATTGGATTTTTCCAAAACTAAACCTGGTCCTCATGGTGATGGACTTATTAGGTCGATCGATAGCGATGCATCTAACCTGCTTAACCAATTGCAGCAGTTGTCCATACAATCTACTTCTTCAGGTCAAGTTATACCTTCAGTGCCAACCTCTTCCCAATCTTTGTCAATAAATTTTGTCCAAACTTCAAAACCCAAAGGAAATAAAGAATCCGAGGGGAAGGAGAAAAGATGAAATAATAATAGAAAGAAGGGCAAAGATGGGAAGGGCGATGCAAATAAATCCAACAAGCATGTTGGTGAGGGACAAAAGGATAAAAATAAAGTGAAATTTCCATGCAAGTTATGTACTGGAGATCATCTTACTCACCTTTGTCCTAAAATTCAGGATGCACAGCGCTTGTTATCTCAACAGGGGTCTTCTAGTTCCCAGGTTGTGTTAACAAACCCTTTTCCCCAAGGCAAAAATTAGTTGTTGGCGCGAATCAGAATATTGGGTCTTCCTCTGGAGGCACCCAGGAAGGGGAAACCCCATCAAACGTATATATGATGAGTGATCACGCAGATATCACTACAATATCTTCTGATTATGGTATAACTGAGTCTTCAAAAGCCAAGGGTGCTCCTAATAGTACTGAACCACTTCACATTTTGAAGCCAACTGTTGATCCCATAACTCGGATGCCAAAAGCATCTACAAAGCGTACGAAAATTAATCCAAATGCTAAGGCTACTTAGAACTACTCGGTTGTAGAAGATCTGGCCTAGAGTCCTTGTGATATGTCTGCTCTCGAGGTGCTCCAGCCTTGTCCAGCTCAGCGAAGTGCTCTTCTTACTGTTATTGGGGATGTTGATCTGAAAAACTCTCTTATGATTACATTTGATATGACTAATTTTAAAAAGAGACTCCCACATCATATGGCTTTCCATATTAGATCGTTGTATTGTAGATTCACTATATTTCGAACGGTCGTTGATGAGGGTGCTTCCATGTGTGTGATGATGTCTCTCGCATGCTGGAAAGGAATCGGATCTCCTGCAGCTATTCCATCAGCCACTCATCTAACTACGTTTGATGGTCATTCTCATGGGCCGCATGGTATTGTCCCAGCTTTGCCCATCTGTGTTGGGGGAAAAAATGTAAATATCGAGGTTGATATCTTTGATGCAAGCTTGGACTACAACCTTCTGTTGGGGAAAAACTGGATTTATGAGGTGGATGCTATTGCGTCCTCCTTGTTTCGTATTATTTGTTTCCCTCACAAAGGGAGGATTGTCACAGTTGACCAACTGGATTGTTCTCCTGTAGACCAGAATGCATCTACTAACTCAACTATCCCTTTGGTGGATAATGTCAAGTCACCTGTTGAGAATCTCAGGATTGGAATGTATTCTTCTCTGATGGGTACTTTCGATATTCCACCTCCTTCCGTTCATATAAATGAAATTTCATCCTTCAGGGCTCCTATTTGAAGAGATTTCTTCCAAACTCATTATTTTTTGGATCCTTGGACCTTACCTTCCCCTACTTCCACATTAGCGGAAGGTCAAGTGGGTGGAATGGAATTTCCAATGTCTACAACAGAGATTTCTTATAAATCCATTGTTGACTCTGCAGAATCCATTCCCGTTTCTCTTTCACCAGAGGAATTGGATGGCGATGTGGCCCCGGCTTGGACACTTAGTTCTTCTTCCGCCCAGGATTTCCTAGACACCACTCTTCCATCTGAAGAGCCTATCCTGGAAGCTATGACTGGTATCGATAGACCATGGGATGATTTGGATCATCGGTCTTACTTTCTACCAGACTTGAATGAAGTTGAGTCAAGTTTTCCAAGCCCTCAATCTTCTGGTCCTGTTCACCCAGTCCTGAACCCTTTAGCACCACCACGGGTATTTGCTGAAGGGAACATGGTTATGATTTCTCCGACTATCCTGGTGAACATCTCCAGGAATCCCAACATTATCGAGAATGTGTTCATCGGAGCTGAATGTTCCCCTGAAGAGATTCAAATTTACACTGATCTCGTTAAAGAGTTTAGGGATGTGTTCGCTTGGTCTTATGAAGAAATGCCTGGTATAGATCCATCTATTGTCCAGCATGAGATCAATATCTACGAGAATGGTAAGCCTATGAGGCAAAATCTTTGTCCGTTCAACACTAGAAAGGCTGCAGCTATCAAAGCTGAGGTAGAGAAGCTGCTCAAGGTGGGATTCATTTTCCATGTTCCTTTGACTGAATGGGTTTCAAATCCACTCCCAGTGGACAAAAAACAAGGAAAAATTTGCATTTGCATTGATTTCAGGGATCTTAATAACGCATGTCCAAAAGATAATTACCCCACACCATTCATAGATCATATTATTGATGAGTGTGCGAGCAATGCAATTTTCTCCTTCATGGACGGTTTTTCTGGATATAATAAAATTACTATTCGTCCTGAAGATTAGCATAAGACTGCCTTTATTTGTCCCTGGGGTACCTTTTCTTACAAAAAAATTACTTTCGGCCTTAAAAATACTGGAGCCACGTTTCAGTAGGCCATGTCATATGCCTTCCACTACATCAAACATATTATCGAGGTGTACTTGGATGATCTAGCTGCTCGTTCTCATAAGAGAATTGATCATCCTTCTCACCTCCGTCAAGTATTTGAATGGTGTCGTTTTTACAAAATCTGGTTGAATCCAAACAAATGCGTTTTCGCGGTCACATCTGGTCGGTTGTTGGGGTTTATTGTTTCTACGCAAGGGATTTGGGTAGATCCCTTCAAGGTTGAGGCAATACTTCGGTTTCCTCCCCCGTCATCCATTTGTCAACTTCAAAGTCTACAAGGAAAAGCTAATTTTCTATAGATATTTATCATAAATTATGCCGAGATTACAAGAGGATTCATGAGATTATTAAAGAAAGGAGTTCCATTTTTGTGGGATGACTTTGCTCAATGCTCATTCGATGCTTTGAAAAAATCATTGACCTCTACTCCTATCCTGAGTCCACTTGATTATAACAAGTATTTCCTCTTGTATCTCGCAGCAGCGGAAACTACTATCGGTATGGTTCTGGTTCAAGAGGATGATGCTCTTGCTGAGCATGTTATATACTACCTTAGTCGAGGTTTGGTAGGACCTGAACTCCGGTATTCTACGATAGAAAAAATAGCTTTAGAAGCTATCCATGTTGTGCAGTGGCTCAGACATTATATTCTTCTTTGAAAAACTTATGTTTTGGCATCAGTCAATCCTTTTTAGTTTGTTCTCAGCAGGCGAGTGATTGGGGGCAAATACAATCGGTGGATTGTGATTTTGCAGGAATTTGATCTTGAATTTATGTCTGCCAAGTTCAAGAAATCATTAGTTTTCACAGAATTAATTTCTGAGTTGCCCTGTGGAGAGGATATAATTTATGACAAATCATTTTTGGATGAGCATATTTTTCTCATCTCTTCACAGGATCCTTGGTATGGGGATTTCATTTTATATCTTCAGACTGCGAAGTTTCCTTCAACTTTTTCGAAATACGAGCGTCATAAGTTATGTCACCTGGCTAAAAATTACTTGATCATTGGTGATACTTTATACCGTCGGGGGGTCGATTCGATCCTAAGACGTTGCTTAACTCTCGAAGAAACTAAATTTGTGCTGAATGATTGCCACAATGGAGCTTGTGGCAGTCATTTATCCGGGCTTGCTACAACCCAAAATATATTGCATGCTGTATATCTTTTGGCCTTCGATTCTCAAATATTGGGTTGAGTCGGTCAAATGGTGTTATCCGTGTCAAGTGTATACTCGAAAGATGCGCGCTCATCTAGCTCCGCTCTTCCCAGTTGTCACTGTTTGTCCATTCACAAAGTGGGGTATTGATTATAATACTTGTAACCCACCTTCGGCTAAAGATCACAAGTAAATTATTGTAGCAGTAGACTACTTCACGAAGTGAATCGAGGCTATGCCTACTTTTGGGAATGATGGTGAGACAACAGCTCTTTTTCTCTTCAATCAAGTTATTGCTCGCTTCGGTATTCCTAAAGAGATTGTCATTGATCATGGCAGTCATTTTCAGAACAACATGATGACTGAGTTAGCTCCCAAATTGGGTTTCCGGCAAGAGCATTCATATCCTTATTATCCTCAAGCCAATGGGCAAGTGGAAGCCGTGAACAAATCCTTGAAGACCATTCTTCAACGGGCGATTGATAAAGCTAGATCTAACTGGCACATTATGCTATATCCTGCACTTTGGGCCTACCATATGTCCGTTAAGACTGCAACTAGTTTTACTTCGTTTCAACTAGCTTACGGGTTGGAATCAATATTTCCTATTGAGTGTTAAATTCCTTCTCTTAAGTTGGCTGTAGAAATTCTTCCTGACACTTCGAATCTTGAAGAACGCCACCTTCATCTGGAACATCTTGATGAGTAGCATCGAGACATCGCCACGATGAACGAAGCACAGAAGAAGTGGGTCCAAGTTTAGTACGATAAAGCGGTCAAACCTAGGGTTTTCTCCGAAGGCAACCTTGTTCTGGTTTATGCCCAGGAAAAAGATGCCCCGGGGGCAGGTAAATTAAATTCTATGTGGTATGGCCCCTTCATCATTAAAAACGTCCTTTAAAAAGGAGCTTATACCTTGGTTTATTTTGAGGGAAAAGAGTTGGCAGAGTCCAGAAATGGGCTCTATCTAAAAAGATATTATGCATATGCCTTGGCCTGGCATCTTGATTTTTGTATATATTTTTGTTTTTGTTTTTCTACATATCTGAGTTTTTGGTCTATGAGGTGATGGTGATGATTTTTGATCTACTTTGGCAGGTTGTATTGGATATCATGAGTCATTATGGTTTCACTGATGGTGCTAGTAGACACACCCGAAACTTAGCTTCTGTGGCTTGGGTACTTTATTATCCATCTAGTCAACTGTTAGTTTCAAGAGGGGTCTGCATTGGTGCTGTTTCCAATAACGTAGCAGAATACACTACAGTCATTTATCTACTTTCAGAAGCAATATCTTTGGGTGTTGATTCGTTGGTAGTATTCTTGGACTCCCAGTTGGTGGTGTCACAATTGAACAATATATATCAGGTCCAGAATCCTTTCTTGTTTCGATTATTTTTGAGGGTACGTTTATTGCAAAGATCATTTCAGTTTATAACGTTTATTCACATTCCTAGAGCTAACAATCACATGGAAAATTCATTAGCTAATCAAGCAATTTACTGGAATATTATTCATTCAATACTTTAAATCAAATCATCAAAATCATCATACATTTTCACACATTTGTTTCATCGCATCATAAACCGTTGTATATATGTATATAACATCAGAACGTACAGAGAAATATAAAAAAAATTGGACCCATCTGTCCTACAAAGTTAGGGCTTATGCTCGATCATGTTCAGTCTCAAAAATATAATATAGTCATCCAACAAAATCTATGATCCCTATCCAACATTTATGTTCCTATAGAACATGATCGCAGTAGCCACACGGCGAAATAACTGCACCCAGTTTCGCGGTACCCCAACTACCCATCTCTGGATAGCCTCTGGTAAGTCTTCTACTGTAGACATAGGCACTTGGTGAGTCAAACTCTCCAATTTTATCTGAACGACGTGTAGAGTTCTACCAGGGTCTTCAGCATCTGCTTCACCTCTGCGACGTTTGTGCCGTGGGTATCCTTCCCGACGAACTGGTCCCATATCTTTGTCATGGTCATATAATTTTGTAATTCATTTGGAATCCAATCAAAAACATGTTTGTTTTTATTTTTTCACATATATTGAAAAAATCAAAAAATCAATCAAATATTGCAGTCTTACCAATAACACCCTATGTTGCACCAGGTGGAAGGACCAAATCTGGATCACCGCGAAAATCCATCCCAGCATAGGGATAGTCATCCACAGCAATAATTTGTTCTTCCCACCATTGGAAGAACTCATCATCCCATGTCGTTTGGGGAACTTCACTTCCCCCTAGTCTCTTCATCAAATCAGCCCATCGGGCTATTCTTGGGTCTCTAGGGCTGTTGATTTATGAGATCACTTTGGGTCGAAGCCCAGGAATATTCTCAAAGAAGAATGCCATCAAGATGGTTCCATACCTGAAATGCTTAGTTTTATCTTTTCGGATGGAGGTCAGTTGTTTTTTCATGTTGGTCAAAAGAGTTGTACACCAATCAAAGAGATTCACTAAACATTCCACAGCTATACCCATCTGTGTTCTCGATGCCTGGTGCAAGGAAGAAGATCCTCCCACCCTGCCAATGGTAAAGAGGATAATTTTCATATGCAGCGCTGATAAATATTTGATTGCAATTTGAGTCCCTCCTTTTTGAGACCCCTCTACACAATAGATGTGGACATAATCCTCCACTGTAAGCCCTCCCACAGGCTTACCATGTAAATCTATCGGATCTCCTCTTCGGGAGAGTCCAGTAATAAAATAAATGTCTTCCACCTCTATGTGTATAGGTATTTGATCAATCATGAAACAATCCTCCTCTAGTTCCCAATGATTTACTAGCATTTCAAGTAACTGGACATACTTTTCATATTTGGCATTTTGAAGAATTTGAGTAAACCACAATTTCGGGAGCGAATTTTTGTCTCCCATGACCTCTTGATCAATGGCATTGTGCTCACGTTCTCTCCAAGAGATAGTCATCCTACAAAAAATAATTAATTTTATCATTAGGTTCATCTTTTGCAATCACGGTCTGCACATACGTGACTTACCTTTTGGACAGTCATGTATCATACGCGGGTTCGTCCACATGAACCCGCGTATGCGCAAAATGATAAATCAAAACAAATCATTTCAACGGTTAAAGATCAAATTTTTTAATCTATAAATGGATGAAATTAATCACAAATATGAATTTAAGGCTTACCTGACTAATTCGACAAATTTTGACGACTGTTTGCTCTTGATTTGAGGAAAGAGGTTTTTTCTCCAGAGCTCTCTTTTTAGCAAAGTAACAATGAACCAAATGTGAGGTAAAATGTGTATTTATGCCCAGAAATTGAATTTTTTTTGCATAATTTCATTATGCTTCGTTTTCACATCTGTATTAAGCTGCATAACCCAGTTGCTTGGAAGTGTTGGGATGGGTATATTTTCAAGTGCATTTTGTTGACTTTGAGATTTTTTTTCTGGTTTTCGAAACCATGACCGCTGAACTGTCATGGCAGGTATATGATCTTCACTGGAATATAGTTTAGGTAATCCACTTTCTGTTGCATTCTGCATTCTAGCCTCCATTCTGATCACTTTCCATAGGGTTGATCCCATCATGTCATGAGTATTCAACCCATTTCACTCGTCGATTATTTAATCATGACTTGGTGGTAGAGCCTTCCTTTACATGGGCTTCCTAGTTAGTTCCTCGCTAGCACTTGTTGCCCATGCTGCAATTTATGTAGGCTCGGGAGTCCTCTTTAGTCTCGCCATGACTTATATGTTGAAGCTTCATTCTTCTTCTTCTTCATTATCATTTTTCTGGCTATTACCCTAGAGGATCCCTGGTGTTCTTTAGTTGCATTACTGCATTGCATATTGACTACTTGTTTATCTTGGCCTTTAGCTGGCTTCATTTGGACTCGATGTTTAAGCCATATTTTGACCTTGACTCTCTGTGCAAAGTTAACCATTTCAAAGCACTCAGCTATCGCAACTTGACACCCTTGTTACCCATGGATGGAACACTCCTTTGAGTATCTCTTACCAGTTTCTGCCACCTTGCATTGACCATAGGATTGTTCCTATCCCAAGAACTAGTGCATCTGTTTCTTGATACTCATTCTATCCATTGTACCATAGTATTATTTTATTCTTTTTCAAGCTTATTATATGAAAAATACAAAAAAATCAAATATGTTTAAAAATAGCGGGAACGAGATGTTACTTCATATTTTGAAGGTAGTTACAGTATTAGTTTTTCGCCCTTGAACAAAGCACATTCCACTATGTCTTTTCCTCATTTGAGATGGTTTTAGTTTTGACCTAGGAGATGCCATAGCCTTGTTTCATGAGTTAGTTCTCCCCCGATTGGTTATCTCTTCCAATCATATGGAGAGTTTGTTTTTGCCTCATGCATAACAAACTTATACATTGTCATTATTTGTTGCCATGGTCATCATGAGTCATGCTTTTTTTCAAGGGAAGTTAAACCTGAGTCGGCCATTATGCGATGTCTCTTGACTTATTATTCAGGCCTCCTCGGTTTTTTTAGTATCTTGCACTATCACATCAGATGTTTGGTTCTATGCTCGTGCTGGTTTGAGGAGGTCTCCATTGACTTCTTGCCGGCGGGTTTATCTCTTATCGACTACGACATATTGCTCTGAGAGTAAACCTAGAGCCGCATCCTGGCCCTATTTACATTATTGATAGGTGACCTTGTGCTCAACATTTGATCATCATTATGGGTCTTTGACTGAGTGGTTTTCCTTGTGTTCGACGTCAGCATACATTATCACAATTGGGATTCGTACAATACCTTGATTTCCATTTGACCCTATCGGTGGATATCTCGCCTCTTTGTCAGCTTTCATTATTGGTTGGTTGAGAGGGTTTCTTCCATGTGCTAGCTTCATATTGTGAATGTCAGAAACGTACTTCGGGTTGATTCCTTCACTCTACTTCGTCTAATTCCTTCCAAATCTTGGCTTGCGGGTTACACTCACGCTAGACTGATGTGGGATGCCTCAATGCCTTCCTTCCAGCAGATCTTTTCCCATCGAATCCGACGCATTGCTCTGGGAATAAGGTCTAGAGTATTTTTCTCAGTACCTTAGGGTTTGCAGTCATTAGTGGCAGACTTTTCATTGTTGACAGTGAGGATTCATTATTGCCTCCTGATTGATAGATTCTTACAAGTGTTCGACTTCAACTCATTCATTCAAACTTGTTAGATTGTACTAGGGCGCCTTGAAACTCATTATCATTATCAATGGGTTGTCTTGCGTTTGTTAATGGTTTACATTATTGACCGGTAATAAAACGATTTCTCACATGGTTGACTTTAGCTCATTCATTCCCATTGTGTAGAATTGTGCCATAGTGATCGGTGAAGACCTCGGGTTTGCATCAGCATGCTTTGGTTCACTGTTGACATTTCATCCAGCTTCTGCCAGTGACACCGTCCACTCTTATATGTTGTATTTTTAGTACAACAATATCTTATATGTTGGCCCCCAAGTTGTGTGATTGTACCATGTTTTCCACCTCTTATGATTTGGTACCTGGAGATTCAGTTCCTTGAGTGATCAGATATCTACTACAACATCATTGATCAGTATTCTATATGTGATACTTGCACTTGATTTTCAACTTGTACTTCTGGGCAGTGCTCAGATGATTCACTATGTACTTTCTAGTTCAGTTATACTTGTATACATTTTGGATCTACAGACATGCTTTTCTTTCACTGAGCATGGGGATGCCCGCCTCAGATATGAGTTGACTCTCTGACTTCTTTCATTGGTTTTTTGACAGGATGAAATATGGTGACGTCCTCTCTTGTCTTCACAAGGTTCTTTCTATGCACATAATATATTTCGGCCATCATGTACCCCTTATGACCTCATATATTAGGGGGCATCTGTTATAGCATCATTTTTCACCCTCATGTGAATAATGATTATCTCTTTGGCCCTAGGCACCCTTTCCTTCCAAACTTGAACAAATTCATAAAAAACAATTTTAAAATTCCCATATGCAGTTATGCCTAGAATTTTCCACGTATATACGTGAGTCTGTTCATAATTTTCTACGTATGCCATTTAAATCATTAAATATATATATATATATATATATATATATATATATATATATATATATACATATATATATATTCCTTATTTTCATGGCAGGGTGATGGTTATTCCCATAATTCAACCACCCCATCCCATGGCCCAACTGTTTCCAACTGCTGCAACTACTTTGAGGGAGTGTAAAAGCCCCTCATGTGTATGGCCTAAAGGAGAGAGAAAATTATAGATATTATACTCTATTGGATCCCTATTTCAAGTCTGATGTTCCCGTGTCTCCTGCACTTCCCAAGTATATTCAGGAAACCCTTGTTTCCTTGAAGGAGATCATCATCTTATATGAGGGCTAGAAGGATCCATAGGACGGTCTACTCGAAGGATTCAGGTGATCTCTCCACTTTCTATTCTTGTACATGCCATTTATAATAAGAAGTACCATCTTTTTCCCGAATATTCACGTGTCTATATATGTGTAAATATTGTTAGTTAAACATTCAGTATTGCTTATATTATATTATACATGGATTATACAGACATCTAGGAACAATATATGTTGTACAACTAGTGTTTTGTGTTCGTTCTTTCTTGATTTCCAGGTTATGAAGCATGAGGAGTTGCTGGGGGTTTGAACCCTGCGGGATCTACATCAAACGTAGGACTTTCGGGTAAGTTCTGCAATTGATTAAATCTAGTTTTCAGCATAAAAGATAGGTTAAGTGAGCCCTTCTTGAATGGTATGCCACTGATCTGTGAAGGTTGCTGACCCAAAAAAATTTAGGGAGTTATTTCCCGAAACACCTACGCTCTCCTAGTAGTTGTTGAATACATTGTCTACATAAACATCAATGAAATACTCAACATCCCTCCAAGTATGCAGAAAATAATCCCTCTGGCACTTCCTGTATCTCACTCGGCCAAACAATATCTCAAATGGCTAAGGCACTCTCCCACAACTATGCCCAACTCTCCTCCTCTATGCTGGCCCAGTGACTGCCACGTTGATCCAAAAATAGGCTATCAATCTCAACCTCTGAGGTTTGCCTATATCTTATCAAGCTAATGAACCCTAGGTTTTCCTATAGATTTCACAAGCTAATGAACATTTCTCCGCTGAATCAACCAATAATAATCACATAATAATACAACTGCGTCCTCCTAGAATACCACTGAATCCTCTAGAAATACACACTACTGGGAAACTAAATGCAGATGTTGAAGATATCAAAATGAAGCTCTCTCAAATGATAATGGAAACCAATCTAGGGTAGCACTCAAAGTCCCCCAAAGAATGGGTGAGTTCTCCGCTCAAAAAACTCGTGCTAAATAGCAAGTGACCTGGCTGAGCAACTCAAGAAACTAAGATCAAAATAGATAATCCAATAATGGAAAATGAAGTGAGATTTCTTCCTTTCATAAACTTCGTTGGGCCTTTTTCTTTCCTTTTCCCTCCATACCCTATTCACACTCATGCTTTTCGAACCAGCTATTAAGGGTATGCATATTTCATGAGTGAGTGGTCCCTATTCACCACAAATAAAATAACGTAGCATAAAATTACAAACTTCTAACTCCTAAGTATTCTAAAGAAAAATCAAATGGGCCCCGACATCACCAAAATTGGCCCTCACTACATGAAAATAAATCCTGTGAAAAAATAATTTAGGAAGCGACATTACAATTCTCCCCTCCGAAATTTTGTTTGTCCCCAAGAAACTTCAATTTTGGATGCTCCAATATGTGTTCACATTCCCAAGTTGCATCCTTATCCGACAAGCTCTTCCAACGCACCAAATACTCTTGATCACCCTACTTCTGAGCTTCCTCTCTCTAGCCTCCATAATTGCCTCTGGTTCTAAGACCAGATGCCCCTCATCATTAAGCAGAGGAAACTCCACATCTGTCATGATCTGTCGCCCCAACACTCTCTTGAGGCATGAAACATGAAATATATTGTGGATTTTGCTTCCTGGTGGTAGTTCCAACTCATAAGCTACCTCTTCGACCCTTCTGGTCACCTTTTAAGGCCCATAAAACCAACGTTGTAGCCTCTCGACCCTCTTCTGTTCCAAAGTGGACTATCTATATGGTTGCAAGCATAGGAACACCAATTCCCCCTCCTCAAAGCGTCTCTCTACCCACAAATGGTTAACATATAGATTTTTTTGATTCTTAGTTGTCAACAAATTATCCTTAAGAGCCTTGAGGATATCTTGGCTCTCTTGGATCCAATATTAGGCCATTGGGACCCAACTGTCTCCAAAAACAATGTCAGCAAAAGAAAAATCATCATAACCATATAAAGCACGGAAAGGATTTATACTGATGGACACATGATGCATAGTGTTGTAGCATTATTCTCCTAAGTGTAACTAATGAATCCATGCCTTCTCTTGTCCAGTAACATAGTTCCTCAAATACCCCTCAACCCACTTGTTCATCCTCTCAGTCTGACCATATTTTTGTTGGTGGGCACTAGTGCTGTGAGTGAGATTTATGCCCATCAATCTGAAAATCTCTTGCCAGAATCCCCCCATGAATCTATTTTCTCTATCACTGACTATGGTCTTAGGGAGTCCATGCAGACAGAAATCCTCCCTAAATAATAATTCGACTACCTGAGAAGTTGAGTACTAAGTCGAAATAGCAAAGAAATGTGCATATTTGGTCACTTTGTAGACCACTACATAAATAAAATCCTTCCCCTACACTGCGGGAAGTCCTGTGATAAATTCCAAAGAAATTCTCTCCCATTTTCCCTCCAGAATGGGCAGAAGCTGTAATAATCCTTTTGGCTGCGTCAGTTCTCCCTTATTTCACTAAAAAACATCACACTCATGTACATATCTCAACACATATCGCTTGAGGCCCTTCTAGGTGAAGCACTCTCTCACAGCCATATATGTCTTCCTGAACCCCTGATGCCCTGACAGTGGAGAATCGTGAGCTGCATAAAGTACTCGCTCTCTCAATTGTGAGCCTAGAACCATAAATATGTGCCCCTTATTATAGATAACCTCTGCCATGTTAATTTTTCATAGAGATACATTGTTCTTTGCTTTGATAGTTGAATTTATTCAATAACATGTTAAATTCACCCAAAACCATAATATCATTATACAAATATACATTATTAACCATTAGCATGAGCAACTATATAGAAAGAACAATACCATCATCATCATCTAAGAAGCAGAATGAAAAGGAACAAAGGAAGAAAATAATGCACACATAGAGACACCGGGATTGGTCCGAGACCAAGGCAAAACCCACTATGGGGAAAACCCTTGCAAATTATTCTTATTATATCCTCATAAAATGATTTAGAAAAAAAATAGTATAATTATCCATAGATCCATATCTTCATGATGTAGAAAAAAACTAGCATATGCACAATAAAACTATAAACATACTTCTTTTGACGAAGCCTGAATCTAAGAATTGAAACTTGTTGAGATTGCAACAAGATGATGAGCTTAGTGGAAAGAAGTCGCCTTCACTAAGTGGGCCCGTAGGCTATTTTTTGCGCAAAGTCTATTTTTAGACTATGTCTATTTTTAGACATGTCGATCATATTCTATGAGTTGCAGGATGCTATTTGTGGATGGTTGGCCAAGTTAGAAAAATAGATGGACTTCTATTTTTAGACATATTGGGCGGAATCTATTTTTAGATTACTAGTCTAAAAATAGATATGTCGAATATTATTATCTCTTAATAATATTTGGACTATAAACATTATCTTATTCTCTTGGAGCACTTCGGCCAAGGCTGCATGTGGCAATGAGTTGATGTATGGAATTACGCTATTCCCCGAGGGTTATGGAGCTACATGGATATCAGTTAGAACTCATGTGAGAGTTTGGTGAGTTGATTGAGGAAGTTAATGGAGTTGTGTTCCGCTTTTAACTGAAAGAAGTAGTTGATTTAGAAGTAGTTGAGCTAGTTGTATCTATTCTACCGTATTGATCAACTAGTGGGAGAGTGGTGTGAATTAATTATTAATTAATTCACTAATTATAAACTCATTAATCAACTAAATAATACATCAGTTAACTTCAGTGCATGGACAGTTTCAGTGGAGACCAGTGAAGAGGTAGGTGAAAGAGCATTGTGACTATCAGTTGTGACTATACTGTTGCATGATTTGCAACAACCAGTGATTGGAGATGCCAATGAGGATTGCGCAGTACAAGCTAGTTGGTTCGAAGTTTATTATGAGCCATTCTTCAGCAGTGATTTCGCAGTAGAGGCAGGCTATCAGGTGGTAGAGATTGGAGCATGTGATTTGCTAGATCGGGCTTGATTAGTGTGTAGCAATTGGAGATTGTACTGAGAGCTTGTGAGGAGCTTTGTATGATGATTTTTATATGATCTCTATGACATATAATATACAGATAATTGGGGGTTTTCAGCTTTAAGCTTTCCCATAAAATAGTGTGTTCATATGTTTGATTGTTTATGGTTTTAATGTGCGCATGCGATTGTTTTTATTTCCGCAATTAATGATAAATGGTAGAAGAGATTTTGTATTGTGAATTAAGTTAAAATAGTGTGTGATCAAGAGAATCTCGGTGTATAACATATCATTTATAAAATTTATACATGGTATCAGAGCGATATTAATCATTGGAGCAATTGAAAAACATTGAAGCGGTTGAGTTTTGAGCTGGTGGAATTCGAATTTGCAGCAGTGTTTTCTTGGTGTCGAAGTTGAGATGTCTTTCAACGGATTGCGATTGGAGTATGCCCTTGAGGGTAGCTCAAATTATATTGCATGGAAGGATAGGATGGAGGCGGTGCTAGATGACAATGGGTTGAAGGATTTCATAGATGCAGAAATTCCAAAACCTGCTTCTGGTGATGCGGTCGCACTTGACGCATGGCAAAAGAAGACAGAAAAGTGTCGAAGAATTTTGTTGTAAGGTGTGAAGGATCACATAGTGTCTAGCCTTCATGGTAAGGCTTCTCCATTCTTGATGTGGAAATTGTTGAAAGACTTATTCCAAAGCAAGAGCGACTAGAGGAAGTTGGCGCTCAAGGATAAACTCAGGAACATAAAAATGGAGAAAGGCGACAGTATGCCCAAGTAACTCACGAATTTCATCCAATGCAGGGATGAGTTGGGAAGTGTGGGGGTGACTGTAGATGACAAGGACTTGGTGAGCTTGGCTCTCCTTGGGCGTCCGAAGAGTTGGCATTCCTATCAGGACTCTGTCAATGGTCGGGAGAAATTTCTAGGATGGGAGCGACTTTGGTCAAATCTTGTGCAAGAGGAGATAAGGCGAAGTACCAGGGAAAGATCTTCATCAAAGAACTCGGATGAAGAAAATTGCGCTTTGGCTGCCAATGCAAGGAAGAGGAAGAGCAAGAATAATTCTTCTCAATCTGGTGCGAAAGGCAAGAAGCAGGACATGTCTAAGGTGAAGTGCTTTCACTGTCACCAAAACGGACATTACACCACTAATTGTCCACAGAAGAAGAAAAATAAGCAGGCTACTGGATCTACAGCTGGAGAGGCCTTAGCCTCGCAGTTTGAGCTAGATTTTCCAGTGATCGCATGCTTGGTCTCAAGTGTGATGGGTTCAGTGTGGTTTCTTGACAGTGGTGCGTCTTTTCATATGACCAAAGACAAAGATTTGTTTACTGATCTGGATGAGAAAGATCTTGGAGTGCACATCGATATGGGCGATGATGGTAGATACAGTGCGACCGGTATCGGTACCATTTCCTTTGAGAGGGAGTTTGGTAAACCCTTCGTATTGAAGGAAGTGATGCATGTTCCAGGATTGAAGAAGAATCTGATCTCGATGGCCATGTTAGAAGACAAGGGATATGATGTTGTCTTTAGCGAGGGAAAGGCTTTCCTGCACATTAAGGAAATTGGTGAGAACCAGAGGATAGGGGTTCGAGTTAAGAACCTTTATCAATTTCAGGTAGATGGCTGCGCAACAATGGCAGGCAAGGCAGAAGGAGTGGTGAGCCGGGATGACGGTGAGCTATGGCACAAGAGATTGGGCCACCGTCACCATGGAGCTTTGAAAATTTTGCAGTAGATTTCTACCGGGCTTCCCAAAGGTACACTTGTGCAGTCAGATCAGTGCAAGGGATGTACTTTGAGAAAATTTGTGAAATCCACCTTTCACGAGAAGGATATTCGCGCCATGAAGATCCTTGAGATAATTCACACAGATGTGTGTGGAACTTTCTTAGTAGCTTCGACAGCAAAGCATAGGTACTATGTGATATTTGTTGATGATTTTTCTTAGAAGTGCTGGATCTTCTTCATGCAGAAGAAGAGCGAGACATACTCAAAGTTCTGTGAGTTCAAGGCACTGGTTGAGAAAGAATCGGGGAAGTAGGTGAAGGCTCTTAGGAGCGAAAATGGTGGTGAATTCATCTCAGGCGAATTCAAGGACTTTTGCAACATAGAAGGAATTCGAAGAGAGCTCATAGCATCTCATAACCCATAGCAGAATGGGGTTGCTGAGCAGAAGAACAGAACGATTGTGGGTGCTGCACGGGTGATGTTGCATGATCAGGGCCTTCCCATACACTTGTGGGCCAAGGCATGCAATACTGCGGTTTATGTGAAAAATCGTTGTCCTCACAGGATACTTGGAATGAGTACACCCGAGGAGGCGTTTTCTGGTAAGAAGCCTAATATTTCCCATTTGAGGATTTTTGGTTCACTTGTTTACATTCATGTGACGAAGGATGCCAAGAAGAAGCTGGAGCCGACTACAGAGGTTGGGATATTTGTGGGGTACACTGATACGCCCCACAATTATCGTGTGTATTTTCCAGACAGTCGCAAGACTATTGTGCGACGGGATATCAAATTTCATGAGGAGAAAGCCATGAAGTGTTCGCTTGAGAGGGAGCCACACTTGCATGCAGATGAGGAGCTATTAGTTCCTAAGGATGAGTCTCAGGATGTGGATCAGCCACAAGATGAGGTTCATGGAGTGGAAGAGACCACTCACGCAGCACCAACCATCAGAGGGCGGAAGCGCACTGCAGAAGCTGAGCGACTGGCTCAAGATGCAGAGAAGGTTGTAGGAGCACCTACATCACAACGTACGTAGACATCACCTGATCGGTATATCGGATACATGGCTCTTATGAGAAAGTGTACGCACAGAGCCATCCCCTTTTCGAGAAGCTGTGGAGGATCCCGCATGGGTATATGCCATGGTGGAAGAGTATGATTCGATTGTCAAGAATAGTGCATGGGAGATTGTCCTGAGGCCAGAGGGGAAATCAATGGCGGGTTTGAGATGGATCTACAAAGTGAAGCAGGCAGCTAACGGGTGTGTGGAGAAGTACAAGGCAAGATTTTTTGCTCGAGGCTTTTCACAGATTGAGGGGATCGATTATGAGGAGACCTTTGCACCTATCGCAAGGTATTCTTCCATACTGACAATTCTTGCTCTCTCAGCGCAGATGGGGTGGCACATTCATCAGATGGATGTGAAGACTGCATTCCTCAACGGGGTGATTGAGGAGGAGGTGTACATGTTGAGCCTCAAGATTGTGCTTTCTCATCTTAATTTACCTCATTTTCCTTTGTCCATTGTTATCCTTGCACTCCAATTGATCAATGAATTTAGTTAAAATTACTTTTAGAATGATTTACATGACTAAATTGCTAAGTTTTGTGATTTTTGTCATTGTAATGCATTTTGACCGAACTAGCCGCACGTACACCTGCATTAACCGGACTTTCTCGTTGTGCCTATCTTCTCATGTGGGCACCTGTATTTCCCAAGAAAAACCACATATGGGTATATTCCACGTCATGTCTACATTGTTCGTTTCTCACCATGAAGGAAAAACCGAATTCTGGATATGGTTTTGGTACGTGGGAACTCATTTAAGGAAGCAGATTTCTAATAGGACTGTCTTAGTCCAGATGTCCTTTTCCTTTTTACGCTGCCACTTTAAGAGTCCTAGTATGATTTCGATAAGGAAAGACAATGATCCTTGAATTTTTGCAAGTCTTGTTATGTAAATTTGTTATAAAAACACTTGGAAAACCGAGAGCTAGGCTAGATTTTGCTCTAGATTTTGCTTAGATCTTGTGCTACATTTCTGAAGACACAGATTGCTCTGTTCAAGTTATTTCTCCTTTAATGAAGAAGACAATATTTTTTTGAAAGCGTTGATTTGATTTGGAGTTAGATTCCGTTTGGTGGTAGAGGGCCCCTGCCTCCTGCACGGTTTTACTTGCGTAATTTAGATAAGTATCTTAGTTGCCTTTACGTTTTTGAAGTTTGAGTTCATAGTTAATTTCGTAGCCACTATAGTTATACTCGTTCTAAAAACTCTTCCAAAAGAAGAAACTCTTCCAAAATATTATGATAATGAAAGGGAAATGGCTATAGTGTTGTAGGATTTAATTGTAGTTTCTTTTGTTCACTATCACAGTTACACTTGTTCTAAACACTCTTCCAAAAGAAGAAACTCTTCCAAAAAATCCTTATGATGTCTAAAGCATGACTGTGATGATGAATGTTTTAATTGTTTGTTTTCACTAAGTAACATAGCTGATCTTGCTCTTAAAACGCTCTTCCAAAATATCATAATGATGGGTAGGAGACAGCTGTGATATCTTAGTTTTTAAATTGCTTTCAGTCTTTATGTTTGCATTTGCACTGAATTGTACAGTCAGGATTGTTCTAAGAAACTCTTCCAAAATACCAATCATGATGGACAAACAGACTGTATAATCCCATAGATTAATGCATGATAACTTAGTTAGGATACTCCGGAGTCTAATTGCATTTAATTCATGCTCTGTTATTTTGTTTTGAGTTTGATAATGACTTGTTAGTTCAGCATTGTTTTAGACTAGTGACATCTTAAGTTCAGTTTTAGCTTAACTCATTGCATTTGCACTCCACATTTAGTTGTCATCCACTGCATATTAGATTACTTCAGTTGTTAAACTTAAAAAAACAGCCTTCATTATTTACAAACCTCTTCTTGTTCCAAATCTATAATTAATTCATAAACATAGGAACAGAAGACAGTATCATTTCAAGGCCTGAGGTACTTTTGCAACTTCTTTACTACTTCATAAACAGAGCCTTTCCTCAAAATACTACTTTAAAAATAAATCTATAACTCTTGGGCGAGGTTTAGTGATGATTCACTAAGTTGCAAAATAGAGTTAGGAACTAGTCTTAGATTAAAGATCTTATGATGGTATCAATGTTTTCTTCCAAATATGCTTCAACAAATCTCTAAAGAGGGATAAAATGTTGCATCATTATAAGCTAGTTGTTTAATTGTTTAGTTAGGATAATTTGCATACTTAGCTGACCACTTCTCAAGCTCTCTCTCTCAAAATACCTTTGATGAAAGAATTGGACAAGTTGAGTTTATGTTTTGAGTCATTTGCTTAAAATTCATTATCAAGCTTTGTTTCTGCTTAGTCATAGTTTAGATTTGATTCTATTTCAATATTTGCAATTTCATTTGTCATTTGTCATCAACCAATTACGCTTCACTCTGTTTTTAATCATTAGCTTCTTTCCACTAGCTTTCTAGTCATTTTCCTTGCGAACACAAAACTACTAAAAGACCAAAAACATCATAAATAATCACAAAAGACCAAAAACATCATAAAACACTAAACACAATGCATTAAGAGACAAACACCTAGGCACATACGGTGCACTTCACTTCAACAGTTTAGCAACCCTGGTTGACAATTAAATGAACTCAATTTAGGAGACTAGGTTGAGACCAAACATTTTGGCGCCGTAGCCGGGGAAGTGAAAACTAGGTAACCTTTGTTTCTTAGCATCCAAAAACAATTATATGCGTAGGGAGAGAGATTCAAGGGGAAGATTTATAAGCAGTAGAAGCAAAAGTTTGATTTCTAGAACACCACTTGTTTCATGTAGATCCAGAACTAGTACAACTTCAACTCAGACCCACATTCCATCCTTTACTGATCCTGGACTTCTAGAAGATCTAAGGTCATCTATTCCATTAGATAAACCTTCCACTTCATCCACTAAACCTTCTATAGAAAAATATTTAAAAATTCCTGTTAGGGACACAAACCTTTCCACTTCCACAGGAGAGTCAACCATGGCAGAAGAAGGAGGAGGAGGAGTCTTTAATGGAGAACACACACTATTTGGGGGTAGAGGTAGAGGTAGAGGAGAAGGAGGTAGAGGAGAAGGAGGTAGAGGTGCAGATGGAGGAAGAGGTAGAATAGGAAGCTCTTTTGGGTTCCCTATAATTGATGAAGAAACCAATACAACCATGAAAAAAATTTCACCCTCTGTCCTTCCAAACTTCTATGGACTTAAAACTGAAGATCCTGAAACCTTCTTATTTGAGTTTGAAGTTCTGTGTAGAACTTATGACTACTTACAAGATGCTTAAAAACTGAAATTATTCCCTTCAACCTTGAAAGGAGCAGCATTGAAGTGGTTTATGAGTCTGATCAGAAGTTCTATTAGAACATGGGAAGACATGAAACAAGCATTTCTAGAGAGGTATTTGGATTATTGTATGCCAGTTAATCATGAGGAAGAAGTGTTTAAGATGTTACAAAAAGAAGATGAAAATTTGGAAGATTTGTTGGAGAGATTTAATTACAACATCAAAAGAGCAAAAACGGAAAACCTAGATCAAGACACCTTAAAAGCTCTTTTGTTGAAAACAATTAGGGATGAATGGTTGGATATCCTTAACATGATGGGAAAAGGGGATATATCACAGCTCACATTACCTGAAATATCTGAGTTATGTATCAACCTTTCAAGAGGGAAGTCTAAAACTATAAAAGGTCCAAGAGATCCTGCTCTTGCAAGGGCAAGTAAGTCTGCTTTTGGGACAGTAAGTAGATCAGAAATAGGACACATGCTTGATGATTTTAAATCTGACATCTTAGGGAGTCTTAGTGAACAAATAGACACCCTCAAGATACAAAACAAACAAAAGGCTAAATATGATGCCTTGGCAATATTTTGTCCCAAATGTAGAAAGAAACATGCCTTGAGAGAGTGTCCTTTGGATGTAAAAGTTGTAGAAACCTGTGTCATTTGTTCTGAAAAACATGAGACCAAGAATTGTCCTTCTCTTCCTGGTCTCAAAGCTGTCTTTCAAGAGGAAACTCCTACAGATTCCATAGAGTCTCTCAATTTTGTATCTAGAAGGCCTTGGCAGGGACCTCAAACACAAGGATTCCATGATCAAATGTATAATCAACCTCCACCTTGGAATTCTTGGCAGCAATCTTGGCCCCAATTTCAAAATCAATCTCAATATTGGGCACAAGGAACACAAAGTCCCTATGGAAGATACTCTCCATACTATCAGTATCCACCATCCTATCCACCATACCCACATTTTTATTCTCAAAATCCTCAACAAAATTTTCCTCAAAATCTTCAACAAAATTTTCAACAAAATCCTCAACAACATCATCAGAACCTACCACATCAAAATCAACCACTCCCATTACCATTTCCTCAAAAATCAAATCAATTGCCTGCTAAACCCATACCAAACCCCAATAATAAAAATCCTCAGAATACATACATGATAGAAGGCCAACAGTTTCCAACTTATTTAATTACTCCTCTAGACCTTAGTGATGTTCAACTTAGGTCTGGAAGAATACTTGAAAAGAGGAAACCTTCTGTGATTATACAAGAACAAGATAACTCTGAAGAAGACTCTCTATGAGTGAATAAAAGTCTTGAGGAAGACACATCCTTTCAAGACCCAAACACTGAAAAATTAAAACAAAAAGATCCAATAAATTCAACTCCTGTATTAGAGCAACCATCTACATCTACTTCTATACCTCCCTTTCCGGAAAGACTACAAATTGATAGAGGTGTAGAAAAACAAATCATGGTGCCTAATTATGATTTCCTGGATGAGCTGAGAAATGTTTGCATTAAAATTCCACTACTACAAGCCATCAAGGAAATTCCAATTTTAGCCAAAACAATAAAGGAGTTGAGTATTGAAGACAACAAGAAAAAGAATAAGAGAAACCAAGAAAATTCAACTGCTAGGGACAAATAGCGAGACATTATGATGGGCAAGATTTCTATTCCAAAGTATCTGGACCCAGAAATCCAGCTTGTCAAAATTCACACATCAATGGAATTGAAAGTCAAACACACTCATTGACTTAGGAGCAGCGAATAAATATCATGAGTAGACAAATCATGGAAAAAGCCAGAAACTTCCTAATCTTCTTTTTACACCCACACTATTACAATTGTAGCGTATAGATCCGTGATCAGATACCCAGGATGGGGGTAATAGAAGATATTCCAGCGTTGTCCCTAGACTCTTGGGAGTACCACGTGGATTTCATGATCCTAACTCCTAAGAATAATCTGGAGGCCATCCCTCCCGTTATACTAGGAAGACCTTGGTTGGCTACAATAGATGCTTTTATTAGTTGTAGGTCCGAGTGATATGTATATTTCTCCGATGGTAGTTCAACAAATAAATTCACTCTATATCCTCACTAGGAAAATTACGGATCTAGATGAAACTCAATGGATAGAGGGATGAAGAATATTTACAACCACTCTTCACAATTTCAGAAATTAGTGAAGATAATCAAAGTTTCGAATACTACTAGAAAACTTTGAATCCTCTCCGTAACACAAACATGAATCATTTCAAGAGGGATCCAATATTGAGTTTTTGTCATCTAGGCGGGATGTCTCTTCATTCTATGGACAAATTTGGCAGCTCTACAAGTGAAATTTTTCCAGACAAAACCTTGAACATAAACAAAAAACCTAGAAAAATCTCAACAAGAAGAGGGATTAGTCGAAAGTATTACGGAGACATTCTTCACGCATATGCATGGGGAATACAGCAGACATGAAAGGGATAAGTCCCAAGACATGTACTCATCACATCTATATAGAGGCAAATTGCAAACCAATCGAACTGTACCTCAAAGACTGATGTTTCATCCAAATCTTTAGGGGAAATTGTCAAAGAAGAATTACAAAAAAATGTTAAATGTTAATTTCCATCTATCCTATTTCGTATAGTCGAGTGGAGTTTCTCCTCGGTGATTGTGCCTAAGAAAAATGGAAAATGGAGGGTGTTTGTTGACTACCGAGAACTGAATAAAGCTACTCTTAAAGACCATTTTCCTTACCTTTCATCAGATCAAGTATTAGATACATTAGCTCGGTAAAAAAGTACTTTTCATTCCTAGATGGGTTTAGTGGTTACAATCAAACTAAGTAGCACTTGAAGACCAAGATAAAACCACACTACACGTCCTTGGGGATATTTCCCCTATGCCCACTCTAGGCAGTGTGCCATTTGGGTTATGCAATGCACCCGCAACATTCCAAAGGGCGAGATTAGGAATTTTTTCTCGATCCGATACATGACTCGTGTAGAGGTGTACATGGATGATTTCACAGTTTATGGGGATACATTTGAAGAGGCTTTAGAAAACTTGGAAAAAAAGTCTTAAAAGATGTCAAAGAAGCAAACCTTTCTCTTAGTCATGAAAAATGTTTTATGATGTTCACTGAAGGTATTGTTTTAGGGCACCACATTTCGAAAGGGATGGGATTAGAGTTGATGAGGCGAAAGTTGAAGTTATTTTCTAACCTATCCATTCCAAGTTGTCAAAGAGATGTTAGAAGTTTTCACAGGATTTACAGGGGTATTATCGGAGATTTACTAGAAAACTTCACTAAAATAGCATCTCCACTCTTCAAATTACTTACCAAAGAATTGTGAATTTAAGTGGAATTCTGATTGCCAGTTAGCTTTTGAAACCCTGAAAACCAAAATTTCTGAAGCACCTATATTAAGGGGACCTAACTGGAAGTTACCTTTTCATATCTCGACAGATGCTTCCGATACAGCTCTAGGGGCAGTATTGGGGCTGAAATATTTGATTCCCTATGCCATCTATTATACTAGTAAAAAATTGACTCCTGCAGAGTTAAACTATACCGTAACTGAAAAAGAGTTTTTAGCTGTTGTTCATGCCATAAAAAAATTTAGACACTATATAACAGGCTATGAAACTTTTGTTCACACTGATCATTCTGCAATTAGATATTTAATGAACAAATCAATCACTAATGGCAGAGTTATAAGATGGTTATTGCTCTTACAAGAATTCAACATTACTATTCTAGATAGGCCTGGAAAACAAAACACAGTAGCTGATTTCCTATCTAGACTCCAAAATATCAAAGATGACACTCCAGTTGAAGATAAATTTCCTGATGAGTATCTTTTTGCAATTTCTACTCAAACTCCATGGTTTGCTGATATTGCTAATTATTTAGTTTCAGGAAAATTTCCTTCAATTATGAATGCAAGGGATAAAAGAAAAATCATTTGTGATAGTGAAAAATATTCATGGGTCGCTAATGAGTTGTACAAGACAGGTCCAGATTTGATCATTAGAAGGTGTGTTCGTGAAGATGAGATGCATGAGATTCTCAAGGCATGTCATGATGAACCTTGTGGTGGACACTTTGCAGATAAGAGGACAGCCTATAAGATCCTTAATTTAGGATATTATTGGCCATCCTTGTTTAAAGATGCTAAGGAGTATGTCAAAAGGTGTGACAGTTGCCAAAGGGTAGGGAAACCTTCTCCTTCAGGTGAGATGCCATTACAACCTCGGGTACATATTGAACCTTTTGAAAAATGGGCTTTGGATTTTGTAGGACCTATTAGTCCTCCATCAAGACAAAAGAAATATATATTAGTTTGCACTGATTATGTTACTAAATGGGTAGAAGCTAAGCCATTACTTGTTTCTAATGAAGCATCTGTAGTTACTTTTCTTTTTGAGGATATTTTTACTCGTTTTGGTGTCCCAAGGGAAATTGTTACAGATCAAGGAGCTCAATTTACATCAAGGCTAGTGGAGCAAATGATGGAGAGGTACAAAATCAGGCATAGAAAATATACTCCCTATCATCCACAAGCAAATGGTCAAGTGGAATCTACTAATAAGGTCATTGAAGGAATCCTAACAAAGACTGTTCATTTACATAGAAGAGATTGGGTAGATAGGCTTCCTAAAGCCTTGTGGGCCTATAGAACTACATGGAGAAACACAACAGACCATACTCCTTATGAACTTGTTTATGGAAAGCAAGTTTTGTTTCCCATAGAGTTCCAGATTCAAACTTTCAAAATGGCAGTTCAGTTAGGACTTGATTTGACGGAGGCACAAAAGCATAGACTGGAGCAGATTAATGAATTGGATGAGATCAGACAAGATGCAGTTCAGAAAACAAGTCTAGTCCAACAACAAAGGGCTAGATGGCATGACAAGTACATTAAAGAGAAGAAATTCAAAGAAGGTGACTGGGCTCTCTTGTTTGATTCAAAATTCAAGGATTTTCAAGGTAAATTTCAGACACATTGGCTTGGGCCATATGAATTGTTGAAATTTTTGATAATGGGGTAGTAAAAATCAGAACTATAGATGAAGAAGAGGTCACTTTTCTTGTGAATGGTCATAGATTGAAGCTATATCATAGACCACTCTCAAGAGAAGAATTTGTCAAGAAGTTCCAAGAAAGCAGTGATGTGAATTTAATGAAGAAGAATCTCCCTTCTTCATCAACTTGATTAAATTTTCTGAAGCATTTCTCTTTTGAAAAAAAATAAATAAAGGTATAAACATGAAAACCAATCATTGATTGGCATGTTTATACAGAAAATATAGGGTGAAAATCAGATTCTCTCTGACACTCTAAAAAAATCATAAGTTCAGTTCCATAGTGCTTATGATTCATTTCATTTCATTTCACTCCATCCACTTATCCATCCATACTCCATTTCATTCCACCATTCATATTTCACTCCATTCCACATTTCATTCCACATTCCATCTTCCATCCATCTCATTTTCATGTCAAAATACAAAATTTGATATCTTGCTGTAAGTGAATAAAACATGTCATGAATTGCAGTACAGTCCTTATGTTCTTTCACTCCATTTCATGAACTGAATCCATTCCATTTCATCATCCACTTCATACATATCATAATCCAATCATCCATTTTCATTCATACCACATAACATTTCACCCATATTCCAAAAACATTCCATTTCATGATTAAAGTGCTCTACAGGAACATTCTGCAGCTCAGTGGACATTCTGCAGCTGATCAGCCTTTCTGCAGCCAGACAGTCTTTCCGCAGCTATAAACCCTGAAGGCATCAACCAGTAGACATCAGAATTGCAACAAAGTGACCCAGTGTATTCATGAATCAAAAGCATCAAGAAAATTATGAAGACTCCTCCAAAGGTGAACAAGAAGACAAAGGCTACAAAAAATCAAATAAAGGGCAGAGGTAACAAGTTTAAATTATAATGGCATTTCATAAAAGTTTAGCATAGTTTAGTTATGGATTGTTCGAAAAGGTTGTTTTAATTGTTTTTATTGATCAACACCAATAAACCCTCCACAGACTTTGGATTAAAATCTTCCATTTCAAATTTCATATCCGATATCATTTGAGCGGTTAAAAAATGGCCGAGGTATTTGAATTCTCCACGTCTCTTAACCAAATCATTCAATGATGATTTCCTCTGCTGTCGTAAAAATCTCCGTCGTCTCTTCAATCATTAATACATTCCCTCCACCTCACTCCACTACTCCATTCCGTGACCACTGCCATAACTTCATTCTGTAGCCGGCATTCCATTCCGAAGACAGAGATATTATTATCACCGAGAGCAGAGCCAAAGGATATCAGTTTGAATAACGTTGAGCATTGTAAACTCAGAGCAGAGCAAAAGGGTAAATTTGGAAGCATAACAGCGTGAGAATTTGAAGCCGTTTGATTCCGTGGGTATACAAAGTATCACTGTGGCAGAGTTTGAGCATTTTTATTATAAACACAGAAGTGTAGCAGTGTGGAGTTTGAAGTCTTTTGCTACCAGAGACAGAGGTGTTGCAGTGATTGAAATTGAAGTCTTTTGCTACCAGAGACAGAGGTATTGCAGTGTTGAATTCGAAACCATTTGCTACCAAGAGTCAAAGGTATTGAAGTGAAAAAGTTGAAGCCGGTTGTCACGGTTAAACAGAGACATATCAGTCCAAAGTTCAAATGTCAACAGAGATATATCAGCCGAAGTTTTGAAGCTGTTTTCATCATCAATAGAGGCATATCAGCCCGAAGTTTTGAAGCTGTTGCCACTATTAATCAGAGGTATGTCATTCTAAGTTTGAAGCCATTTCCATTCAGAACTTAAAGCCATTTCAATCCGAAGGTGAAAGTCATTGTTTTTGTGGATAGAAGAGTGTTAATTTGAATATTGAAGAAGCAATCATGGGTTTCATTGTAAGGACTGAACCAGTGGGTTCAAAATATTTAGAAGGCTACCCACAATGCAAAGAAATGTTACAACAAATAGGATGGCTTCAATTTTTAGAGAAATTTAATGGCTTCCACAAGGAAGTCACTAAAACATTTGCAAGATCATTTCAAGGAACCGAAGTTGAGGTGGGTGATGTAAAATTTACTGTCACTGAAGTTTTCATTGCAGAGGCTACAGGGTTGCTCAGAACTGGAGAGAGATGGTTTAAAAATAGAGAATTCCACAATGACTCTTGGAAACAAATTTTAAAATCACCAAGTATGGATGTCAGTGTATTTAAGAAAGGAATTCCCAGCTCTGCATTGAAAAACAAATGGAGAAACATACTACTTCTTTTGCAAAAGTTTATTACATGTGAGGGTAGATATGGAACATTTTATGTCTACCACATTAGACTAATGATGCATTTTCTGGGGGAAGACTTAAACCTACCATATTTCTTGCTTCAAAGTCTGAAGAAGATGGCTTCCTGTGTTCAGAGAAGAGTTCAATTTTTAGAGACAACCTTGTATCATCATGGTTTGGTCAAAATTTTGATTGAGCATCATCTAGCTAAAACAAATGATACATGGGATGATTTCTTAATAAGAAATCATTTTGAAGAAGCAAAAGAACCATCACCTGAACCACAGCCTACGAAGAGAAGTAGGAAATGAAGGGCTTCAAAAGTTGAAATTGACAAACCAGTCCAAGAGAGCAGTGAAGAAATCATTTTAGAGAAGTTGACTCGAATCAAGAGGCAACTTAAGGAAGAGAAGATAATCAAGGAATCTGCCATAGAAAAAGGAGAGGGATCCTCTCAGCCTAGGAGAAGCCACAGATTAAAGGGAAAACTGAAGAAAACACTGATCAAACAAACAGGGGTAATCAATATAGAAGATGAAGAAACATCCATTGAAGAGGATGATGAAGAGGATTTTTATGAAGGAACCCCTGAAATTGATCCTGCTCAACAGGAAATTTATGACTATGTGGAAACTTTGGAGAGGAGAGCTTCAGAAAGCAGAGAGAGAACCCCCAGTCCTCCACTGTCTGAAATAGATATATTAAGAAGGGATAGGTATGAGTTGGAATTACTGAATAGACACATAAAAAATGAGAATGAAATTCTCAAGGATCAAATCAAGCTCAAAACTGATATGAACTCAACCTTATCCCTGCATATAGACAAAGTGGAGAAGACCAATGAAAAGTTGAAGACAAGGAACAAAAAGCTGATCAGGGCACTCACCAACCTAAGGTTCAAACTTGTTATCAGGAAACCCAGAAGACCTCTAGCTTCAAGACAAAGGAGAAGAAGGGGATTAGATGTCCTTGCAGAAGCCTCTGAGTTCATAGGATAATTTGCATGAGGACATGCAAAGAGACAACAGTGGGGGTATGTTGAGCCTCAAAATTGTGCTTTCCTTCACCTCATTTTACCTCATTTTCCCTTTTCCATTGCTATCTTAGACCCAATTGATCAATGAATATAGTTAAAATTACTTCTAGAATGATTTACATGACTGACTTGTTAAATTTTGTGATTTTTTCCATTATAAAGCATTTTGACTGGAACTAGCTGCAGAATGCAGACATTCCGTAGCTAACCGGCGATTCTGCAGCTGCCTTCATGTTTGAGTATGTTCCAGGTGGCCTCTTGAGAAAAATCGCATATGGGCATGATCCACGTCATGTCTACATGGTTCGTTGCTCATCATGGAGGAAGAAACGAATTCTGGGTATGGTTTTGAACGTGGGGAACACATTTAGGAAGGAAGACTTCTATTAGGACTGTCTCAGTCCAGATGTCTTTTCCTCTTCACGCAACCACTTCAAAGAGTCCTAACGTGATTCCGATAAGGAAAGACAGTGTTCCTGAATTGTTGCAAGTATTGTTATGTGCATTTGCTTTATAAACGCTTGGGAGACCGAGAGCTATGTTAGAGATTTTATGTTAGATTTGATGCTAGATTTTGTTTAAACTCTGTGCTACATTTCTGAAGACGCAGAGTGTTATGTTCAAAATATTTCATCTTTAATGGAGCAGACCGTGTTGTTCTGAAGCGTGATTTAATTTGGAGTTGAATTCCGTCAGGTGGTAGAGGGCCCCTGCCTCTTGCACGGATTTATTTTGCGTAAATTAGATAAGTTTCCTAGCTGCCTTTACGTTTTGCATTTGAATTAATAGTTGTTTTAACTAGCTACTGTAGTTATATTCATTCTAACTCTTCCACAAGAAGACACTCTTCCAAAAGATTATAATGATGAATGATGAATAGCTATAGTACTGTAGGATTTAGTTGTAGTTTTTGTTGTTCACTATCACAGTTACACTTGTTCTAATCACTCTTCCAAGAAATTCTTAAGAAGTTCAAGACATGACCGTGATAATGAATGATTTAGTTGTGTGTTTGTACTAAGTATCATCTCTGTTCTTGCTCTTAAACGCTTGCCCAAGACATCATAATGACGAGTAGGATATGAATATGATATCTTAGTTTTTCATTTTCTTTCAGTCTATTTGCTTACAATTGCACCCAATTACACAGTCAGAATTGTTCTATCTCTTCCAAAAGAAGGAACTCTTCCAAAATATCACTAATGATGAACAAACAGATTGTGTAACTTCATAGAATAATGCATGTTAGCATAGTTAGAATGCTCCGGAGTTTCATTGCATTTAACTCATGTTCAATTACTTTGTTTCGAGTTTGATGATGACTTATAGTTCAACATTGTTCTAGATTAGTGACATCTTAGGTTCATTCTTAGATTAACTCATTGCACTTGCACTTCATATTCAAATTGTCATCCATTGCACAATAGATTACTTCAGTTGTTAGGATTAACAAGACAACCTTCATTATTCACAAACCTCTTCTTGTTCTAAAATCCATAATTGATCTATAACCATATGAACAAAAGACAACATCATTTTAAGGCCTGAAGTACCTCTGCAATTTCCTCATCATTTTATAAACAGAGCTCTTCCTCAAAAGACTACTTTGGAAAGAAATCAATAACTTTTGAGTAAAGGTTTTGTGACATTCAATTAAATTGCAGAATAGAGATAGGAACTAGTTCTAGAATAGAAGATCTTATGATGATAACAATGTTTTTCCTCTAAATATGTTTCAAATCTCTAATCAAGGACAAAATATTGCACCATTGTAAGTTAGTTGTTTCACTGTTTATTTAGAGGATTTGCATGTTTAGTGATCATTTCTCAAGTTTAGTGTGTGTTTTGAATCATTTGTTTAAAAGTCATTATCAAGCTTTGCTTTTATTTAGTCATAGTTTAGATTTAATTTTGCTTCAGTGTTTCCAATTGCATTTGCCATTTGTCATTCCATCAATTAGGCTTAACTCTATTTTTAATCACCAGTTTCTTTCCATTAGCTTTCTAGGCATTTTCCTGCAAACATAAAATCACCAAAAGACCAAAAACATCATAAATCATCACAAAAGACCAAAACATCATAAACACTACAGAGCGGCGCTAAATTTGTAGAAAATATTATCCCTTAGAAACTTAACCAATTTCTCACCTTGATCTGAAATTTTTACTGCAGTTTCCTCAGGATTTTTTCTTCACCTCATAAAAATTTCAGCTTCTTAACCTTTTTAGAAAAAAAGTTAGAGCGAAAATTCCACGATGATCTGTTTCAGATGGCAGAATCCTTTGCATAAGGAGGAAATGAGGATCACAATTTATATAAATGCTTAAGTTGAGAGGGGCTTCAAAAAGTGAACGTGGGAGGGATTTTAGGAGCTTAGAAAAATATTAATTATGACTTTTCAATGACCCATGCCACAACCCCATGGGGTTTTAGCCCACTAACTAGGGGTACAAACTTCAAACATGAATATCTCTCAAACCGTGAAGAATTACATGGCGTGACATATATCAATGGAAACATCTTGACAAGTAGAAACCATAAAAAGTATTATTGACCCAGAATATATTAACTTGGTAGGTCAAAATTCCCATCCAATATTGGGTTAGCCCCTGGTGCTGCTTGGGTTGACATCAATGACAACCGCTGATCAACAGTTTTGCCTCGGTATGCGTGCCAAGGTTCTATTCTCCTTCTCCTCACTGCTCATAAATCTCCTTTGCTCTCTTCTTCTCCTTCTGTCAATCTGCCCATGAAATATTGAATAATATTTTCTCTCATTTTCCTCCTTTAACCTAACCCTAAGTGACTTTTGGGGAGTCCCTAAATCCAATAGCTGAGATAGCTATAGATCTAGGGATCAGATTAAATGCTCATTTAAATCTCACTTTCTATTTTTAATTCACCCCGCCTTAATAAAGACACTCTTAATCATTTATTTCCAAAGTCACTTTTCACTTTCTAATTTCACATTGACTTTATTAAGGTCACTTTAAAATTAGACTTAGTAACTTGATCACTTAAAGTCACTTTTAAATTAGATTTGACTTTATAACTTTATAAAGTCACTTTAGGAGAAAAATTAAATTCTTTTGGAAGCTTTTCCCTAGGCTAAAAATCAAAGCCTCATGGAACCACCTGTCCTCCGGTAACCAAATTTCAACACTCCCTCTTACTGAAGAAGGTGTTCCTCACCACACCCATCTTTTCTCTGAAGTAGACATGCTTGCCCTGTGGTAAGGCTTTGGTAAGAATATTTGCAACCTGCTCATCAATGGGAATATACTCAAGCTTCACAACTCCCTTTTGAACATATTCTTTGATGAAATGATATTTGATCTCGA